>CAXKVR010000111.1:0-51649 GCA_964058845.1 Carex sylvatica
AATCCAGATCAATATTTTCCATGTTGGATTTTTCGCAGCTGTAAAAGAAATTAATATATTTCTTTATGTGTTATTGGAAAAAAATAAAAATGCTTGGATTCTGAGTTATTGATCCCGATTCAAAAGTCACTTCTGGGTAATCCAGAAAATATTGTGATCTTTTTAGTACATTTAATTTATTAAAAATTGTATCTATTTTTGAAAAAAATAAAAACTTTAATTTATTTAATGGTTGTTATTCAAAAAGAATTCTCAAAATAGATACAACTTTTAATAAATTAAATGTACTAAAAAGATCACAATATTTTCTGGATTACCTAGAAGTGACTTTTGAACCGGGATCAATAACTCAGAATCTAAGCATTTTTATTTTTTTTCCAATAACACACAAAGAAATATATTAATTTTTCTTACAGCCACGAAAAATTCGGCCTGAAAAATATTGATCCGGGTTATTTGTTGCAGTTTTTATAATAAATCAAATTATATTGTATTCCATCTATTCTTAAAGAAAAATATTCAACATTTCTAATATTTTAATACAAAAAATAAAAAATTTCTGTTTTCAAAAAAAAAAAAAACCAAAACCGGTGCACCATTAACCGGATGTGTTGTTTATTTAAAAAAAAAAATACAACTTTCCGGTGAATAGTTAACCGGATTTATTGTTTTGAGTTCGGGAATCCATTGACCAGAAATTTGTCCCAAATCCAATAACCGGATTGGGCATTTTTCGAATTTTATTCAAACAGTGGGTAGATTCCATAATTTTATATTTTTTTGGGTATTTATAAAAATTTCGGGTAATTAATTATGCAACTGGCGACACGTTACCACATCCAGGGCCATTGATCCATTATTGCCGGAAAAAGGGGTGACCATACTTTATGAACGCCAATTGAGAGATATTTTTTACTTCTTCATTCTTTTCTTTAGCATGAAATGACAATAAAGAATCAAATTATTTCTAATGGTTTACACCAAATCTTAACTGGCGCCTTTCACACAGATAATAATTCCTGCATTCTTCTAATATCATCCCAATCAACAGGAACCTTTTCAACAGAGGATACGCATTCTTAAATCTACTAGGAATAGTACTGCAAACGACATGGTCCATTTTTAAGTGTTTAGTGTTGAGCACAGAGAGAATCACCTACGCAGCCTCTTAACTGTTGGAGATTTTACTCTTTAAGAATTCTTTGTTTCAGTTTCCAAAAAATCAGAGAATTAATAATGTAATAGTGTTCGACATGTTAGTCCTTTCCTCGTTATTTTTTTCCAGTTCTACTGTATTTTTTGTACCTGCAGCAATAAGCAATTAGACTTCTCAATTGGACCAATCATAACACCTTTTCAAGGTAACATTTCATTTGGGCAAAAAAGCTTTGCACTAGTCTAATCAGTATACATAATAAACAGGGTACCATCCTTATATAAACCCAGACCAATTCAAAAAGTTTGGCCTAAAAAAAAATAATAGAACTTAACATAATCAAATATTATACAATGAAAACTAGGACTTGCTCTTAAACTTCCATTTCGATCTCAAATCAACCACCAGTACTGTTATGTTATCCTTGCTTCCCTTTTGGAGAGCAAGCCTCGACAGAGAATCAGCGGCAAATTGTGCGGCACGATCAC
Source organism: Carex sylvatica (assembly GCA_964058845.1). NCBI lineage: Eukaryota > Viridiplantae > Streptophyta > Magnoliopsida > Poales > Cyperaceae > Carex > Carex sylvatica. The sequence goes on from CAXKVR010000111.1 coordinate 1,645, forward strand.
AGTCAGATTCAAGATTCTCGGATGATGCCACTGTGCCATTCTTTTTATGCCACACCATAATCTTCCTCCGTGCTAAATCACATGCTTCTTGATTTGATACGACATCCCATAGACCATCACTAGCAAGGACTAGGCAATCATCATCTTTTGCACGTGGAATTATTGTTGTTTCCGGTACTGGAATTATCCATGGCTTTAAATATCTATCCCCTGAAAAATGACCAAAAATAATATCAAGTCAATTTTGATTATTGCCTGCCTAGGTATAATTGTTGGTTAGACTAATATGTTGTGCCAATCAATAGTCCATTTCCATTACTTCTAAAATTGGCAATTTTTAACACTATTTCACATATAATGTATTTGTAATATTAATGAACTGTTAATAATTAGAACAAGGCATACTACGAGCTGCAATGTCCCACTACATGCACATTTTTGGTTCCGTTAAAAAATTGAATTTTTGGTCATTTCAGTTTGGTTTCTCTTTGATATCTTTGTTTTTCCATTTTTATCTTCTAGGTTTTGGGTTGGTCAGAATCATGTAGTGGGTCCCAAATTCAGATTATAATAACATTGATTAGTTCTTTTTAGGCAAGTCAAAAATGTTGCTTAGTCGTTCAAACTTCATAACAGCTGGGTAATATGTTTTCAAAAATTAGATTACAGGTTTGTTGGGTTTAGATATTAAATTAGGCTCTGGACCAACCTGATTAGCTGTATTCACTAATTTTGGAACAGTCATAGATACAGGTGGCATTCTTTAAATAATTTCAATTCAGGATTCTTTTGGTTCGGCAGGTATTTGGATTTGGTCAGGTGTTGCCATCTATACAACCTTGTAAGAGGAAAAATACTAAGAAGCACCATGAAAGAACAAAAACACAAATCAGTAACGAAAAAAAATATTAAAATAAGAACCAAGTACCATTGAAAAAAAGAGAGGAAACCTTCAAGTATGCATTTATAATACTTGCTTAAATATTTACTATGCTCAAGTAATAATGCGAGAAACTCACATACCGATGGAACGTGACATAGCAAGAACACCGAGCACACGGTACCCATTCCACCATATCACTTTTCCTCCCTCTGCCTCTATCCTCGCATACTCTTCCTCTCTCTCTGGCTATAAAATAAAATCCCTCAGATTGTTACTCCAAAGGTTTTGAGCAGCAAATGTGCATTACCAGACTTCCCTTTTTTTATTTTATTTTGTTTTATGAGGCGGCTATGATAATATGCATATTACACAGCGGACCGCACTATGGATTTATATCTCCGTTTTAAAAGTCTAAATAGTCAATCTCAACCGTTAAATATGATATTCATATGAAAAAATGTACATGTAGACCAAATTTTACATTTTTTAGAATTTTTTTGCCATATTTTAGATAGGAAGAATTTGAAAATTCTAGACCATCTAAAAACAGTGATTTTCTACCTATCTAAAAAAAATAGTAAAAATATTCTAAAAAATGTAAAATTTGGTCTGCAGGTACATTTTCATATAGGAATCATGTTAAACGGTTTGGATCAACTGTTTGAACTTTGAAAATAGTGATATGGATCTATAGCACGGGGCGATCTGTAATATGCATATTATCATAGCCTCACTCTTGTTTTATTTATTTATTTATGATTTGCTTTGTATGATGCTCTGGGTTAGTTATCAGTTTTTGTAAAGATTTTGTTAGTTGGCTTGTATTTATGCACAGTGGAACAAATTGTTAACATACAAGAAGCAATGAAACCTTACTTTATGATCAACAGATAGAGGCATGGCCTGCTTGCCACGTGAAAGGACTGCACGAGAGTCGCCACAGTTAGCTACTATGATGTGGGAAGAGGAAACAACAGCAACTACAGCTGTTGATCCGACAGTCTCGGGCGCAATTTCCTCAGTTTCATCATCAACCTTCTTGAAGCAATCTATGAAGGCTCGATCCCACTCTTTCCTCAAATCAAAATTAATCTTTTCTCTTGGATGTCCCTTTTGAGCATCGTTTAATTCTTCTGTTAGTGCTCGGTGAATTCTGTCACGGCAATAACTTGCAACCTATGCACGAAAGAAGAGTTAGATTCTGGTGCCTGTTGAGTTTTGAATTTCCACCTCTTTTGAAGTTTAATTGTGCACTGACGTAATTTGGGGCAGGATAAGTCTTAGTTAGATCTTAATTGGACAATCTAAGGTTAACAGGTTTGATGTAATTTGTAAAATCTTAATTGCAGTGATGGAGGAGCATTCACATTATAGGCAGTTAGGTTTAATTGATGTTTAATACCACAGTTAATGAAACACAAGTTGGGCCTTAAATTGAACCCCAGTTTATGATATTTTTGATAAAATTTTCCCTTCGGATCTTTTACACAGAAAATTCCACAAAGGGAGTTAACAATAACCCTTTCTTGGTAACTCTGATAAAAAACTTTCCTTGTGGATCTTTTAAACAGAAATTCATATGAAGGGAGTTAACCACAACCCTTTCTTGGTAGCCCTGGTACCTATTTGGTACCGTGTACCAGTTTTGTACTTACTTGGGCACCACCATGTCCATCGTAGACACCAAAGAAATGTGCAGGAACAGTAAATTTGCTCGATTCATCAAGCCCATCTATCGGGTAGTCCTGGGTCAGCATCCAAATTGGTACATTGAAAAACCTCGGTACCGCCACATAGGCATCCTCCATCTCAGGCCTCAAGCCACATACTGAGCTGCACCCCCAAAGAGGCGCATAATCTGTCAGAAACACACTCTTTTTCTCTCTAATTACAGTCAAACCGTTGTCTAGTTCGTTTGCCTCTTCACTTAGGCATTTCACCGAGCACGTCACGTCCCTGTCAATTATCGATATAACAGGCATCGCAACCACCGGAGAGTTCTCCTCCATTGTTTTCCCCCCAGATTCAGACCGTATAAGCGTCATTTTAAAAATCTTCTCTAACCCAATACTCTTTTTCTCCTTCTCTTCATATCTCAGCTGAGAAACACTTGGCGAGAGAATTTGAATTAGTTATCCACAGACTTACTTTATAGGCAGAGATGCTATCCGTTGTCCGAGGTGGATAGGAAATCACAGACGGGAAGTTGAAAAAGAAACGGGTAAGAGGCGAAAAAGAAGGCTTTAGAAAGAGTAGGTGAAAAGGAGTATACGTGGAACCTTTAAACAAAGGGACCGCGTGACACCTATTTGGCTGCTTTTAGAACTGTTTGTTTTCCCTGGAATAAGCCACGAATAGCGCCTGTTGCAACCTATTCGAGCAAATTACGCAATAAATAATCACCTAAAGCATATTGATTTGAGTATTATCTCTAATTGCGATCCAAATATACAAACCAAATAACATAATAAAAGAAAAGTAAACTATCGTCTCGTGGAAAACGAACCACCCGCACCTATTTTCTTATTCTTAATTAAAGGTACAGTTTATTCGCATTTGACACGTGTTGCGGCCCATCGCTTTCAATTGTGACAAGGCGAGAGAAGAGAAGATGATAGAAGAAGGATAAGAAAAACACGGAAAAGCAGAGAGAAGAGAAAATTGAAAAGGATGTGGAAAAAGAAAGATCCCTCTTTGGTTGGCATTCGTATCCTCTGCAATAATTCAAAAGAGAATCTTTTGAGTTAATGAATTTCAACCGTTAAATCTACTTTAAGATCGTGTAAATTAGATCCGCACAAATATTAAAGGACCTCTATGTTATCCGGATCGGCTCTGTTTAAAATCAAACGGTTATGAATCAATAAATCAAAAGATTCCCTTTGTAGTTAATGCAGAGGATACGCATTCTCGTTGGATGAGAGAAGCAGGGACGAAAGAGCAACGGACGCGTGTCGACTGGTCAAATAGTCAAAGAAGGAAAAGGTTCGCTGTATCGTGCGAGGTGCTTCCACGTGTAATACTTGTTCTATACGCTTCCATTTGCTGCTTTCGTAATCAGTTACTGTGGCACCCACCTGCTTTTCAAGTAGGTTAACAGCTGTATCCCTGGTCTCTGGCTCTCTGTTAGGTCACAAATGCACACATTAATAGTTACAAAGTTTATAGTAATAAAAGATCTAAAGAAACACGTGTCTCTCGTATTGTCGAATTCGCATCCTCTGAGATATCTCATATTTTGCGTGACTTCTTGGAAAATATCAACCGTTGAAATACGTTCTGCAGGAATCTCAAAGCTTAAATAATACTGGCCCACCGCATCGCCCCCGAATAGACACCGGACTCGTCGGTCACGCAAAATATGAGATATCTCAGAGGATACGCACTCTATTGTCATATTAACTGACATGCGTGAAGTGACTCTTTTGTAATAGTGCTTTTGTCTTTAGTGGGTTCGGTATGGTAGTATCCGACATTTTTAAAAATATTTAAAAATAAAATAAATTATTAAGAATAATTGAGATTTGAAAAAAATTTAAAAATATATAAACCGTACAGAATATTTACGGTCTGGAATTAAAATTATGTACAGAATATTTACGGTCTGGAATTAAAATTATGAACTGTATAGAATATTTACGGTCCGAAATTTTAATTCTGGATCATATAAAATATTTGCAGTTCCTCGTTTTTTTATATCCCACCCAGCGATCCCTCTTCTCCCCTCTCTGTTTCGCCTCTCTGCCATAAAAAAAGAATCCGCCACTCCGCCCCTTCACCGTCGGTCATCCCTCTCCCTCGCTGTCACTCTCTCTCGCTGCCACTCCCCTTCACCGCCTCTCCTCCCTCTCCTTCTTCCTCGCTCGTGCTCCTCGCTGCCTCTGCGACTGAAAATTTCGGGTAAGTTTTGGATGCGATTAAAATTTGATTGGGTAAGTTTTGGATGCGATTAAAATTTGATTAGGGTAAGTTTTGAATGCGATTAAAATTCGATTAGGATTTTGGATTAGGGTTTAGGGTTAGTGTTATTGGTTAGGGTTAAAATTCGATTAAAAGATGATTTATGTTGTATGCGATTAAATTTAATTAGAGTTATTAGTTATTGGTTAGGGTTTTGAATGCGATTAGTTCAATTTAGGGTTAGATTTAGGGTTTAATTGTGAATTTGGTGATATGTTTGAATTCAATTAGTTGTTTAATTCGATTAGTTCAATTTGGTGATATTATTGAATTGTGAATTGTTGAATTCAATTAGAGTGTTTTCGAATTGGTCAAATTGTGATTATGCTAGAATTTGTTAGATCGGATATGGTTATGTTGCATGTTGGGTCGGATATCAATTGACCTTATGATAGGTGAAAATTGAAGGTTATTTTATTTTGTTTTATGTCAATTTAAGTGCACATATGATGCAAATGAGAAATAGCCGCATAGGCGTCTATGTTAGATAGTTCTATGAAGCACTCAGCTTGATAGTTTAGATCTCTGTTTAAAATAATGACCAAATTACCTTTCTGCTTTAGGTATCTTATATATGAACAAATGGGGCGGAAGAGTGTAGACAATTTAATAAACAATGAAATGGCACATTTCCTGGATTTATCAGGGCATAATAACTACCAGGAAATGTACTCAAAAATAAGAAAAAGATCATTACAAATTGCATATAAAGAATTTATTTTAAAAATAATTAGAAGTGCAATGTATTAGACCGAACATGAGCTATGTCAAGGAAAAAATGGCAAAGAGACTCAGAGTCTTTAATGGTGGAGAAACCTTCAACCTCATACCCATAATGGGCACTGAAATCGATAAATAGGTAGAATGCCCCTGTATTTGTAACAAAATACTATAAATATGTAAAAAAAATGTACTTATTATCTACAAATTTTTTGAATTAGACTAGTTATAATTGTCAAGGAAATAAATCATTTGGTTCCATAGCCTAGTACCATGTACATGCTTTACTAACTTTGATCTGTACCAGCATATTTTTACTGCAATTAGGATGGCTAGAGGACGGCCTAGGAGACCACCCGCAGCCGACCCGGTTGATGGGCCCATTCCCAATAACAGCAAGGACCATTTTAGTCATTTATTATTGATGTCTCACAATTAGCACCGAGTCTCACTGGCATCTAAAGAGGTACTTGATTTTTTTTTTGAAGTTTAAATTTTGTTCAGCTTTTGTATTTTTAGGTTTTCATGTTGTTTACTTTTTTCAACGCAGAGTGAGACAATTATAACTATCAGGAGTCGGCATTACGACATGCAGTACTACTCGCTCATAGAGCCGTATCTGCAAAATTTGGGGTTGCAACATTTGGTCGATATTCTAGAGTCGGAGAGTAAGGCCATTAATGCATCCCTCATTGCAGGACTATAGGAGCGATTGTTAGTGTTATGATCTAGAAACCAATTATTTATAGTTGTATTCTATGTTTTGTTCATGAAATTAAAGAATAATTTGTTCCTTAAGTGTTTAATTACATTATGGATTGTTCAAGTTGAGGACCTGAATTGTGGAACTCTATAATAATTAAGTAATAAATACTCTAAATGTCCTTAATCTTGGTAATTAGAAAGGAACACTATTTACCAGTACAAGATAAGTATGTGGTTTAAATGATGATCATGTTCTGCAGATCATATGGTAATGAGTTACCAGTTTAATCATATAAATACCTGATGGAGATCAGGAGATTGGACATGACCCAAAATGAAACATAATATGAATTGTGTTAGTGTCATCAATATTTCATTTGTATCTTGAATTCTTTGGTATGAGATAACTATTTTTCCTACATGAGATTTATGTGTCTGTAGTTATTGTCCAATGTTAATCGTAACTAGTAGCTATACTGATAATATCTCAATATATGTTTCTTGTGCGGAGAAAAATATATTTATCAAGAATACCAGTGTACCTCATATTTTATAAATGAGTGATGATATATGTGGGCCCATTGAAGGAGTAATAAAGTATGCATGCAATTATGATCAAGTAGTTGATCATTATTTACTAATTACTTGGAATCAAGAAAAGAATAAATTTGCAAGGATGACTGTGACATTATGAATTTTATAATAAATAAAACATTTACATAAGGGCTTATTTGTGAAATTATAAAAGTTTGGTAATATTAAAAATATGGAGGGGTATATGTGCAAAATTCCAATTATTAAATCAAATTCCTTTCTTCTTCTTTCATTCCACCGAATTAATTGAAGAAATATTTCGTGAGGGTTAAGGTTGGCCGAACCAAAAAGGGAAAGAGAGAGAGAGAGAGAAATCGAGCACGGAAACTGATCGAACTGGTCGGAAAATCGAGATTCGAGCTAAATTGACGATCCTTGATCGATTCTAAAGCTTCAATTTGGTATATCTTTCTCCCTTGCAATTTTTTTGAAAACCCTAATTTATTTGATTTATTCGATTTGTCATGATTTCGGTTAAAATTTGTAATTAGGGTTTCGTAATCGAGTTCTAGCTCGATTAGTTGTTAATTTGTGATAATTGATATGATTTGTCTTCCTTTTCTCTTGGAAACCCTAATTCAATTGATTTGTTATATTTTTGGTGAAATTCGAATTCGAATTTGATTTGAAACGTTATAACTCGATAATCGGATTGATTTGCTTGTGGAATTTGGAATTGAACTAGGGTTTTGGGGTTGGGTCGTAATGGAAATGAATTGTGGTATTTTGTGTGTGAAATTCAGGAATTAATCGAGTTATAACTTCGTAAAACATATCGATTTATGTTGTTTATTCAAAACTACCGATTGAATTGGAATTCGAATTAGGGTTTGGTCTTTATTTTGAAATCCTTGAACTTAAGTATGAACCTATATAAATAAAACCCGAATACCAACCCTAGACCGTGTTTAACTTAAATTAACTCGTGATAACCTATCGGATATTAATCGAACGCGTTAATCGAATCAATGTATGCAATAGGTGGTAATCATACGAGGCAAAGGATTTCTGGGTCATTCGAGACGCCTGAGCCTTAGTCGAGCGCGCTATTACTCAGGTGCGGGGTTTCTGGACTTGTCTGATATTTTATATTCAGAAATTAAACTGTGTTTCGATTCATATGCATTGCATTGCCAAATAAAGTGAAACTCGATTTGTTTTATCTGATTGATTTGCATGCTGGTATGGTTATTATTTGTGTTGATCTGAATGATCTGATTTTGGAATTAAAGTCACCGTGCTTTATATCACTATCGGTTGGTGGATATGGTATTATTGTCATCCACCGTGATGACGTCGCCCAGGGGGTGAATCCGGATTTGTCAAAGTCTATGCATGGACTTTGACGCCCAGTGTTCTAAAGCTTTAGATCGTCTGGCCCTCGGCAGTTCCCAGTACCGGTTGGGACGAGGGGTAAGTGACTTTGTATTATAATTTTGGTTATGGGTGACTGTGTATCGGAGGCATTACCCAGGGGGTAATGCGTTTGGATGGTCAATTGGATTTATATGGATTTTTCGGATATGAATTGGAACCAGACTTTTAATTAAACAGTTAAGCCTGTAACTACAGATGAGTGTCATGAGAAAAGGTTTTACCTGGCGCAGCCGTCTGTAGGTGTCTGTAACCCTACAGATGAGTGGGAACGAATTGGGGTCCAGTTTGGTGGAACATCTGTAGTTACTACCAGATATTCTGAAATCGAGTTAAACCAAATATTGTGTGTTTGAATTTCATCTTGGCAATTCCTGAATTGTGATTTCATTTGAATAAATGTTGTCGGGTTTGTGCATTCATGTTTATATATGATTATAAACTGATCTGAGCTTTATTTGTGTTTTATTTTTGAATATAATCTTTGATTGCAAGTCCAGGAACGATTTGTGGCAATTTATCGCACTGAGAATTCAATTCTCACCCCCTCTTTTGGGTTAATTTTTCAGGTTCCGGTTCGGCGGATCCGAGAGAGACACGAGGTCGGTAGGCCTGGTTTCACCGCTGCTTAGCTTGTCTGGTATTGTGACTAGAGACATGTATATATTTATGTTTTGATTGTATATATATATGTATTCTCTATGTCATTTTGTGATGCGTATCCATCGAGATACGGGTTTTGTATGATATTACCTGACCAGTTGGGATTTGTGAACTGTTTTTCTTAGTTATTTGTTTGTTTTGTTTGGTTGTGTTTTACTTTCTATTATATCGTAATTGCCTTGTAGGCATACGGGCAACCATATGTCTACGGCAGGAAGCACCTGTCGCGCCTCGTGGGGCCGCGGGGTGTGACAATGACACTGTCTTGCCTTGAATTCATTCATGATATCATGTGACACGTGAATTGACACAAGCAATTAAATATTGCTTTAGGATCGTGATATTGATTGGTTCATATTATATTTATCGGTTGAGTAATTATAATGTATATTGCTAGATGCCTCTTATAATTTATAGAATTAAAATTGAGTTTTGATTTTATTGTCAACACGATATAGATCCTACGAGGTCACACTCAAGAGAGAAAGCGAATCAAATAAAAGTGTCATGAAGATGACCACCTTGATCTTAAAATATATTTATTACATGTAGGACATGATATATAAATTTATTTTCCAATAAGAATTGAGTAAAGACAATTAATTATAATAATTGTCAAGTGGGCCGAAAATTGGCATAAATGGCAAAAACGAATTTGCAAAGTGAGAAAGGGCCCAAGTCCATTTGAATTTATGATTTTAATATTAAATTGAAGAGCCCATTTGATGTAGGCTTAGAAATAAAGTTGGAAGAGAAAAACATCTAATGGAGTGTCCATTGGATGACAAAAGTAACTTTATGATGTTGCTTTATGCTCATGCTTCATCCTAGCCATTCATTGTGGTTAAGATGATTAAAGCAAACCCTAGGCAAGCATTATAGATACTAACATTTTTCTCTTCCAAACCCTAACTTTTCATTCACATCTTTTCTCTCTCTCTCTCTTGCTCTCTTGGAGGCTACAAAAGAATAAGATGAGATTTGAGAGATGCAACCATTTTCATCCACCATTTTGCTCATGTGTTGAGTACAATATTTCTACACTAGATTAATAGTTAATTGAAGGGTAGAAACTAAGATTAAGGTTGATCCTTGGTTTAGTATCTCTAGCAAGAGAAAAACAAGGGTTTCGTTTAATCTCGGGTGGATACTTGTGGAGGCTTTCTAGTTTGGAGACAACAACCCTACATCTCAAGTCCCTACTTCTTGGTTTAGAGACCAAGATTTGAGGTATAAAGTTTGAATAAGTTAAATCGTTAAATAAGGTTCATAATTAGTCAAATAAGTAAATCTATGTAGGTTTCTTTCGGGTTAAATTTTTGAAATTTGCTCTTGCATGAAATCAACAGTTCCTTCAGCGATGGCGTCTTGAGACGCACACGTTCCACTTACCTTTTCGAGAGATGACAATGACTCTTTAGGACGTCAGTGTCCTGTGGGGTTTGCTTATCCAGGGCGTGCCCGTCGGTGGCATATCTGACCCCACCGATGACAACACGATTAATTACATGCTCGAAGAGTTATTGGGAGCTGAGCCAGATATACGCGGCAATGGGGAGAGGTCCAAGTACTGTTTGGACAAGACAAAGCTGTGAGCTATGTTTATGAGAGGTCTGGGTAGTGATTCCACTGAGCTCGAGATTGAGAGGTACTAAAACAAACTATTTGTATTACATTTATTTTTTTGTACTATATTTCATGCCAAAAATGAGTTGTTTTGTAATTTTGATATTACAGATACACACGGGGCTTTGTGATGGACCTATTTGGTTCTGTCATGTTCGCTGATTCGAGCGGTGATACCATCCCGATGATGTATCTATAGCTGCTGCGAGACCTTCAGCCGTCGAGCAGGTACAACTTGGGTGGGGCTGTCCTAGCACATCTTTACTCCAACTTGTGCCACTATTGCAAGGTCAGTATGCTCTTTCTGTCTTATTTTAATTATTTAACGTGTCATGCACTTACTATCTTATTTTAATTATTCAACTTGTCCCTGATGGCTAATATTCTTCAAATTATAGCCGAAAAGTAAGCAAATCTACGGGCCGATACTTCTACTGTAGCATTGGTCATGGTCACGGCTACCGGTGGGGGTACCTGAGCCGAACGAGGATCCATGGGGGGAGCCTGATAATGAAAACTGCTCGGCATTTGGCATGAAATGGTACGGACATCACTTCTATAAGGACAACCCTCCCGGAAAGCCAGTAGGTATCAGGGTGGTCCAAACTCAGATTTAGAGTCTGGGTGAAATGCAAGTGATATGGGATCCGTACCATGAGCTATACAATGAGGGGAGGCTACTACATATTGTAGCAGATGATCATGAGATGTGGCTCTACTGGGGTCCGCTGGTGTGCTTCTGGATAGTGGAGCACCACTATCCAGACCGGGTGCCCTGTCAGTTTTGATATCCTGCACTCATCCCCACAGATCCAGATGTCCCGAGATCGGTGATCATTTCTCTACATGGGTAAGTTATGTTCTCTTTAGTATTTTTGTACTTAACATTAGTTCTTTGATTTAAATTGCAACTAACATATTAATTACATGATAAGCCACAATAATCACCTTAATAAAGATTGGAGTGAGTATCACTCGGAGCACTACAACAGGGCAACGAATATAAGTGCCAACTTGTGGCAGATGCCGAAGGCTAATGGGATGCAGTTCCAGGGAGATTCTCTATTGAGATATCATGCTTGGTACCAGCGGGTCTGCAAGGCATCGGTGTATCTAGAGGGAGATTACAACAATTTTCTTTGCTCAATGATCTTTGACGATGATGGTTATATCCCCACTAGCCAAAAAGGTGCTCGCCAGATAATGCACCTAGAAGAACACATTTTTTTTATCTAATCTAACTTTTTCCATAACTTGTTTTTATCTAAGTTTGTTTGTTTTTTTAGTTGCTAGTATCGCTTAAAAGTGCCGGGCATGCAATCGTTTGTCTTGAAAAATGCGGATACAGAGCGTTTGGACATTATGTGTTGAACTTGCTTGCCCCATGCATTGAGGACCACGGCCAGTCCGCTAAGCTAGTCATCATGCTGCGAGACGCCGGAGAGAAAATTGATTGGCGCAAAGTGCATTTTAAGCCAAGATAGTTAAAGTTTAGTACTTCAGTAAATTTCTTCCTTTTTTAAGCCAAGATAGTTAAAGTTTACTAATATATTGGTATCCTTGCATGGTCCTACCTACATGCCGCCACCACCTGAGCCGCATGAGCAGCATGAGTCTCCGGAGATCCACCATTTGCAAGATGACAGCTTGAGTTTAAGCCTTACAGATCTAGTTGGAGATGATCACCTCCGCCACCGTCAGCTACTCATGCGGCTCCTATTCCCGAGGATCCATGGAATAGAGCACTCACGATGAGCATAGAGGCCGAGATTGAGGAAGAGGTTACACTAACTCGTAGAGCGCCGGACGGAGAACTAGAGTGGGATGACTGACATGAACAAAATTTCAGTAGGGAAAATAGAGGTCAAGCACCTCACCGATTTACCCCTTCAGATTGGCGCTGATAGAGAGTTTTTTTATAGTTTTAGTTCAGTTTAGCTATATTATGTTTTATTTATGTTTGAGTTTAGTTTTATATTTTTTGTTGTAGTGTATTTTAGTTTCGTTATTTTTATTATGCTTTGGGTTGAGCTATGTTATATTTTTTTATCATTTTACGGTAGTATTTATACAATAAAAATACACTACAAAAAAAAAATAACAACCAAAAATAAAAAATAACAAAAAAAAAATTACTTGTTAAATTCGTAACGTTAAACAATATAATAAAATTAAGAACAACAATACGACAAGTTTTCTCCCTCTGTTTCGGCCTCTGTTTTGGCCAGAAACAACATGTTTTGGCAATTTTCGAGAGCCAATATCTCACGATCTGTTTTGAAATTTTGTATAGAACTTCACAGTCTTGTTCTAGGATGTCAAGACTGCATGTTGGTCAATTTTAATAATTTTTGGAGATATTTTACTATGTTAACCAGAGGTGCAAAGTTGGGGTCAGAAGCACTCCTTCAGCAGCTCGGGCAATTTTCGAGAGACGATATCTCACGATCTGTTTTGAGATTTTGTATGAAACTTCACAGTCTTGTTTTATAATATCAAGACTGCATGTCGGTCAATTTTCATAATTTTTGAAGATATTTTACTATGTTAACCAGAGGTGCAAAGTTGGGCTCAGAAGCACTCCTTCAGCAGCTCGGGCAATTTTCGAGAGCCGATATCTCACGATATGTTTTAAGATTTTGTATGAAACTTCATAGTCTTGTTCTACGATGTCAAGACTACATATCAGTCAATTTTCATAATTTTTGGAGATATTTTACTATGTTGACCAGAGGTGCAAAGTTGGGCTCAGAAACACTCCTTTAGCAGCTCGGGCAATTTTCGAGAGCCGATATCTCACGATCTATTTTGAGATTTTGTATGAAACTTCAAAGTCTTATTCTACGATGTCAAGATTGCATGTCGGTCAATTCCTATTTTTTTATCAACGTTGGACAAACGTTATACAATCATTGGTAACTTTTTGATCGATTAGCTGAGCTGTTAGAAAATTGAAACCCTAAAAATTTCGTACCGTAAATATTCTATACAAACTGAATAACATAACAATTCATACAAACTTCTAACTTAACAATTCAAACTATTATAAATTTCAAACAAACTGAATAACATAATCTCCAAACACAAACTAAACTAAATTCCAATAAACCCTAAACCCTCTTAAAATTAAAAAAAAAAATTCGGACCGTAAATATTCTATACGGTTTGGACATTTTTAATTTTTTTTTCAAATTCTGGTTATTCTTAATAATTTATTTTATTTTTTGCGTATTTTTAAAAATGTCGATGGTAGTATGTATGGAAGCCACCTCATCTATAATTGCGTCATCTATTGTTAATGGGAGGTACGCTTGCTTTATCGAATGCGTATCCTCTGCATTAACTCAAAAGGTAATCTTTTGAGTTAATGAATTTGAACTGTCTGATTTTAAACGGAGCCAATCTGACAAGTTATAACATAGAGGTCTTTCAATATTAGTTCAGATCTAGTTCATACAAATCTTAAAACAACATCAGATGGTTGTGATTCATCAACTCAAAAGATTCTCTTTTGAGGATATGAATTCTGCTTTAACTGTTTTGGGCTATAGGCTTGCTTAATTGCTTTCTCTGGGCTACGATCCATTTCCTTAAACAATATGGACTTTCATTTTTCGTCTTTATAAGTTACGTGGCAAGCGGCCTAAATGGGCTTTCATTTCCGAAATTTTATTTTTACCATCCTTAAAAAAATAAATCAAATAATCAGTTTTTTTTGTCAGAATTCGACATTTACAAGTTTTTGAAATGACGTACCAGGATAAATATGAAATTTTGGCCAAACTGATTATTTGGTTTTTTTTTAAGGATGTTAAAAATAAAAATGGTGCAGAATTTGGTCTCCAAGCAGAATTTCATAATTAAATATGAACTTCGCTTTTTTTTTTATTGGTGCATAATTTTAATAAAAAAAGCAATTTTTAAACCATCTTAATAAATAGTAAAAAAATTCCAAAAAAATGTAAAATTTGGTCTCCAACCACATTTTAATATAGATTAAACATCTAACGGTTTGGATCGACTATTTGGACTTTGAAATTAGAGATATGAGCGCGAATTAAAATAGCCCGTTTAATTCGCGAAGTAGCGTAGCCTTACTATATATATATAGAGAGAGAGAGAGAGAGAGAGTGGCTAATATGCTTTCAGAAGCATATAGACCGAAGTGTTTACGGTTCAAATTTGAAATTTTAAAACTCAAAAAGTCGATCGGAACCGTTCATCTTGTTCTCCATATTAATATGTTCTTGGAGACCAAATTTACATTTTTCTGAATTTGTTTACTATTTATTAAGCCACTTTGAAAATCGCTGATCCAACGGTGGCTTAACCAAACAGTAAAACCGTTGGATCATCGATTTTCAAAGTGGCTTAACAAATAGTAAACAAAATCAGAAAAATGTAAAATTTGGTCTCCAAGCACATATTAATATGGAGAACAAGATGAACGGTTTTGATCGACTTTTTTAGTATTGAAATTTCAAATTTAGACCGTAAGCACTTCGGTCCATATGCTTCCGAAAACATATTAGTCACTCCACTTTGAAAATTGTTGATCCAACGGTGGCTTAACAAAACAGTAAAATCAGCAGCCACCGTTGGATCAATAATTTTCAAAGTGGCTTAATAAATAGTAAAAAAAATCATAAAAATGTAAAATTTGGCTCCAAGCACATATTAATATGGTGAACGGTTCAGATCGACTTTTTAAATTTTAAAATTTCAAATTTAGACCAGATGTATTTTGACCCATATGCATACAAATGCATATTAGCCACTCTCTATATATTAGTTCTACTATTTTCAACTAGAAACATTTTTTATTACTACAATTTGTTTTGAATATTCTATATATATATATTTTTTAATTACAATCAGTGTTTTCTATACTCATGTTGTATATGACATGTATCTATGTGTTAAGTTGAACTATGATATATATTATTCGATACCATGTATCCTCTATAAAAAGATTTCCACTAGCTTGAAATATAGAATGTTTCCGTGAAGAACCCCTCCAATGAGAAAGTGCGGTCAAAAGAGATTAGTTACTTTTGAGTCTTAATTAACAGTTCTGGATTCACACGTAATTCAAAGAAGTGTATGAGGTATATATATACTATATATTGAAGTTGAAAGTTGATTCCAACAGAAACAAATTAATTAGGAAATGTTCTGTTCCTCAGTCCAATTTAGGACGGGATGTATTATTTTGGAAAAATTATATTTCCATTGTACTAAGAGTGGAAAAAAGGTTATTGTTTTTAGAGGAGTTGCCAAAAATAAAATAAAAAGGTAAGGAATATATTCTCTGTATGCCTTTCTCCAATTTCCCTCATGCAGGTTTTTGTCTTTCATTGTTCTCAATCAGTTATAGATTTTTTTTTTTTTTTTTTGAGGAAAATGCGTTCAAGATTCCCCTAGATATATTATTTTGGCCTTTTACATTTTGAATAAGGGGAATTTCTAAGCAGAATCAAAAGAGGAACGGTTGCAGTGACATATTATGCATGGGGAGTTCAAATCCAAAAATGTAATTCACGCATATGTGAGCGTCGTTTAAAAATTGATTAAATGTCAATAAAATTTTACAATTGATTTTCAAATTTCGTAATTGGTAATTAATTTATCAGTAGCAAATAACAATATATGACATACTCTAAATATTAAATAATATTTGTAGAGAGGGTTTAATTGTCTCCATTATGCCTCTATTTTAGACATGAGTTATATCATTTTTTCTATGCAAACATAAAAGTTCACGATATTTAGAATTTGTTTTAGTTAGTATCAAGAGGTTGCAAATATACACCGATATGGATAAATTTTGGATAAATTTTGGACTTTGATGTTTCAATTTATTTATTCATATAAAATCAAAATTAAAAAGTGATAATTTATTAGGTATAAGTAGAGAAAATAATATAGTTTTGTTCTGATATATATAGTTTAGAATATTTTTATTAGAAAATTAAAAAGTGGATATATGATAAAAAAAAAAAATAGAGGTATTTGAACTCTTTTCATATTTGTATAATTTTTTATGTACGATATGTCGTGGTTGCTCAATAGATAGGAAAAAAAATTTATTCGAAAACATTCGAAAATATTATTTTCATCGAAGGAGATACATTTGAAAATTATATGTGACAAAAGAAAATGAGTTCTAAGGGCTATTTCATATTTATAAAACCTGTTCAACACACAAAAATCATACTAGTAAAATTTACCGTTCAAAAAGCGCACGGCCCAAGGAAAAAGAGCTTCCTTTCTTGTTTTTTTTTTTTCCAAGTAATTGAAGTTTCTATATAATTAAGTAAGAATTTCTTGCATAACCTAACTCCCCCTTAAGCCTGTAAATGTGAAACTAATATCGTGTCCTGTACATTGCAACAGAAATATATTATAATAGAAAAAAAAATCTATAAATAACACTTTTATCAAAATTAAAATAGATGTATGCAATATTTGAAATCAAATTATTGGAATAATCTCACTTCGTAATACTAGATTGTATTGTATCAATATGCAAAAAATAAAAGAGAGAGACATGTATAACAATGCGAGTGTTTTTTTTTGGGCCCTGATAATTATCCGCCCCCCCCCCCCCCCCTCTCTCTCATCCCCCAATTATCTCTCAATTTTATTTGTGCAATCTCATCCACATTTCTCATGATCTATAAGGAATTTTGCAAATCTAAAATCATGAACGTCTTCTACGTAATTTTATCTTTCAAATGAGATCCATGATGATATATTTTCGAGATCGTCGTCACACAAGTATTTATACCTCGTCATTTAAGTATTTAGCCTAATATTTTACACATATGACACTACTGACATTTAAAAATATTACAAGTATTTATATCTATGTGGTCAACTAGTTTTGTTAGAGTAGGTTGATGTGGAGATGCGGGGTCCACGATTGGGGATAAATACTTACAAGTATAGGTATAAATACTTGCACGATTATGTATAAACACTTGTGTGATGATGAACCCGAAAGTATGTCATCATGGATCTCATTTGAAAGATAAAATTGCGTAAAATACGTTCGTGATTTTAGATTCGCAAAATTTCTCATAGATCGTGAGAAATGTGAACGACATTGAAAAAAAAAAAATCTACCTCTAAAAACGTGTATGATTCTTCTCCCCATATAGTTTGAGTGGTCCATCATATAATCATATAAAGTTAAACATGCAAATATTAATATCTTAGTTTGCAAGTATTAATTTATTATTTTTCAAGTATTTATACCTATGAATTTAATTAAACTTGAAAGACTACAGTGTTTTGAATAAATTTAATTAAACTAGTTAGTTAAGTTAGTTTATGTAAGTTAAATACGATTGGAAATAAATACTTACAAGTATAGGTATAATACTTGCACGATGAGGTATAAATACCTGTGTAACGATGAGCCTGAAAGTATGTCATAATGAATCTCATTTGAAAGATAAAATTGCGTAGAATACGTTGGTGGTTTTAGATTCGCAAAATTTCTCATAGATCGTGAGAAATGTGGACGACATTGAAAAAAAAAAACTCAACTCTAAAAGCGTGTATAGAGAGTTTAAGAGATGGGAGGATAGGAGTGGGAGGTTTCATATAATTGTTCTTTTTTTTAGAGAAACAAACAGAAATTTCCAATGACAGTTGAAAATTATTTAGTGTCTGATCGAAACATACCGCCCAATAAAATTCATGTAATTTAAATTCAAAAGAATTCGTATTAATGAGTTCCAATTGAACTTTGTTGATCGAAATCACAATGAAAAAAAATTGTACACAAATAAATTATTTAGGGTCCTACGTACGACTGTGTAAGTGTTTTTTTATTGGAAACTCTACGTAGTATAAGATAAATTATTTTGTTTGAATTAAAATGACTTTTGTGCCATAAACTGATGATTAGAAAGCACAGTAATACGTAAAGATGATGATTTCTTCCATATGTCCATAAACTATATATATTTTCCTCCATTAATTTAAAATCCGGAGTACCTATACAACAATATATAAGTGAGAGAAACATCATCAATTTCACACACTAACTTTTGTATTTTGTATTAGTAAAATATAAAAAAAAGGAACCTACGAAAACCAATAACCCCAAAAACAAACAAGAATATGTGATTGCGCACATCGCACATGTGAATACAACAATTATGTAGTCCAAATAATATTAATTCAAGGATGCCAGAACATTAAAAAGAAAAATACCATAATGAATAACCAAAAAAAAAGAGAGCCAAACATTCATAGTTCCAGGCGTTATTTTCATAGAAAACCTACTACGTAAAAACATAATCTCATTCTAAATAAGAAATTTGATTCACTAATTACAACATTCATGTCATTTTTTTGTCAAATAAAAGGCAAATTAGAAAATAACCAAAGAGAAAAAGACCAAATAGCATGCATCAAGGTTCCCCCTTTAGATGGACTTTTCCACTTGAAACCAAACAAGTAATTAAGTTTAAACTTCTATAATAATCTATATTGAAATTCATCATGTTAACAAACTAAAAGGTGAGATGGACCAGATCAATAATATATAACTGAATCTAAATTAATGTACACAGTCTACTTGGGTATATTCAACTATATTTAGCCAATTTTTCTAAGATGAATTTATGCATATCCATTCATAAAAGTTGAATCCATCGAATTGTTAGAAAGGTATCAGAACCACAAATCATAAAATGCAAAAAAGTCACTTTTAATTTATATTTCAAAGATTAAAATTCAAAATTCAAATCCAAATAGTTGATTGTTTTTTATTCAGAGATACATATATTCACATAAGATTTTATGATTTTTGGATCTCGTATTATACTGTATCAAGTGATAAAAAAATGATAAACTCTAATTAAACTATGATTGATTAATTTTGGTGTATTTATTTTTGAACCGTTCGATCTATTATAAGATAAATTCGAAAAGTAAAAGAAAATAAAAATTGTAGGCCCCCATTTCTAAATAAAATGAAGAAGATCAAGAGTTTGATTTACCATTTAAATTTCAAACTTTGATGTATACAAGTAAAGAAACGTGATAAAAAAAAAGAAGGACAAATGGCTTGTAAAAATACATACATGCCATAGGCAAAAGCTAAAAGGACAAAAAAAAAAATTTAGTGAAAGTGAATTCATATTAATAAAATTAGTTGCTCCATTTTGTTTTGGCAAAATTAATAGTTAATGTTACTCAAATCCTTCCTCAACATATGTTCTCCAGATAATGAACAACTAATAAAATAGAGAATTTTATTTTATCAAAATTGAAGAAGTAAAATTGTAAAAAGATTCACTATAGCTTAAATTGAGTGGTGTATTAAATTTGGAGATTTCAAATAATTTGATAAGATATCAAATGCTGATAAGATATTCTTGAAAGATGTGATGGAGCATCTTATATTCTTAAAAATAAATTGATCATCCATTATGATACTTAAATAAGAAAATAAGGAATATGATATAGAAATAAGGAAACAAATAAATTAATTTTCTTTCCAATTTTGTTCTCTATTCAATTATAATTGTAACATATCGTGTGACAGTATGTGTAGCGAGTATGCTTCTAATTAAATTTAGACTTTTATACGTAAAAAATATGTACTTAATCAAAAACAGACATATTATTTGATTGGAGAGTTGATTTTAAATTCGAAATCTCATCTTTCAATCATAGACGTTAGCAAATCAGGACATCTACGTGTATAATATAAAAATGAAGATACACATATGTATCCTTAGTTTCTTACTAAACCACAAACATGTCACATGTTCCTATAAATCTGATATCGTACCAAAAATACCTTAACCATATATAGCCATTTTACTCTTTTACTTTAATTATAATTAATCATACGGAAATATTATTATAGTTGGTTGATAAGTAAAGCTAAATTACCAAAATGACTCAAATACCCTCTTGGAAGATAACTGGTTAATTAATAATGGAACTGCTTTCTCATTATGCAACAATTAGTTTATCTAAATTAAAGAAACAACTGAGTAGACCCCATATATATTCCACTTATAGGATGTTCTGAGTACATACACAACTTTGAACACAAACATCATTAAATTGAATTATTTATATAAATCCTTACAAACTAGCTTCTAACACATGATTTTCTTTGTTCTTAATTAAGAATGAAACTCTTCATCTCATTCATGCTTACTTTTTTCTTACACACAGTTCAATTACTTGCACTAAACTTTAACACAGACGTCAGTGTCACATGGGGCGATTGGCATGTGGACAGATCCAGTGATGGAGAAGAGATGAAGCTCCAAATGGATCAATCCTCTGGCTCCGGCGCTGCGACAAATGCCGAGTTTTTATTCGGTAGATTTGATATGCATGTCAAGCTTGCTTCACCAGATTCTTCAGGCACAATTTCGACTTTCTATGTATACCTTCTTTGATATTTTTGCCATTAAGTTACTTTGCTTTAAGTATATATCTATGACTTTTTTGTTATTTTCAGAGGGACTTAAAAATATAAAATATGATTATAGGTTATAACTATAAGGAAAGATTTTTTGTTGGAAGTAATTGTTCCGTGATACGTATATTGGAAATTTGGAATATATATATATGAATTGCATTACTAGATTTCCATGAGCAAAATTCTGATGCATCCAGCATTTAACCTGTACTTTGCAGTCGACTATTTTAGAATTCAATTAGATTTAAAGATTAGAATATAAGATAAGTCCCAGTATAAAGTAAACCGCTACATTAATTAGCCCATTGCTAGAAAATGCGTTGACATGCATGGGTAAAAAACTAAAAATACATTTTAGTTACTGATCCAAAAAAATACATTTTCATGCATGTAGTGTGGTGTTTTCATTTCTTTGAAATATACACTCTTTAGGCTATCTCCCTCAAAGTCAGGTGTACTTGTGCAAGTATGAAACACTAGAACATATTAATATGTATGATACTGATAAAAAATAATTATTTTTCTAAATCAGAATTTTTTGAATGCGTGCAGCTCCAGTCACCAAATAGAGATTTAGGGTGGGATGAAGCAGATTTTGAGTTCTTAGGAACTAATAGCACTGCACATTACAAGATCCATACAAACCTTATAACAAATGGAATTGGAGGTAGAGAACAGCAATTCTTTTTCCCATTTGACCCCACCGCTAATTTCCATACATACTCTTTCTTCTGGACTCCCCAACAGATCATGTAAGCTAGCTCTTTCCTGAATCTATAATATTTTCTGCTTACTATGATTTCAGTGTGTGTGGGTATAACAGTCTAATTAACCAGCCAAACAGGATGTGTTATACAATATAATACTGCTTGGTTAGTGATAAATAACACTTTTGTAGTTTTTAACTGATATTTATCAGTGCCACTAAGGCAATAATTTAGCAAAATGCTATGCACATGTACTTCGGTTTTCTTGTTTTTACTTACCCAATGAAATTGTCATTTCGTAAATTTACTGATTATTGGACTGAACTAGTTGGTTAATTTGCATAATGCTTAATAATATCAATTAGGACAGTACCACATAAAAAAACAAACAAAAAAAATAAAATTCCACAAGAACTACAAAGAACCCTTGGAAACATATAGGCTTGTAAATGCTAGAACTAGTAATAAACATCATCAGTCAAAGAGAAAATTCTAACCCAGGTAAACGAAATGTCACCTCTGCTGTATGGTTGCTTACTTCAGCAATTAGCCCATAAATTAATTCAAGTGTCAGATTTAGTAGCAAAATTTACCTTTAACCATGTTTGAAGATGGTACGTTGATGGCATTCCGATCAGAGTCTTTAGGAAATTGAATGATTCAAGTATCTTGTACCCAAATCAGCAACCAATGAAGGTATATACAAGCTTATGGAATGATTCAGGCTGGACGGGAGAAGTCAACTGGACCAATGCACCATTTGCTGCACAGTATAGAACTTTCCATGTCAATGCATGCGTGGGATGGCGAGATGGGTCAGTCATCAACTCAAATTGCAGCAATGCGCCTCCCTTTTGGTTGAAACACAACTTGAGCACATGGGAACAAGAAAGGATCATTGGAATGCGGGAGCAGTACCTGATATATGATTACTGTAATGAAAAACAAGCAGTAAATAATGCAACACGTATTGAGTGTGCACACAATCCGTAAATTGTGCATATCTGTAGGTTTTATTGTACCTTGTTGCTAATAAGGGAAACACGTCTGATATCTATTTCTTTAGCTTCTGTTGTTACAATTTATAACAACAAATAGTGAACATAAATTCTTCTCATGGATAATATCCAAAACTAAAATATACCAACAAGGGAACTAATACAGAAACAGAAACACTACAATTCTAGACAACAAATTAGATAAACAAATCTATTATATATGAACATTAAAAATTATGAAGAGCTACTAATGGAAGCACAATGATAACATATTACAAAAATTGCGCATTATCACGAGTTCATGACCAAAACATTGCCCATAAATGTTTTACAGACAGTTATATTATTTTTCAGTACAAACGGTGCATTTATATTATTTTGGTGGCCACTTCCTAGAGTTTGGCTAACGGCTATCACAATACATAACATTAAGACAAAACAACAAGAACAAGCAAAAGCACAACAAACTATAATAACACTAACAACCTAACTAGGGTACCATAGCTGTTGCTTACTTCAGCAAACAATACAACACAACGGAACAAGGTCCTGAGGAAACTTACAATACTGATACAAAACACAACATTCTATGGTACCCTTAGTTTAATGGCCAGACACTAGCTTAGAGGTGGCCGGAGGAGGGGCTCCAGTCCAGTGCAGGTGCTGAAGACCCAGAGGTAGATGCTGCCTCATCAGAGAAAGGGAGTGGCTGGAAAGCAAGACCGAAGTCATTCTCAGTAGTGCCTTGGTCCCAGGAAGAGAAGAGGTCAGAGTACCTGGGGCCTGCCATTTTAAAATCTGGTACAATCGAGTCGAAGATCTCATCAAATTGTGTGGGGTTATTCACCTCTTCTACCTCCGCCTTCTTTGATCTTATCATCTGCTTGTATCAAATTAAGAAGGCACAGGATGTTGAGCTTAATTAACAGCCTGTAGGCACATTTCATCTTTTGCTTTCAAGTTATTTTAATTTTTGTCGGGGCAACTGTTTAAATTGATCTTAAGCAATATATTACACAGCTTTCCATTTTAGGAACAAAGAGATCATGTATAGTAGATTAAAAAACCTTTGGATATTTGTTTACTCACAGTTACATATCTTGGATAATTTTCACTGAAGACATAAAGTTGGTAAAGTAATAAAATAAGTTGGCAAAGTAATAAAATGCAAAACATAAATGCTTAGTATAGTAAAATATATACCAGATGACCCTTGGCATCATCCTTGTAGATCATAACAGAATCACCAGCTTGCAAACTGTGAGTTTCAACATAATGACCTGTAATTAAAAGTTCAATTAAGATACTTAGAGAAATAGGAATAGTATCCTTCTGAGAATGCACTGATATTTGAATTGATTACGCACCTGTGTTTTCAAGGATGTACATTCTTCCTCTGTTGTTGGGCCAGTACCTGAGATGTTAAATAAATTTAGAAATCTTACGGAGTATAGGTTATTTATTAGTACAATATCAGTACATTCTTCCTTTCTGCAACACTACAGTGCTTTATATACGATCTGATTATTATACAACAGTAGCACATTTTGTGGCAATAAGAGTAAACAGAGTATTTTTCAGCTGCAGTATTGAATCTAGACCAACCAGGCCAAACTCAATTAAACTGAATCACCACATTACCCTTTGTTGGCCTGAAACAGATCTGAACTCGTGTGACTTGAAAGCATCACAGGTATTATTTATAAAGCACCCCCATTTTTCGCTCCAAGCATCCCTCAAGTGATGCATCTTAATCTGAAAGTATCAACTTACTTGTACTTAAATTCCCAGAGCTGAAAAGTCTCGATATCATGCATCCTCAAGTTTCTCCCTTCTCTGTTTTTTAGGACTGGCAAGTTGACTTCAGCACAATTCTGTAAATTTAAAAGAGAAGTCAAATATTGGAGTTTCAAATTATAAATTGTACTCGAATGTCAGAATACCAAATGTCTTAGTTATGAAATTTTCTTGAAAATAACTAGCCTTGGGTAAAACGATACGTTTTAGAGGACCGACATCAGTCACTGTCAGCTCTTTCTTAATAATCAGTCTTAATCCCTCGACAGCAACCTGTAGTAAGTTGCAAAGACAATATTTTAACTCGTTGATAATTTGTTAAGAGTGCTTTATTTTGTAGCATCAAAATAAGAACTCACATCTGGGTCAGGGGCAGGAAGATTTAAGTCAAGCCTCCCCTGCAAAGAGAAACATACAATCCATTTATCATTGAGATTTAAGTTACCTTATTTAAGCTACACAAAAACGATAACACAACGATCAAACTAACGATTTATATGAACTTCTTTTTGTTTTATCTTTCCTTTTTTATTTTCTAGGTTGCTCAATTATTTTAGATGACCAACATATACACATTCATCAATTGCAAATAAAACACTGCTTCTGGGTCTTCTTTTCTCAATGCGTTTCAGAGTAAATTACAACCTTTTTTTGATTCATGCCGTTAAAAGTAAATTGGATGGCTCATACTGTTCCTGAACGCAACGGCTGCCAAATTGACCATGCTACCTCAAATAAAAAAATTGCTGGTTCAAGCAAGATGTCCAATTTACTCTCAACAGCGCGTATCAAATGAACAAGTGGAAGCTTCAGTTACAATCGATTATGAGGTGCATTGTATTATTTTAATTTATTCTTGAAACTGTCGTGGAGCCAACAGTTTAACAATTTGACTAGCCCCAAACAGCCACCATTATAATTAAGGAAAACACGTGGAAAGCATTATATATTCTAACCGTTGTATCCCCTCTCTCCACAACACAAATTCAGTCAGAAAAAAAAAAAACACAAAAATACTGATACATTATAAAGTTTGTTCCGATAGTCGTATCCAATATACAAATTATGCAAGCAATACAAATCAAATTACAAAACTGGTTAGGGCACTTCCTTGGTCATTTGTGTATCGAAGTCTAATATTTTTAAAATTGATAAATTAAACCATTATATTCCCAAAATTATACCAATCTCACTTTAACAGGTATATTCGAATTGACCGATACTCCAATATATTGTATCATATTCTTAAAACAAAATGATGTTCATAAATTTCCATGCCATCACTGTCCAATATCACTGAAAAAAAGGTAGAACGGGTTAACCAGTGCTTAAGCCAATCTATACACAAAAGCTAACTTAAAGAAGCCATAGAAAATCTCAACTGAAAACTACTACGAAAGGAAATTAAACTTAAGAAACCCTAATCTCTACATAGAGAAGAATTTACAGGATTGCTAATGGAGGAAGGAGGCCTGCGGTTGTTACTGCGACCCGAACTCCCTCTGAAGCTTCTCACCGCCGGCGCCACCGACCTCCGGCGATCTTCTCCGACTACAGAAGAAAGCCGAGGTACACGTCCAGAGATAGACCCTTGGTTGGAGCTTCTTCTGCTGGAAGACATGAACCTAGACATTTTTTAGCTAGCTAGCTTAGGCTTTTTAGCCTGATTTTTTAATTTTTTTTGGATTTCTGCGAGCTCTCCAATGCACCTTAGTGCGTATTTAAAACTACAGTGAGAGAGAGAAGAGAGAGAGAGAGTAAGGGAGAGGAGAGAGAGCTACTTCCGTTGGGGAATGGTGGAGTTTTGCGAGGAGGTTGATGCCAAGTGTTACCTTGGCTCTGAATACACTGCACCCTCTCTCTTTTCCTTTATTTTGTTACTACTTTATGAATTGAGCGTTTCGTTTTCGCCGTTCCAGCTTCCCTGTTGAACAAAAAGGTTGTCATTCCGGCAACTATTTCGGTTTCTTTGGAGCGAACCGCACATTCGTATTTCATGTTGTTATCATTTTATTAATGTACGATACTAGAGTAGAACCAGGGTTTTCTTAAGTTCACCAAATTTATTAGTGAATTCAAGTCCGTCAAAAGTTTAAAATTTATTGGTGAACTCAAATTTAGAAGATTAATAAATTAATTTGTATACATTTATTTTTTAAATTTATTTTAATCACTTGACTTTATATTAAATAAATTCGAATGTTTAAAATTTTCACATGTAGATGCATCACTCGTAAGGTATGAAGGTTTCAACGGTTTGGATTCATCATTTAAGATTGATTTGATGAGTTTTAGACTTGAGTTCACCAAGGGGGTTTGTGAACTTAAGGACACCCTAGTTCTACTCATGATGCTATATACATGAGCAAAGCTATGGTGTGATGTGTTCATCAAAAAAGTTTGGTGAGTACAACTCCAAAAGTATATCGAATCGACTTCAAATGACAAATCCAAACCGTTGAAATCCACGTACTTCATTAGTAATGCATGTCAATGCAAAATTTTGAAAGTTTCGAATTCATTTGCTACAAGGTCAAGCGGTCAAAGAAATGAACCTTTTATTTATAAGTTGCTTTATATATTCATTTTTCATTATTTCTTTGACCGCTTGACCTTGTAGCAATGAATTTGAAACTTTCAAAATTTTGCATTAACATGCATCACTCATAAAGTACGTAGATTTCAACGGTTTGGATTTGTCGTTTGAAGTCGATTCGATGTACTTTTGGAGTTGTGCTTACCAAAACTTTTTGGTGAGCACATCACACCCTAGCTTTGCTCCTATATATATATATATATATATATCTATGTATATATATATATATATATATATATATATCTATATATATATCTATATATATATATGTATATCTATGTATATCTATGTATATCTATGTATATCTATCTATATATATCTATGTATATCTATGTATATATATGTATATATATCTATGTATATATATATACATAGATATATATATATGAGGAGGATCCAATTACACCATTTTTTGGTGACACCTGATTACACTATATTTTCAAAGTTCAAACAGTGGATTCAAACCGTTCAACATGATGGATATGTTAAAATGTACTTGTAGATCAAATATATATATATATATATATATATTTACTATTTACTATTTATTAAGATGGGTACAAAAATTCAATGGTTTGAATATAGCGATTTTGTTAAATGCTTAATAAATAGTAAAAAAAATTGAAAAAAAAATGTAAAATTTGATTTACAAGCACATTTTAATATATTCATTATGTTGAATGGTTTGGATCGACTATTTGAACTTTGAAAACTTTAAAAATAAAGAGTGTAATTCGGTACACCAAAAAATGTTAATTGGATCCCTCCTCTATATATATATATACATATGTGTGAGTAAGGCTACCATACATTGCAATGCATATGCTTATTTCTGTATTGGACTATAAAATCACCAGATTCAAAGTTCAAATAGCCGATCCAAACCATTCATCTTGTTCTCCATATTAATATGTGCTTGGAGACCAAATTTTATATTTTTTGGTTTTTTTTTACTATTTATTAAGTCAATTTGAAAATTGTTGATCCAACGGCAACAGTAAAATCAAAAGGCACCGTTGGATCAGCGATTTTCAAAGTGGCTTAATAAATAGTAAAAAAAATTCAAAAAATATAAAATTTGGTCTCCAATCACATATTAATATGGAGAACAAGATGAATGGCTTGGATCAGTTATTTGGACATTTCAATATATAGATCACATCTAACGGTTCAGATCAACTTTTTGGATTTTGAAAATGAAAAAGTGACTTATAAGCATATACTCTCATATGCTTATGTAAGTAGAGTAGCCAACCCCTTTCTCTCTCTCTCTCTATATATATATATATATATATAGGAAAATGCTAATATGTTATGCGTAGCATAGAGGATCTTCGTGCAACGGCTCAATATTTGAGTTTTCAAAATCCTAACAGTCAATCCGAACGTTCAACATGATCTCCATATGAATATGTACTTACAAACCAAATTTTATATTTTTCAGAATTTTTTTACTATTTTTTTAGATAGGTAGAAAATCACTTGATCTGAAAATTCTACACCATGTAGATCTAGTGATTTTCTACATATCTAAACAAATAGTAAAAAAATTCTAAAAAATGTAAAATTTGGTTTGCAACTACATATTCATATGGAGAACATGTTGAACGGTTCGGATCGACCGTTAGGATTTTAAAAACTCAAATATTAAGTCATTGCACGGATACCCTTTATGCTACGCCACTAGTACAAAAAACCCTTTCACTGACTGCTAAAATACCCCTACACCGACTGTTATAGCGGCGTCAGTAAAGCCAGCGACAGTGAAGGTTATCTTTTACTGACGCTTGAAAAACAGTCAGTGTTGGTGCTCAGCACTGACGTTTGAAGAAGCGTCAGTGTTGGTGCTCAGCACTGACGCTTGAAGAAGCATCAGTGTTGGTGGTCAGCACTGACGCTTGAAGAAGCGTCAGTGTTGGTGCTCAGCGCTGACGCTTGAAGAAGCGTCAGTGTTGGTGATCAGCACTGACGCTTGAAGAAGCGTCAGTGTTGGTGATCAGCACTGACGCTTGAAGAAGCGTCAGTGTTGGTGATCAGCACTGACGCTTGAAGAAGCGTCAGTGTTGGTGATCAGCACTGACGCTTGAAGAAGCGTCAGTGTTGGTTCTCAACACTGACGCTTGAAAAACAGTCAGTGTTGGTTCTCAACACTGACGCTTGAAAAATAGTCAGTGTTGAATCCCAATACTGACGCTTTAAAAATAATCGGTGTTGATGTTAAAAACGTCAGTATAGATGTTAAAAACAGTCATTGTTAGCTTTATTACCGTCAGTGTTGATATAAAAAAATCGGCATGATTCTATTTAAATTTGTGCTAGCCTCCATATTTTTGCTAGCCATATATTTTTATTTAACATTTATTAACGCTAAACAAAGTATCATACAAATAATTTATACAACATAATATATTCATTCACCAAAAAGCACACAACATAATAGATTCATTCGCCAAAAAAAACACACTATAACAAAATTTACATGACAAATATGAACAAAATATGCAAATATAACAAAATTTACAAAGCATTACATGTCTTGTAAATAGATTAGTAGTTGTCCAAGAAAAATCTACACCATTGTCTTGTTAGTGCATGAAGTTGCGTCGGTGTATACTTTTTTGTCGGTAAATCACACTGCATGAGTACATATTAAGTTAATTTTATTCAAGTTATATGAAAATTGAATCAAGTTCAATTATAAAATACATACATTAGGGAAAACATCAAATTGCGTAGTGACTAGGTCTTGCATGTGTTTCATAACGTAAAATCCACACACCTTCCCACCTTCTTGCTTAGGGCTCTGAAATGGTCAATGTAAGTAAAACCAAGCAATAAAAAAGGTCCTTCACCAAATATGAAGTTTCACCATAAGTAAATTTAAATATATTAAGGGGCTTATAGAGAAAAATAGAATCACAATTGCACCTGAATCAACATGCATTTAAATCAAAAGAGTATATTTGATTGCATGAGAATAGCACCAATTCAGGGACAGTGACTAGTGATAGAGTATGGCACAATTGGTTCACTGTTTACACTTCTACTACTTGCTTCTTTGAAGGTTGCATGCTTTATTCAAAAATTCAAGCAATGAATTAATCCAAGTAAAATAGCCCCATCCCAACATCTTTTCATCATATTGTTGAGTTCTATAAAGAAATTTGAAAAAATAAATTATCAAATTAAAATAGAGTGTACAAGTTCACACCTTAATGTATTTCCACTCACATTCCTTTGATCCCTCCTTGTGCACTCCTCCAGCCTCCACATAAGATTCAAAAATGCTGAAATTATTAAATGCCAATTAAAAAATTAGTAATTACCATCAAATAGTACATTGATTAATTGTAAGTAAATGAAATTAGATTAAATGTAAGATTTATTGCTCACTCTTTAAAATGCCACATGATATCGTAATCTGGTTCCTTTAGCGGTAGAGAATCGATAACATACACCATATTATCGCGCAACACAAAAATTAGAAGCACCCAATGAGCACTACAAGAATCTCCTTGAATGTATGGTGCCAGGATAAATTTCTTCTCCTGCATATTTTTCAACGACTCAAGCAAGTAGCTTGAAGCAGCCACCTTGTCAGTATCAAAAAGTAACTGAGATATCATACTAGGGTTCAAAAAATCAACTTCAGTCTCGCGACCTAGATCAGTGACATGTCTCTTCATAAATCTGAAAATCATTACATAAATGTTGGAAATGAGTAAATTGTAAAATTAATCACTATCCGTATGAAGTTAAACAAACTCACATAATCCAGATGGATATTATTGAAACATCGAGCTTGTCTTGCTTTGCTAAATCCTTCAAGTCGTCAAAAGCTATGTTAATTAACGTCGGCTGAGGTTGTAAGACACCCTCCTTAATTTTCAAGATGAACTCATTCTTATCAGGCGGTTCTCTCATCACCCTCTCATGTATGGCTCTGAACTCAGGTCCCACATTCGCTAAATTTTTCTTTGAAATAAGCATCTTACGATGCATGGATTCTTCAACTTCATTACATACCGACTCGGGCATTGAATCATCTTGGTCTATATACTACAAATAATAACTTGTTAAATAAAAATAATTGTGATACTAATTTTTTTTAGTTTTGCTGATTAGGGTTTTGTTTCCAATAAAAGTGATGAAGAACATGCATGACTAGTCTGTTATAGTGGGCTACTAAATATATATGATTTTTCTGGATTTTTCTGGATTTTTCTGGATTTTTTCTGGATTTTTTCAGGGTTTTGTTTATTTACCTAGATTTGCTTCAATGGGATTTTGATGACTGCTGCCTTCCCCTACCACACCTTGCTCTTCACGAACCCTACCATTTACACCGCAAGAAAAAAATAGTTAAAGGAAACTAAATTGAATGTAATTAACATTATTCAACAATTTGAACAACTTATGATGAAAATATACCTCGAGTGAAGGGCAGGGTTTGAATCCATCTTTCTCTTCTTTTTCTTCATTTTGTGTGGTGCTTCCTCCTCACTACTTGATTCTTCAGAAGAATTTAAAGAATTATACTCCTCTATATCCATATCTACAATTACATAATTTAATAGGTCAACTTATAATTTGGGGTGAAACCCTCAACACGGCTCTCTAAATTAATTTCACAAAAAAAAAAAACACAGTTTGGTACCACAATAATTTCGAGCACTGCTGCCTTCTCCAACCACACCTTGCTCTTCACTCAACATTTCAACCCTTCTCTTCCTCGTTGGATCAATCTTCTTCATATTGGATAAACCATTGACATCGCGTGCGATTGTGTGAATGCCAAGTTATTTCATCCTCTCCGTGTTTGAGTTGATCCTCTCTTCTCTAGCCTTTTCGATGCCCAATGGAGCTTTTCCCATCTTGACCTATCTTTTAAGATTTTCAAAAACCAAACTGTTGTTACCAAACAGCCCCAAAATAACACTATACAAACCAAAATTAGAACCATATCTACTCTTAGAATTTGATCAAACTATTTTATGAGCTAATAAAGGACATTTTCATGGACAAACAGAAACAAATTTCATATTTTTGTGATTTTTCTACAATTTCTGAGAGCATTTTAAAATTCTAATTCTGAAAAAAAAAAAAAAAAAAACATGTAAAAAATGCCCTGTACGAAGTCAAAATCGCGTTGTTAATTATCTTGAACCCTTTTTAATACCTGAAGGTGAAAGGTTGAATTCAACCGCATATTAATGGAGCCGTACCCGGTATAGGTAACCACAATTTCTGAGAGCATTTGATCGGAGATTCAGCTGTGGGGAAGCCGCAGCTCTTATCTAGATTCTCGCAAAACGAGTTCAGTCTTGTTGCAAAACCAACGATCAGCAAAGCCCCAACGGGCACACCTTGTTCTTTTTTCTTTTCACGGCTCTAGACCAGGACTTATCCAGTTTACAAATGCACATCAAATTGCGAGCACGGAAAGAAGAATCAAACGAGAACTGTCATGATTGATCACACAGAAAGATCGTCAAAGCTCAGGTTGAGGCAGGGAGCAAGGGTTTTGGATAGGTTTGTGCTTGGGGGAGAGAGAGCAAGGATGGATAGCTTTTGGGTTTACGGAGAGAGAGAGCAATAAAAAATTTAGAAGGATTTTGGATTTTGGGGGTTTACGGAGAGAGAGCAAGGTTTGGATTTTGGATTTTGGATTTTGGGTGCTTCGCGGCTAAGAGCAAGGGTTTTGGAATTTGGGGGAAATGCTTCGACTGATCGAAATTTTGAGTAATAAACCCGGGAAATGAACAGAGCGGTGCTGATCGAAAATTACCGACGGCTCCGAATATGATTTAGCCAGAATACGGCCACAATCTTTTATATTTTTTTACATATATATGAAATATGAAAAATACGGTAGCAAACTTTCATATTTTTTTACATATATATATTCAAAAGTGTTAAAAAAAAGAGAGGGTTCAAATGCACCATTATTTTGGTGCTCCAATATGCACTATGTCTTTTATCTTTATTTTCAAAGTCCGAACAGTCGATCTGAACCGCTCAATATGATTTTCATAATAAAATATACTAGGAGACCAAATTTTATATTTTTTAGGATTTTTTTACTATTTTTTTAGATAGGTACAATATGACTCTATCGGATGGTCCAAAATCTTCTTAAATAGATGATTTTGTATCTATCTTAAAAATAGTAAAAAAATTCTAAAAAATATAAAATTTGGTCTCCTAGTATATTTTATTATGAAAATCATATTGAACGGTTCAGATCGACTGTCCTAGTATATTTGTTTCTGAATTTTTTTTATCCTAATTTCTAACCTAACGTGGCCATTTTCTTTTGCAAATATATTTCTAACTTTTAATTAAACAAAAATATGAATTCTGATTGTTATCAATTGCTAATTTTAGATTGCACTTTATTTTTACAACGGCTGTATTAATTTCATTTATGTATTAGGCTGTGTAAATTATATATAACCACTTCCTTTCGTATAATAGAATCCAAAAATGAAAATTAAATAATGGACCTAATTAATGTCAAAAGGAGAGTTCAATTTATAAATTAATGTCAAAATTAAATATGCTCTCTGTCTTGCTTGTGCTTAACATAATTGCAACTGTTGCCTTCCAAATTCAATTTTTTCTGCAATAAATATATATACAACATTATAATTATTTTATGCAAAATTTGAAGTTAGAATTAAATTGAATTTATAATAATGTACCTTAATAGCTAATTTTAAATTATTTAATAATTTATTTTTAAATATACAATTTAAATTTATAAAATTCTAAGTTTCTAATTAACATATTTTTATTTTTATTTTCTTCAACATAAATTATATTATCATATTATTTATTTATGTACATACTTTCTTAACAACTAATCAAAGTTTAAAAGTATATTATAAATTTTGGAAGACTTAATTGTATTGTAAAATATCCACAAATTACTTCATTGGATTCCCTTATAATATTTGGCAATGGACGCAAAATTCCGGTTGAAATTACATTTTATGTAACCTGTGATTTTCTTTAAGATTCTCCATCTTCTTGCATTTTCTTGTAATAATTAAATTCGTATTTCTAAAAACTTAATATTTAAAGTGTTAACTTGATTTTATTAAATAAATTAATGTAGTACATGTGTTCAATGAAATGTTCAAACCAAAATAGTATATTTTTAATTATTATATTTGAAAAAAACAATTAAGGAAAAAAAATATAAATTAGAATGAAAAATGAAACAAACAAAAATATGAAAAATAAACATAATTGTTAAATATCTTACAAAATTTTCGTAATACACATAAATTATTACTTTTAAATAAAATTCAACCCACATAAATTTCCGATTGACCCACGGACGACATATTCCCATGCATTTTCATTAACTCACGAAACAAGAGTTTATATTTCATGTTCATGTATAGAAAATGTGAGTCATATATGAAATATATATGCATGTAATGCTATATAATATAATGTGTTAAAATCATTTAATTAAGCAATAAACATGTTATAATATTAATTATTGTATAAATATTGCTAATATAATTTTCATTACAAAATATTTTCTAAAATTAAAGTCAAATATAATTCCAATCCTATATTTTTAATTATGAAATTTGAAAAAAAAAAAAATAATTAAGAACCAACACTGACGGTTTTTCACAAAAGAGTCAGTGTTGAACACCAACACTGACTGTTTTTAAAGCGTCAGTGTTGGCACTCAACACTGACGCTTTAAAAACAGTCAGTGTTAATAACTAACACTGACGCTTTAAAAACAGTCAGTGCTGAACACTAACACTGACTGTTTTTCAAGCGTCAGTGTTGGCACTCAACACTGACGCTTTAAAACAGTCAGTGTTGATAACCAACACTGACGCTTTAAAAACAGTCAGTGTTGGCTGCCAACACTGACTGTTCTTTTTAAAAACAGTCAGTGTTGACAGCCAATACTGACTGTTTTTAAAAAAAACAGTCAGTGTTGATAACAAATTTTTTTATAAAAATTTACTTGAAACAAGCACGTACGTGATGGTGTAATAACATGTTATTGCAGCATCTTTTCTATATTAATTTTATAATTTAACTATTTATTTTCTATGCAAGAAATTCTTGATTTTAGTTTGCATTATTTTTTATGCATGAATATTTGTTGTTGGGTATTAAGCCCTTAAATAACGGATCCAAGTTTGCATGACAATTAATGGTACGTGGGATACGGGGATAAGACAAAAAATTTGGTGCTGGCTTCACATATGCTCTCTGTCTTGCTTGTGCTTAACATAATTGCAACTGTTGCCTTCCCTTTGGGGTAAATTCAATTTTTTCTGCAATAAATATATATACAACATTATAATTATTTTATGCAAAATTTGAAGTTAGAATTAAATTGAATTTATAATAATGTACCTTAATAGCTAATTTTAAATTATTTAATAATTTATTTTTAAATATACAATTTAAATTTATAAAATTCTAAGTTTCTAATTAACATATTTTTATTTTTATTTTCTTCAACATAAATTATATTATCATATTATTTATTTATGTACATACTTTCTTAACAACTAATCAAAGTTTAAAAGTATATTATAAATTTTGGAAGACTTAATTGTATTGTAAAATATCCACAAATTACTTCATTGGATTCCCTTATAATATTTGGCAATGGACGCAAAATTCCGGTTGAAATTACATTTTATGTAACCTGTGATTTTCTTTAAGATTCTCCATCTTCTTGCATTTTCTTGTAATAATTAAATTCGTATTTCTAAAAACTTAATATTTAAAGTGTTAACTTGATTTTATTAAATAAATTAATGTAGTACATGTGTTCAATGAAATGTTCAAACCAAAATAGTATATTTTTAATTATTATATTTGAAAAAAACAATTAAGGAAAAAAAATATAAATTAGAATGAAAAATGAAACAAACAAAAATACGAAAAATAAACATAATTGTTAAATATCTTACAAAATTTTCGTAATACACATAAATTATTACTTTTAAATAAAATTCAACCCACATAAATTTCCGATTGACCCACGGACGACATATTCCCATGCATTTTCATTAACTCACGAAACAAGAGTTTATATTTCATGTTCATGTATAGAAAATGTGAGTCATATATGAAATATATATGCATGTAATGCTATATAATATAATGTGTTAAAATCATTTAATTAAGAAATAAACATGTTATAATATTAATTATTGTATAAATATTGCTAATATAATTTTCATTACAAAATATTTTCTAAAATTAAAGTCAAATATAATTCCAATCCTATATTTTTAATTATGAAATTTGAAAAAAAATAATAATTAAGAACCAACACTGACGGTTTTTCACAAAAGAGTTAGTGTTGAACACCAACACTGACTGTTTTTAAAGCGTCAGTGTTGGCACTCAACACTGACGCTTTAAAAACAGTCAGTGTTAATAACTAACACTGACGCTTTAAAAACAGTCAGTGCTGAACACTAACACTGACTGTTTTTCAAGCGTCAGTGTTGGCACTCAACACTGACGCTTTAAAAACAGTCAGTGTTGATAACCAACACTGACGCTTTAAAAACAGTCAGTGTTGGTGTTCAACACTGACTGTTTTTAAAGCGTCAGTGTTGGTACTCAATACTGACGCTTGAAAAACAGTCAGTGTTTGTGTTTGACACTGACGGTTCATGAAAACAGTCAGTGTTGTGGATCAATACTGACTGTTTTGAGAGCGTCAGTGTTGAACACCAACACTGACGGTTCTAAGCAGAACAGTCAGTGTTGGTTATGAACACTGACCGTTTTTAAAGCGTCAGTATTAAGCACCAATACTGACGCTTCAAAAACAATCAGTGTTGGTGTTCAACACTGACGCTTTAAAAACCGTCAGTGTTGACAACGAACGCTGACTGTTTTTTTTTTAAACCGTCAGTGTTGATAACAAACACTGACTGTTTTTCAAGCGTCAGTGTTGAACAAGAACACTGACTGTTATTTAATAAAAGTGTCAGTGTAGGTATAGCAACACTGATGGTTCCGTTAAAACAGTCGGTGATTAAGGGTCGGTGAAGGGGTTTTTTGTACTAGTGCGCGTAGCATGTGCATTGGACTAAAATTACCGGATTCAAAGTTCAAACGACCAATCCAAACTATTCATTTTGTTCTCCATATTAATATGTGTTTGGATATCAAATTTTATATTTTTTTGAATTTTTTTTACTACTTATTAAGCCACTTTGAAAATCGCTGATCCAACGGTAACAGTAAAATTAAAAGACACCGTTGGATCAGCGATTTTTAAAGTGGCTTAATAAATAGTAAAAATATTCCAAAAAAGGTAAAATTTGGTCTCCAAACACATTAATAAGGAGAACAAAATGAACGATTTAGATCAGTTATTTAGACTTTAAATCTGTGATTTATAGTCTAATGCACAAAAATGCCTATGCATTGCAATATATGATAACCTTACTCTCTCTCTATATATATATTATTGAATCTCAACTTCGTTTTATGTATATATATTGTTCGAGTAGATTATTATTATTATTATTATTATATTCATATCTATACTTTATGTTATTTAATTTCAACTTTTTTTATATTGTTCAAGTAAGAGTGTCAATTAATACAATACATAATTAAAAGGAGATATTTTATATGTTTTTTACAATTAATTAATCTTACATATATATACTACTTTTACTTATTAAATTTTGATGTTATCCATACTCTATTTTTATCTATTAAAAATAACATATAACAAAATGAATAACGGATAATTATTGAATAAATATAATTTAAAAATATAACAAATAAATTAATATTAAACATCACGTATATAATATACATAAAAGGTAATTTTTTAAATATTTTCTACAACCAGTTTAAAAATTATATATTATTTATCAAATATAAATTAATTTTGTCTTACATTTATTAATTGAAAAATAATATAAAATGTTGGAGAAATTAATTTTATCATAAATTAATTAATAAAATGTATAAATTTTTGTGTAAATCAATTTAATCATAAGAACAAAAAATATATAGTTGGATAAATTTAATCATATAGCTATCTTCGAATGTAAGGGTTCACTGGGAAGTGTTGGAACTTTTCAAATAGTTCACAAAACCTGTTGTTGGGCAAACCAATTTTTTTCCCACACTTTCTCAATTATTTTCACAAGACATGTTCTGACTGTATTATTTTTTTCTCGCTATTGATCTATTGGTCATTAAACAGGTCGGAACCATTGTCCCTCTTTTCTACAAGAGAATAACAAACAATAAAGTACACTCTAGTTCACTCTCAAGTTTAAATATGAATGTAACTAGTTTCTTTTCTTTTTCTCTGTGGGACTAACTTTAGATCCAATCCGGAACTATCTAGTACTCAACTTCTATAATTTATTATAATTAAAAAAAAAATTATTTGTTACACATGGAACAACTTTATCTTCTTCATCAAATAGATTTAAAAGAACGTGAACATCACCTTACAATAGAAAGTGATTAAAGATTATTAATTGTTTGATTGAAGCATTTTAGAATTATATTTTTTTAAAATTTTACTGTTACAAATATTTGTCACCAGCTTTAGTTAAATAATTTGATTGAGAATTTTATAAATATTATTACTGGAAATAAGATATTATTTAATTATTTGATTGAGAAATATAAATAAAATAAATCACGATTTCTCACAACTAATTTCATGGTAAAACTGAACACTCATTTAATCAATCTTGTGTGTATTTATGAACATGGGTTCCCGCGAATTAAATAGCGGATTCTCAAACTTGTAGAATTTCATCATGTACAATCCTATAACAAACAAACATGTTCTTATATTACAATATTTATCAGTTACACAATATGGTAACCAGTATAAATTAATTTTATTCTACTCTATTTGATAAGTTACGGAATTTTTTTTCTTACCCCATGCATTCATACTCATTAATTAAGTTAATGAAAAAATAATTTTACTCATATATACATGTTTACAAATACAATATAATTCAGATAAATTATTAAATGAGTTCCGGTAACACCTCTAAATCGAGCAAGGCAATTGAGAAAAAAAAAATCCTAACGTCCGGAGAACTCTGGAAGGAAAAATATCGATATTACCGATATTGAATCAGCACGAGATGATGAGAACTGAAACTAACTTCCTGGCTTGATGCTTTCCTGCACCATGTACACATGATTTATTTAACTGTACACATGCTTTCCTGGTTTGAAGTTTTTTTATCGCTTGACTTTAAACTAAATTAATTTGAATGTTTAAAATTTTGACATGCAAACACATTACTCGTAAGATAAGCAGATTTTAACAGTTTAGATTCATCATTTCAAGTCAATTTGACAGATTTTAGATTTAAATTTACCAAAAAACTTGGTAAACTTAAGAACACCCTAGTTCTATTCTATATATTATTCGTTTATTCGAATTCTAATATATTATCAGATAAGAATAGTTTACGGATATATATATATATATATGTATATATGTATATGTATATATGTATAGCCAACCTCTATATATACATACATGTATGTATGTATATATAGAGGTTGGCTACTATGCTTATATAAGCATATCCCCACATATGCTTATAACTCATTTTTGTGCTTCCAATGTCCAAATGGTCGATCTGAACCGTTCATCTTGTTCTCCATATTAATATGTGCTTGGAAACTAAATTTTACATTTTTCTGAATTTTTTTACTATTTATTAAGCCACTTTGAAAATCGCTGATCCAACGGTGGCTGCACAAAACAGTAAAATCAGCAGCCACCGTTGGATTAATAATTTTCAAAGTGGCTTAATAAATAGTAAACAAATTCAGAAAAATATAAAATTTAGTATCCAAGCACATATTAATATGGAGAACAAGATGAACGGTTCAGATCGACCATTTGGACATTGGAAGCACAAAAATGAGTTATAAGCATATGTGGAGATATGCTTATATAAGCATAGTAGCCAACCTCTGTATATATATATATGTATGTATGTATATATGTATATGTATATATATATATGTATGTATGTATATATGTATATGTATATGTATATATGTATATATGTATATGTGTATATATGTATATGTGTAGATGTGTATATGTGTATATGTGTACATGTGTATATGTATACATGTGTATATGTATACATCTATAGATGTATACATATGTACACATGTATACATATATACACATGTATACATATATACATGTATACATATATATATGTGTATGTATGTATGTATGTATGTATGTATATGTATGTATATGTATGTATATGTACACACATATATACACATATATGTACACATATATATACACTTGTATAATTTAAGTGCATATAAATACGAAGATGATTTTAGTTTCTGAAGGAGATATATATATATTTTGTAATAACATGACAAATTTAATATGAAATTAAAATCATCTTGATCATTATAATGATTAAACATTTGAATTATATCCGCATTTTATTTTATGTTATTTATATTATTTAATGACAAGAATAATTCATAAAATAATATGTTAATTTTATTTGTTGTAATATTTAAATTACTTATTTGAATTATATCCGTATATGTTATATGTTTAATATTCGATTCATAATTGTACATGTTTAATATCCAATTAGTGTTCGTAGTAGTTTAGTATTCGGTCCATATCTGTAATCGAAGATCAAAATGAATAGATATATAATTTTACCAATACCCAATATGTATCTCATCCGTTTGATATTGTTTCTTTGTTATAGATCTTCGTGTATATCAAAGGGTGTTAAGCTATCCTATAATTTTAATTTTTTTTAATTTTTTATATTTAAATTTAATTGAAATTTTTTCTTTTTTAGGTTTTTATATAGTTCAGTTTTTTTTTTATAAAACATCAAATATTTACTTATAACTTAGTAATTAAAGTTACTTATTGTGGTTGTAAGAGAATTTCAGTTCAAATTTTACCAGAGCATTATATATTTTTACATTTTATGTTTCAGTTTCTCTATTTAAATTCTTTAATTCCACCTTGCTTATTTTATTCGCTACGTATGAGATATGAAAAGTAATCCAAACATAATGTTATTAAACAAAGAATATGCCCGATACTACGATAATAAATTTTATTGATGGTCAGAATTCTTAGGATGCGTTTGAATGACTCAAGAATAGAGCTAATTTTGAGTTACCTTCATTATTCTCAAACCTTGGTGATCCAAACACAAATTAGCAAATCGAGTTAGCTGTAATATAATATTACTTTAAACATTAGATTAGTATTAAAGAAAATATTAGATTAATTATAATATAATACTATTTTAAATATTTAATTAGTATTAAATAAAATATTACATTAGTATTAAATAATATTAGTTTATATATTAAATGTAATATAATATTTGCTTAAATATTATATTAGTTTAATTATTATTTTATTCATTCTCTTCATCATTTTCTCAAGTATACAATCTAAACGACTTTTTTGCTAATCCGAATAGGTCAAAATTAGTGTTATTTTCAAACTAACTCAGATTAGCACTATTCTCAACCACTAACTTAAAAATCGCTATTTTTGTACTAATCCTTGCACGATCCAAACATACCCTTAATCCTAATTAGAAGAGATTTCAAAATATGAAAAAGTTCACCCCGTTGTAAAAAAAGGTTCCTGAGCAGGTTTTGGCGATTAACGAGGAAGATGTTTTATATTTTAAAAAGAAAACATTTTTTATCTGATTTTTAGTCGATATCTGCGATCATGTTACAATGATAATACAACTATAGTAAGAAATCTCGACGATTTTGTCGAAAACCCATACATTACATATCTTAATTATTATTTTTTTATGATATCACATTATATATATTCAATATGAATTAGATCAATTAAGATACATTTACAGTTGTTTTGTCATTAAAACCATAACTACATACTAATATTGTAACAAAGATATATTTTAATTGAAAAAAATTCACATATAAAATGACATATTTTTATAAAAAATAGATCAATAAAAATAATAACTATTCAACAATAGAAAAAATAAATCAATGTATTTCTATTCAAATATAAAACTCATTCTTTACGGATATACCAATGAGCTTTTCTTTTACTGATACATACTATTTTTTTTTGTTATGTTGCTTAACGGAAAAATAAGATTAAAAAATCATCAAAAATAATACAAGGGTTATTATCATCTTTCTAGAATTTATATGTATTTGTGTACATCAGATTTACTTAAATAAATCATGAATAAATGATCAATACATTCTTTAAATGACATAAAATATTAGAAAAAAAAAAAAAAATACCACGTGTTTTTGGCAAAGATGGGAAAAATAAATATTGATACGGGGATATTGTTTTTTTCAAAAGGACGACCAAATTTAATATTAATTGCTTAAAAAAAATTAGATTATAATTGTGTTGCTATAGCACTACAACTTGTACATTGTGATTCATTAACAACACAACAACGCGATATAATTTGGTTCTATAGTTCTTCAAAATTCTTTATAATCATAATACCAGAGAACATGCCATTTTTCTTTTCTATTGATTGGTTGATTTACTTGACGATAAATTATTATGAAGATATGACTAATTAATTATCAATCAATCTAAATTATTTTTAAATTGTTTTTCTAGTAATAATTTTTTTCTTCTATTTGACTAATTTGTAAAAACATACAATTTTTTAATTTTACGATTTCTTCTATGATAGAGTTATGCAGGTTCAAGCTAATTGGAATTGCAATATGGATTGCTTGAACTGAAAAAATCATGAAGACGCTTATCA
This sequence comes from Carex sylvatica, assembly GCA_964058845.1. Lineage (NCBI taxonomy): Eukaryota > Viridiplantae > Streptophyta > Magnoliopsida > Poales > Cyperaceae > Carex > Carex sylvatica. The sequence continues at coordinate 44,551 of CAXKVR010000111.1, forward strand.
AGATTTTAAATTGTAATATTTTAAACTTGATAAAGTGTATTTTATGTTGTTTCAACATGATACAAACGTTGATAATATTTGTAAAACGTTATAACGATTTAATCTGTAAAAAAATACTTAGGGACAGCTTGATCAAACTCAGATTTAATCTTAAACGTTACAGACGTTTTATAAACGTTGTAACATTTTAATTAAATTTATGTTTTCAAAAATTCTATTTTTGATCAAGTTTTACAGAGCCAAATCGCTGTGAACATTTTATAAACGTTGGTAACGTTTTGATCAATCTCACAGAAAAAAAAAACTAAATTCAAATTGAGATAAAACGTTATAACATTTTAAGTCAAAAAAACTCATTTTAGAGCTCTCTATAAATAAACCATTGGTCTTCTCCCCAAAGGTATCTCAGCGGACCCTAACTTTTAAAAACACTATTTTTCTGTGAGCTTGGTTCCTCCATTGTTGATTGAGCTTAAAATTTCAATATCTCTTAAACAACCTCAAACTCACTTCACTAATCTTGAGTTAGATTAGGTTAGAGTGATATTTATAGTGTTTCTCTTGAGATTCTAAACTTGAGGCCTTGTTCTCTATTTGAGTTAGCCGTGTAACTTTCCAAATGTTTTGTAAGGGCTCACCGGTTCACAAGTTGTAATCATTTCTCGTTAGGTATAGAAAGGCGCACCTAGAAGAGGTTGCGACTCTCCAGAGACGTAGATCTTTGATTTGCCAAATTCCGTTATCACTCCGCGTGTCAAATTTCTCTAAACTCATCTATTTACTTTTAATTGTAATTATTTTCAGTTTTTAGAGCTATTAGCGGTGCACTCATTTTTAGTTTTTACTGCAAATGTGTTTTTAGGCTATTTTGGCAGGTTTTGTAAGAAGTTGCATATTTAGGCAAAAAAACAGAGCTAAAATGTCATATTTAGGCGATTTTTGAAGATAACGTCAAAATAGGGCATCACATGGAGCATGCAACATCTCACATGAAGTGCACAACATGCAAAATGGTGAAAAATGCTGAAAATTTGCTAAGCCAGGAGTCATACAGCCTAACCCTAGTCCGTATGAGGACTACCCCAGTGGCCGCACAGACCCACGGATCTAATCCCCGGACTGTCTTATTTGGATTAGATCTCAGTCGTTGATGTTATTTCTGAGTTCACTAGTGGAAAATATGGAATCAGGATCGGTTATATACACATATTAGTATCGGAATACAACCGATCCTGATGAAGGCGATACTGATACTACACTAATCTGGATCGGTTGTTTTGAAACAACCGATCCTAATAGTGTTTTTTTTTTTTCAGAACCAACTTTAAAAAAAAAAAAAAAAAACACACTAATAGTTACTAATAGTTTCAAAACAAAAACATTAATAGTTTCAAAACACTAATAGTTTCAAAACACTAATAGTTTCAAAACAACCGATCATAATAGTATTTTTTTTTTTTTTCAAAACCAACTTAAAAAAAAAACTATCAGGATCGGTTGTTTAAAACAACCGATCCTGATGTTATATTGGATCTAAAAAAATATTTTTTTTTATTTGGTCAGCTTCTATATATATTTGCTGACCAGCATAATTTTTTTTTTTTATTTACCATTGATTTATTGGAGCTCAAAATCAATTAAGAACACAAAATAAAATTCATGAAACACAAAAAAAAGTACAATAGTTGAAGAAATTTGGTGCAATAGCAAAATAAAATTTAGCCACATGTATGGCACTCCCTCTTTTATCGTCTCCTCCAGTGCAAACTTCAAAATCTGAACAAATATTTATATCATTAATTGCTTGCTTATGCATATTCGATGCATGTATTATTTAAATTGAAAGACAAGGAAAACCTAGCTAACATACCTCAAAGTGTACCTCTTCACCGCCGATGGAATAATCTCAAAAAGCCTTGCTCAAATGAAAAAAAAAAAAAAATTTGAAACCATGAACTGTAACACTGCAATTTAGTGTAAATTAAAAATACAAAAGATGCTCAAATGTACATAAGAGATTTGAGAAAATAAATAGTATGTACCTTAAGTATAATTTAAGGGCATAAGCCGGGGCATCATCCTTCATCTCATTCCATGAACTTGGAAGAGATGGATGGCACATCCTTGTCAGTTTTCGTCTTCTTCGCCTTTTTTTGACATGATCGAGACAGAGAGAGACAAAGATTGCTAAGTTAAGAGACGCCGATCTTATTAGTTTTTAGGATCGGTTTTGTAAATAAAACCGATCCAGATAGATATTAGTATCGGTTGTCTCATATAGCCGATTCAGATCCAGATAGATATTAGTATCGGTTGTCTCATATAGCCGATCCAGATAAGTCGATTCTAATTCCTATTTTTCTACTAGTGATTGAATCCTTCTAGAATGACGCACCTACTTGACCTCCAAGTTTGCCGAATTATTTTTGGCTGCACCCTAACTCCAATATAATGTCGATGAAGTAGAATCGAAAATTCGTTACTGTTTTTAATTTGTCTAGCATGATGTGTTCTTGCACCAAATGTACGTATATCGGTATATTTAAGTCCAAGATATATGAGACATGCTGGATGGGTCTCCAGCTTGTTGAGACCGGAAAAAAGGGAAAATATTTGCCAACTGGCCTGATGCCACACATATATAACAAGTCCCTGTTTCAGATCAAGTGATTTTCTATCTATCTGAAATATAGTAAAAAAAATTCTAAAAAGTGTAAAATTTAGTTTGCAAGTACATATTCATATGGAGATCACATGCATGTTGAACAGTTCGAATCGACCATTATAATTTAGAAAACTCAAATATTGAGCCGTTGCACAGCTCTATGCTATGCGTAGCATATTAGCTTTTTCCTATATATATATCGATGTTGTATATACACCCGGTCGATATACTTTTTATGAGCCATTTCACTATGATCGAGAAAAAATATTTTATAATTTATTTGAAAGTTACTAAGTTTTACAAAAATTGAATCTCGAATCATATAAGAAGAAATTATATTGATAATTAATAAGAAAGAATAATATATCAAAAATGTACATCTAATATCATCTGGCACGAATCTTGATACGAATCCAACGTCTCATATATCAAAGCACAACAAAACTGTGTGCTTGGCCAAGTACCATAGCCTCACTCTTTATGTAATTATATATATAAATATAAAACTCAAAATTTAAAGTCGGCAAGCAAATTTTGATCAACAATTGCGGCTTCAAGAAAGTTCAATATAACAAAGTTGGTACAAATAATAAATAGAAAATTAAGAAATGACATAACCGACTTTGATGGTTATAAATAGAAGATAGCTCTTAAGTGTCAAATAATTTTTAGACATACTATTTCATCCCTCTTAAAATTCTTTCTCCACTATTTATACATCTCCAAAACCATATACAAAATATATACACATATCATTATTCAATATATTGCTGGATATCAAGGAGTTATTATCAGTTGCTTCCAAGGTCGTGCCTCAAGAAGCAGCAAACTCGGATAATCTTGGTTGTGGTTCCAAGTCTTGCACGGTAGAGACGGAATTCGCTTAAGGACAGTGGTTTGCACGATCCGGGTAATAAAGTTTCATTATAATATATTTTCTATTATTATTATCCGATTTATTCTTGTTTTGTAGTTATATATTTTTTCCAACATTCTTAAGCGAATTTTTTCGAATCGGATAATAGGAACATATAATTCCTTACTCTGTTAACAAGACTTGCATAGAAATTCATTTTTCTTCCGCTATTTTTTATAAATTAATTATTATATTAAACTTTAATTATATTTATTGCAGTTATTTTCTTTCATTATTCCTTCTTTACTCAAAATGGGTCTAGATGATGTCTATACACTAAAACCTGAAAAATTTAATGGATCTGGATTTAATAGATGGATAGAACTGATGGAAGCATGGTCAATAGCACTAGGTTTAATAACTGCAGTAGGAAAAAAGGCACCGTATGCAATTAATCAAGAAACTAAGAAAAAAGATGCTTCAAAACCAAAACCCAGTGTTGAGGAAATAGAGTTTCATTGTCGCTTTAGGATTTTAAGTTGCCTTTCAGATGAGCTTTATGAAATATATAGAAAATATGAAAAGGCTAAGGACTTATGGAATGCACTAGTAGATGCATATAGTAGAGATAATGAAGGAATTATCAGATTTACAATTTCTGATTTTCATAATTATAAGATGGTTGACGAAATTCCTATTAATGATCAGATTCATAAATTTCAGAATATGATTCAAGAAATGCATAGAGGTGGTGAGACAAAATTAGAGGTGGTGAGACAAAATTAGATGAAAATTATCAAGTTACTTGTCTTATAGATAAATTGCCACCTTCATGGTCCAAGTTTGCTCAAGATCTCAGAAAATCACAAGCTAAACTCGAAATGAGATCTGTTATTCAATCAATTAGAATTGAAGATCAGTTTAAACTTCGACAGGAAAAAGAAAATCAAATATCATCCCAAGCTTATTTAACGGAAAAACAAAATGGCTTTAAGAATCCAAACTTTCCAAATCAAAATAAGAATTATAATAAATTTCATGAAAAGAAATTCAAGAAAAACAAGTTTCAAAATAATAAACCAAAGGAATTTCCTAGACCCCAACATGAGATAAAGAAAGATAATGATAAGTTTTGTTATATTTGTAGTCGAGACAATCATTTCGCAAAAGATTGTTTATATCGAAAGAAAAGGAAGATTGAAACTAACAAGAAGACTGGCTCAAATTAAAATAAATCTCAAGTGAATATGATAGAATCAAAACCCGCTGATCCGTATTTTAGGTTGGTATCTACAATTCCATCCATTAATTCTACTTATCAAAATTCAGATTAGTGGTTGGATAGTGGAGCAAATACACGTGTGTGCTAATAAAAATTATTTCTCATCCTATCAGATCACAAGTGGAAGAAGTGTAACAGTAGCAAATGGAACATTTGTTAAAGTACTCGGAGTTGGAGAAATCAAATTAAAATTCACATCTGGAAAATCAATCATTCTTAAAGATGTGCAACACGTTCCTGATATTGGAAAAAATCTTGTTAGTGTGTCGTTGTTAGTACAATTGGGATATAAAGTAGTTCTTGAATCTAATAAGGTTGTAATTTCTAGGCATGATGTTTTTATTGGAAAAGGTTATGTAACATATGATTTATTTAAGCTGAATGTAGTATCTCATTTAGATAATGAAGTCTCAATAATTTCTACTAATTATCAATCTCTTCCTTCTTATATTTCAAATATTAACAATAATATAAATAATTCATTTGATAATTGGCATGGTCGTTTAGGACATGTAAATTATAAAAAGCTTGAAAAGATATCTAGGCTTAATCTGATCCCTAAAGTTAATTTAAATAGTAAATTAAATTGTGAAATTTGTGTTCAATCAAAAATGCCAAGAAAACCATTTAAAACAATTCAATTCAGAGATACACAAAAATTAAAATTAATTCATAGTGATGTGTGTGATTCAAATAGGGGTCTTACTAGAGGAGGAAGTAAATATTTTGTAACATTTATAGATGATTATTCTAGATTTTGTTATACTTATCTTATGAAAACTAAGGATGAGGTACTAAGTAAATTTGAAAAATTCAAATTCGAAGTAGAAAATCAGCAAGATAAACAAATTAAAATTTTAAAATCTGATCGAGGTGGAGAATATACCTCAAATGAATTTGCATTGTTTTGTGAAAAATATGGAATCATACATGAAGTAACTGCTCCCTATTCACCCCAATCTAATGGTGTTTCTGAACGTAAAAATAGAACACTATTAGACATGGTAAATTCTATGTTAATTAGTTCAGGTGCATCCCAAAATTTGTGGGGGGAAGCACTTTTATCATCTTGTTACATTCTTAACTAAATTCCAGTTAAAGATAATGACAAAGCACTGTATGAACATTGGAAAGGATATCCTCCTAGGCTTGATTATTTTTGTGTTTGGAGATGTCTAGCTAAAGTAGGAATTCCCGAGTCAAAAAGAAAAAAAATAGGACCGAAAACAGTAGATGCAATTTTTATAGGATATTCATTAAATAGTAATACATATAGATTTCTAGTAATTCAATCAGAAACTAGTGAAATATCAAAAGATACAGTTATAGAATCTAGAGATGTTATTTTCTTTGAAAATATATTTTCTCTCAAAATTAATAATAATACAGACTTACCCTCAACATCAAGTTCTATTCCATTTATATTTGAACCGAATTCTAATCATGATTACTCTTTGGAACCTAGACGAAGTAAAAGACAAAAGGTTGAACGAAATTTTGGTGAAGAATATATAATGTATTTAATTGAAGATAATCCTAAATCTTATGAAGATGCAATGAGATCACCAGAAGCACCATTCTTGAAGGAAGCAATTAATAATGAGATTGAATCTATTATAAGTAATAATACTTGGATATTAACTGATCTACCTCCTGGTACTAAGGCTTTAGGTTGCAAATGAATTTTTAAAAGGAAACTTAAAACGGATGGAACAATAGAAAGATTTAAAGCCAGATTAGTAGTACAAGGTTTTAGACAAAAGGTCGGTATAGATTATTTTGATACTTATGCACTAGTTGCACGAATAACCACAATAAGAATTTTATTTGCATTGTCTTCGATATATAAACTTCTAATACATCAAATGGATATTAAAACAGCCTTTTTACATGGAGACCTTGAAGAAGAAATATATATGCAATAACCTGAAGGATATATAGTTAAAGGGCAAGAGAAAAAAGTTTGTAGATTAGTACGATCTTTATATGGTTTAAAACAAGCTCCTAAACAATGGCATGACAAATTTGATAAAGCAATGCTATCACTTGATTTTAAAATCAATGAATCAGATAATTGTCTTTATTATAAAAAGGAAAATAATGAATTTATACTATTATGCCTTTACGTGGATGATATTCTAATTCTTGCTCCAAATTTAGAACTAATAAACAAAGTAAAATCAATGTTGTCAAAGAATTTTGATATGAAAGATTTAGGAGAAGCAGATGTCATTTTAGGAATGAAAATAATTAAATCTCCTAATTCTATTTTATTATCTCAATCTCATTACACTCA
>CAXKVR010000112.1:0-44459 GCA_964058845.1 Carex sylvatica
ACGGTGACACAAAAATAAATTCATATGAACCCCTCTCCATCTTTCTATTTGCCAATAAAGATGTTTTCCTAGCTGAAATTTCAACTTTTTTTTTTTTTTTATCTATTTGCGAATTTATAGAAGTTGGGTATTACTAGGGGTATAGATGGATCGGATAATATCCTACTGTATCCGGATCCATATCTGAAAATTTAGATACGGATATCTATATTCATGCGGATACAGATATAATTTTGAATTTTAATTATCCATATCTGAATATTAGATATATATCATATAATTTAATATATATTATGAAAATATTTCTGTATATATCTACAAATATATGATCCGTATCCATCAAATATTCAATTTGTATCCGTATCTAAAAAAATAAAAGCGGATACGGATATGGTTTTATGACTCGTTTGCAACCTAAGTATTACGCCAGAAAGAGACCTCCGGTCAAAATGGCTGTAACGAAGTGGTGAACTTGCAAAAAAAAAAAAATTGAATACTAATTTGAACATTATAAGCTTTATGCGTGAAATAGTAGGCCCAAACACGAGAGAATTTGCGAAGCTTAGTTTGGGCCGGGCCTTGCTGGCCTTATACACAGCAAAGTGTATTCTGGACAAAATTACGGCCAGAAGTAGCTTTTTAATTGTGGTAATTATTTTTATCATTGCATTGAAATCTGAGTCATACTAACAAAAAAGTCAATGAATCAGAAAAAATAGCATACATAAAATGAATCTACATAGTTGATATTTCATTAACTGAGTTCTGAAAAAAAAATTACAGCAAAAGTAGCTGTTTTGATAGGTGCAATTATTTTAATTGTTGCATTGAAACCTGAGTCATACTTATAAGAAAAGCCAAGAAATCAGAAAAAAAAAATACATATATTAAAACTGAATTACATAGTTGATGTTTCATTAACTATGCTCAGTGCAATAATTAAAATTTTAAACTATGTATAAAAATAATTAGAAGCAATATTTACATGAAACGAAATTTCGGGTACAATTTCACATGTATCCAGGTTGCAAAGCTTGATAATTTCAGACCTACCTAAGGCTAGGCTGTACAAATGATTCAGTATACAAGGAAGAGTTGGATATGTCGAATTTCGAAGAAGTTTCTGAGGAGCTTCTTCCAAATACATCAATTGATTCAACTCTGCTCATTGCTGCCTTTTGCTCGATTAGAATAGCCTCCTGGATCTCCTTCAAGACTTCTGAAATCGACGGCCTCTCCATTCCTCTTTGTTTTACACACATCAATGCAACTTCCGTGATTTTCCATATCGATTGTGTATCATAGGTAGGTTCTAGGGACTTATCTATAATGGCGTGTATGTTGCCGTTTTCTATATGATCTTTTGCCTGACAAAAAAAGTGCTTTCCAATTAGCACAAGTTATTTTTGTAATTTTGAATTTTACTATTCAAGGGACCTAGGTTTGATGATCATGGTACATAACAGTGTGTACCTGATAATATTATTTTTGAACCGAACCTAAGGATTATTCAGTAGTTTCTGTAAAAGGTTATTGGTTAACAAGTAAAAGGAGGACTTTCATTACTATGCAAAGTTGCTGGTAGGAAATTGCTTAATTACAAATTTAACAAAAAAGAAATTTGGTATTATGAAACAATTTTATTAGTCCATAGAACTAGAATTAAGGAGGAAATAATTGACAGTTGTCAATGGTATAAAAGAAACTAACCCATTCAGCTATATACTGGAAATCATCACCAAAATCCTCCCTGGATATGGGACCACAACCCGAAATCAATTCAAGAAGAATAATCCCGAAACTAAATATATCGGTCTTCACAGTGAATTGTTGAGTAGCATAGTACCTATTCATTTTCAAAGCATACAATTTAGCATTAATGGATATTTGAAAATTCAATTGACAAATAAATTTATGTGGTGGAAAGTAAGTAGATAGTTAATTAAGCTTACTCGGGATCCATATATCCAAATGTTCCTTTAATCATGCTTGAAACATAGGTACCATCGGCCATGAGTTTAGATAGACCCAAATCAGAAACCTTAGCTCTCATGTTCTTGTCTATTAATATATTGCTGCTCTTTAAATCTCTGTGTATAATTTCTGGCGAGCAACCTGTGTGAAGGTACTCTATACCTGAATTAAGAAAAAAAAATACTACAAAGGATGTAAAACTATAAATAAAAGCATAATTTCTTAAAGTGTATATTTTTATTTGAGGTTAAGATAAAGATCAAGCCTTTCAACTTTAAATATTCACAAGAGATCTTCAAACTGAATTTCAATCTTGCGAATTTTAACACAAAAGGTATTGTTTTAGCCACTAGATCGAAGATCATTGCTAAAGAGAACGAAAATATTTATTTTTCTGTTATAAATTAATTTTCACCAAAGTAACAACTTAATTGGAGAACCAAACCTTTTGCCGCATCTTCAGCTATCTCCATTCGTTTGACCCAACTAGAGATCTTCTTCTCTGGAGGACCTGATAATATTTTTCATTATATATTTTATCAAAACAAAAAGAATGATAATCTATAAAAATATATTTATTTATCGATGAAATGTAAAATAACGATGTGATATACGTGACGTACCACGCAGGTGCTCAGCTAAGGTTCCCTCGTGCATGAATTCATAAACAAGTATAGTACTGTCATCTTGTTGACTATATCCTAAAAATTTCACCAGGTGCTTATGATGTATCCTTGACAGCAAAGTTACCTTAAGAGTGAGAGTAAGATAGAGCATGCCAGATATTAGAGTTATGTAATGCTGTCTATTAATCATATTGACTAGCTTGTTTAATTCAGATAAAAGAGAGATGAACCCTGTACCAGCCATTACCTAGACATAAATATTAATAATTACTAAACTATTTTTTTTTTCTTTTTACTGGGCTTGTAAGTTTTTTGTTTCAAAATTGTGTGACAATCAGGTCCAATACCAATGTAAAGGTTATTTCATATATATCATTAAACCGTACCATACGGTTTACCAGAATCATTGTACCAGTATTTGTTAAAATCAAACTGGTATCCAATCTCAAACATATACATACCTCATTTATGAACTCACGAATCCCTTGATTGGACTCAGTATTGTGAACCTTGACTGCAATCTCAGTGCCATCATTTAGTTTTCCATAATAAACCGAGCCGAAACCACCCTTTCCTATTATCTTCTCAAAATCATCAGTTGCATCCTCAATTTCTGACAACTCAAATCTATGTGCTGGTTCACTATCTAATTCACTCAGTAAATTTAACTGGGAAATTGGCAAACGCCCAGTTTTACCTGAAATGAATTAAATAAAAGAAGCATTTGAGTTTAAAAAAAACTCTTAAGTGTTAAGATATATAAAGTTAAGGAAAAATATTTATATAACACTAAATCTTACAAAGAACCCTAATTAAGAATAAATATAATCAGGATGACTTGAGGACTTAACTCTCTTTAATTTAACAATAAAATTGGAAGCAAGCACTAGCAACAACAAAAGGAACTCTGCATTGTCTATAAAATGATACCTTTTTTTCTCCCCTTTTTCTTGTATTTACACAAATAGCATGCTGCGAGAACTAAGAATAGCAGCAATACAGCACCAACAATAGAGAAGATAATAACAAAATTTTTCTTTGCTTTGCTGCTCGGATGGAGACCCGGGTTTCCTGAATAGCTATTTAATAAATGAGAAGTACAAATGTTAGCAATATTCGGTGCATATTTCCTTTTCCTCCTGGTAAAACAAAATAACCAAAAACAAAATGAACAAGTAATAAAAAGGAAGTGCATACTTGAAAACAACATTTTTGCTAAGAAGTCCCTTTGGTATTACTCCAGACAAATTGTTGTTCTGTACATACCTGCAAATGTTTATGTATTATGAGATTGTACACAACTATTTAAAAAGGTGCTAAAATAATTTCAAAATGGATAAATTATTAAACGTTTTTAAAAACATTAATTATTGGTAGCGAAAGTCTTCTTCCCTTTTTTTTTTCTTCCCCTTTTGACAACCCAGTTATTGGAGAAAACATTAATTCAATTGCTTAATTTTTCAGATCGTTCTTTTCTTATTAAACACAAAAGGGTATTGAGTAAAGATATTCATTACTTCCTTATATTGCAACATAATAGAAGTTATAGAAGAGTAATTGAATCACTTACACTTGCTTTAGATTTGGGAGGTTGGCCAAAGATGAAGGCAGTGAACCAGTAAGCTTATTATTTTCAAGGTGACTGTAACAGAGAACAAAATATATGTATATATAAATTAATATAAGATGCCATTATGATCTTATTTGCAAACAAAGTTTGAAATAACTGTTCTCTTACATAATTTGTAAATTTGGGCACCCACTAAAGTCAGGTATTGAACCGGTAAGTGAATTGTTATCAAGGTATCTGCATTAAAAGTTCAAATCCAGTGAGCTGAAAAATAAAAAAGAAATACATGGAGGCAGATTTTAAAATTGAAGCACAGAAATATTTAGTTCCAAATATGTAATTCTCTGACATGAAAAAGGACCAAATAAAGTTTCTTATAATAACTAAAAAAATAACAAAGATAAAAAAAAGGAAATTTTTTACAATCTGTTGCAAAAGACAAAGATATAAATAACTAAGCACACATGTTTACTTAGAGAAAAACAGGAATAAAAAGGGAGAATAAACGTTTCAGTCTTACAGTTCAACCAAGCCTGCTAAGCTTGTCAGTTCCGGAGGAATATTTCCAGTTAAATTCTTCCCAGACAGATCTCTGTTTTAAATTTGGAAATAGAAAATTGAAAAACAAGAGGGTTAGTTTTGATATTAGTCATGAAAACAAAGATCATATGCGCCACTTCCCATGGTCGGATTGGAAAAAATAAGATTCATAACAAAAGATGTCATACGTTGAAATTATTTTGGGTTGGCTATTAGAACTGCATTGAACCCAAGACCATGAAGCAGGTAAACACGGGTCACCACCTTCTTGGGCCCACAAAGCTTGTGGGTAGCTTGCTACTAAACTAGACATTGCAGTTGCTGAGACTCAAAAAGAGAAACTGTCAGAAAAATTTGAAACTAAATCTCTGTTGGAGCTTTTCAGCTCAATGAAAAGAGTACCATATCGTACCATCGAGAGATCCAAAATTGATCAGCACATACTTCAAAATTTCAAACGCATTAAGAATTGGACCCCGTGTCGAATCATTGGTTTGTTGAAACAAGAGAGATGCAATGTAAGGCAAGGAGACATTCCAAAACCCCGGCTCGTAAAGCCGGTAGTTCCCGTTTGCATTTTCCTGCACATTCACGACGGCATCATTGACGGGTGGGCCATATGGAAGTACAACCTTAAATTGTCTTGTTTCATTTGGGCCCAAGTTTTCAATCTCTGCCATGTATGTAAATGCCCATGCATTTCCTGGAAAGTTATCTAGGTTCATGCGGTATGTTAACGTCCCGTTATTTCCCACTACTGCAGTTTGCATGACCTTCACCGGGGGGAACTCACCATGATCAACATATATTGGTTTTGTGGTTGAAACTTTCTCCGTACCAGCTGCCACATCGACTAGGTAATTCGGTCTTTTAATGGCATCAGATTCCCAAATCCTGTCAAACGGGTCATCAGGGTATCTAAAGAAAAAAAGAAGCATAAATTATTATCAGATAATACAGGATATTGCACAAATAGTTAATTTCTCTACTTGTTACATACACAGTAACATTTAGACATATGTTTGTGTGTACATCACACGTAAGAAGACTAAATATTTCTCTTAAACAGTTACACATTTTTTATTTTTTGATAAAGTGTAAATGGGTATTTTAGAAATTTAAAATGAGTTTTAATAGAAAAGTTAATAAATTGGGTAAATTTGTTATTTTTAAAATTTAGATGGGTATTTATGATATTATGAATTTTAGAGGAATATGTAATTTCGAGGTTTTTGAGGGATATACTACAAAGGTCATCTGCTATAAAGTGTACTGAAGCAGGCAGTTCTTAATTAACAAGTACATAAAAATGTTACCTTATTGATGCATTACTAAGCGCCCCAAAGTTTACTCTAGCAGCCGTGTACATAAAGTACTGATCCTCAAACATGGTATTATACATAGATCCATTGAATTGCCTAAGCTCAATCGTCGATATAAACCGCACACCCGACGAAACGTTGTACAAACAAACACTGAGAGACGGAGACGGTGCCAACACCACCATCTCACTCACCACTGGTGTGGTGGCATCATCAATCACAATTGTGTCCCAATATGTCGCGTCTAAAGAAATGACAAATTTTGGGTACACGCTGGTGCCATCAAAGTTGCCATAAAGGAAGGTTGCTCTGACAAGGTACCGGAGGCGTGTTGTTACATTTAGTGTGTAGCAGTATTTCCTGTCATCGTTCGGAAAGAAACGCAACGTGTTGTACTGTGTTTTGTTGTTGTTTACCGGTGAAGAAGTGTTGGCACGTTGCCCGAATGGGTAGTTGGTATCAGGAATCCATTGGAGGCCGATATCGTCGGTGTGTGCCCTGCTTCCACCACAATCAATATTCACAAAACCTACACTTGTAATATTAACATCATCACCGTAAAGTGCAAAATTACCAAAATAGAGCAGATCATCCAGCGTATGTTCTTTTATGTACTTTTATGTGAATATTTATCTGATTAAATCACAAAAGAGTTTCTTAAGAAAAGATGATTTTTTTTTTAATTTAATTGCAGAATTCAACAAATAAATTAATTAAAATTGTATATGTACATAATAAAACCAAAAGAAATACATTGAAAGGATGACTAAAATGGAGCTTGAAAAAAAAGCAAAGGCAATTGGACAACAGAAGAGAAGATGAGAATAATTTGAGAAAGGTATCTTTAAGGAATTAATTGGCACTAGAAACAGGTGCAGAGTTGAGATCTTCCTGTTTTGGAAATAAGAGATGTCCCAGAAAGAAAAATTATACAACAAAATATAGATTTCTGAGATAATAAATGATGATGCACCTGGTACTTGAGCTTTTGTCACCGGCACTAGAAATACTAGTAGAAGAATAACCAGAAGACATGATGAACTCTCCATTCCCCCCTCTCTCTCTCTCTAAAACATAGCAATGGGCAATGGCTAAGGGCTGCTGAGTGACTCTCTCCCTCTTTCTCTCTCTTTATTTCTATAAACTATATATTTCCCACGTGGTGGTTAAGAATCTTGTAATTACTAATAATGGTGCACAACGAATAAATATATATAAAATAATATATCCCTATATATTAGGGAATAAACGTCACCAGCCTTATTTTTTTCAGGATTTTATGTGACAGTTTATTTCATTTTCTTTTTTCAAATTTTAAGATTTTTTTCTTACGCTTACAAATTAATCATATAACATTAATAGATAAGGTTGTTATCGTTTCTCTTATATATAGTTTTTCAACAAAAAAAATATTTTCTCTTATATATGATTATATTTTTTTTAGATAAATAAAAAAAATTACTTGATTTAAAAAATTTAGACCATTCGAAAGTAACGATTTTCCATCCAGCTAAAAAAATAGTAATTAAATTTTTAAAATGTGAAATTTAGTCATACTGGCTTTTCATATGAAAATCATGTCGAATGACTCAGATCGACTATTTGAACTTTAAAACAAAAACATTGATTGATAGTACAAATCAATCCAATAGCCTCGCTCATTATAAGTTATAAATTAAAAAAAAAGGTTTGTAAAATTAATTATTTTTAATGTTGTATAGTACATATTGTTTTCTTCAATTAAACAAAATATCTTTGCAGGACAATACTTTCTCTAATTTTACTGCTTAAATATTTTATTCAAGGGAAGACTAGCCTTCTTGTTTGATAAAATTAATGATATAAAATATTTCAAATATTCTGCACATAAAATGTCAATAAAATAAATTAAAAAGTATGTCAAAGGCATGCAATGACTAGGAATTTAGTATATAATAATAACCTTGCTATTCTTCGCTTGGAAGAATATATTTTGCATCAGGTGCAACAAACTAAACCACAATAATAATACACAAAAGGTTTTCTTTAAAGGATATCCCATTCTTTCCTACTAAATATCATAACCGTGCCGATTTTTTTATTCATAACATTACAAAAGTAAAAAAATTCAATTAGTGAAATTATTTCCGTAAAATATTAAATATTAAAAAAATTGTAATGACTCACATGCTGTAAATAATAATTATATATATATATATAGAGGTTGGCTACCACTACAAGAAGGTAGGTACTTTTCGCGAGGATAAAAAGTGCATTTATGACGGTACTCCGTCGTTAAAAGTACCGTCACTAATAGAAAAGCACATTTATGATGGTATTCCATCGCTAAAAGTCACTTTTTACCCTCGCGAAAAGTGCCTACTTCTTGTTGTGTACTATGCTTATATAAGCATATCCCCACATATGCTTATAACTCATTTTTGTATTTTCAATGTCCAAATGGTCGATCGGAACCGTTCATCTTGTTCTCCATATTAATATGTTCTTGGAGACTAAATTTTACATTTTTATGAATTTTTTTACTATTTATTAAGCTAATTTGAAAATCTCTGATCCAACGGTGGCTTCTGATTTTACTGTTTTGTTAAGCCACCGTTGGATCAGCGATTTTCAAAGTGGCTTAATAAATAGTAAAAAAATTCAGAAAAATATAAAATTTGGTGTCCAAGAACATATTAATATGGAGAACAAGTTGAACGGTTCTGATCGACCATTTGAACATTGCAAACACAAAAATGAGTTATAAGCATATGTGGGGATATGCTTATATAAGCATAGTAGCCAACCTCTCTCTCTCTATATATATATATATATATATGACTCATTTTATATAATATGAGTTGGTCTAAAATGAGCCATAGCTTATTTCACATTGGTGAGCCATGGCTCATTTTAGCCATTTTGAAAATTCAAACAACCGATCCGAACCGTTTATCTTGTTCTCTATATTGAAATGTGCTTGGAGACCAAATTTTACATTTTTTGGAATTTTTTACTATTTATTAAGCATTTTTAAAAATTGCTGATCCGATGGTCTAGAAATTTTTACTGTTCACAGCAAAACAGCAATTTTCAAAAATACTTAATAAATAGTAAAAAAATTCCAACAAATATAAAATTTGGTCTCCAAGCACATTTCAATATAGAGATCACATCTAACGGTTCGGATCGGTCGTTTGAACTTTCAAGAGTAGAACTAGGGTGTTCTTAAGCTCACCAAAGTGTTTGATGAGTTTAACTTCAAAACCCATTAAATCGGTTTCAAATGATGAATCTGAACTGTTAAAATCCGCCTACTTTACGAGTGATGCGTCTACATGTGAAAATTTTAAATATTCGGATTAATTTAATACAAAGTCAAGCGGTCAAAAAATGTTCAAAAAATGAATGCACTAAAATTAATTTATTAATCTTCTAATTTTAACTGATTGACTTTATACTAAATTAATTCGAATGTTTAAAATTTTCACATGTAGACGCATCACTCGTAAGGTAGGCGGGTTCCAATGATTTGGATTCGTCATTTAAAACAGATTTGATAGGTTTTGGAGTTAAGCTCACCAAAGTGTTTGGTGAGCTTAAGAACACCCTAGTTCTACTCATAAAGGTTGGCTACTATGCTTATATAAGCATATCCCCACATATGCTTATAACTCATTTTTGTGTTTCCAATGTCCAAATGGTCGATCTGAACTGTTAGATGTGATCTCTATATTGAAATGTGCTTGGAGACCAAATTTTACATTTTTATGAATTTTTTTACTATTTATTAAGCCACTTTGAAAATTGCTGATCCAACGGTCGCTTAACAAAAACAGTAAAATCAGAAGCCACCGTTGGATCAGCAATTTTCAAAGTGACTTAATAAATAGTAAAAAAATTCATAAAAATGTAAAATTTGGTCTCCAAGCACATTTCAATATAGAGATCACATCTAACAGTTCAGATCGACCATTTGGACATTGGAAACACAAAAATGAGTTATAAGCATATGTGGGGATATGCTTATATAAGCATAGTAGCCAACCTTTATGAGTAGAACTAGGGTGTTCTTAAGCTCACCAAACACTTTGGTGAGCTTAACTCCAAAACCTATCAAATCTGTTTTAAATGACGAATCCAAATCATTGGAACCCGCCTACCTTACGAGTGATGCGTCTACATGTGAAAATTTTAAACATTCGAATTAATTTAGTATAAAGTCAATCAGTTAAAATTAGAAGATTAATAAATTAATTTTAGTGCATTCATTTTTTGAACATTTTTTGACCGCTTGACTTTGTATTAAATTAATCCGAATATTTAAAATTTTCACATGTAGACGCATCACTCGTAAAGTAGGCGGATTTTAACAGTTCAGATTCATCATTTGAAACCGATTTAATGGGTTTTGAAGTTAAACTCATCAAACACTTTGGTGAGCTTAAGAACACCCTAGTTCTACTCTTGAAAGTTCAAACGACCGATCCGAACCGTTAGATGTGATCTCTATATTGAAATGTGCTTGGAGACCAAATTTTATATTTGTTGGAATTTTTTTACTATTTATTAAGTATTTTTGAAAATTGCTGTTTTGCTGTGAACAGTAAAAATTTCTAGACCATCGGATCAGCAATTTTTAAAAATGCTTAATAAATAGTAAAAAATTCCAAAAAATGTAAAATTTGGTCTCCAAGCACATTTCAATATAGAGAACAAGATAAACGGTTCGGATCGGTTGTTTGAATTTTCAAAATGGCTAAAATGAGCCATGGCTCACCAATGTGAAATAAGCTATGGCTCATTTTAGACCAACTCATATTATATAAAATGAGTCATATATATATATATATATAGAGAGAGAGAGAGGTTGGCTACTATGCTTATATAAGCATATCCCCACATATGCTTATAACTCATTTTTGTGTTTGCAATGTTCAAATGGTCGATCAGAACCGTTCAACTTGTTCTCCATATTAATATGTTCTTGGACACCAAATTTTATATTTTTCTGAATTTTTTTACTATTTATTAAGCCACTTTGAAAATCGCTGATCCAACGGTGGCTTAACAAAACAGTAAAATCAGAAGCCACCGTTGGATCAGAGATTTTCAAATTAGCTTAATAAATAGTAAAAAAATTCATAAAAATGTAAAATTTAGTCTCCAAGAACATATTAATATGGAGAACAAGATGAACGGTTCCGATCGACCATTTGGACATTGAAAATACAAAAATGAGTTATAAGCATATGTGGGGATATGCTTATATAAGCATAGTACACAACAAGAAGTAGGCACTTTTCGCGAGGGTAAAAAGTGACTTTTAGCGATGGAATACCATCATAAATGTGCTTTTCTATTAGTGACGGTACTTTTAACGACGGAGTACCGTCATAAATGCACTTTTTATCCTCGCGAAAAGTACCTACCTTCTTGTAGTGGTAGCCAACCTCTATATATATATATATAATTATTATTTACAGCATGTGAGTCATTACAATTTTTTTAATATTTAATATTTAATATTTTTAATAAAAAATTGTGTCCGTACGGTTTGCTTCCAATTGAAAGTCTATAAAATTCATCGGTGGGTCCTACGCGTGTTATGTTAACGAGATAAGGATGCAAGAACAAGATATGGACGGAACGGTATTGACTATTGAACACACACACACTGACACACACACCAAAAAATAAATACAAATATTGTTTAATATATGAAACCAATTAAGACCGAATCTCACGGGCTGGACCACAAATATATTGTATATTTATAGAGTTAGAAACCGATCAAAGGATTCACAAAGAGTGAGGTACTCACAGTGGAACCGAATTTTTTTTTCTTACCACCCCATAAAATCTGAATTAAATAAATACCATCTAGTTATTAAAATTTAAGATTTTGCTACGAATTCGGATTGAATCTGCGGACGGATTCCAAACCCGTGCGCATACTGAACCTGTAGATTGATCCGCTCACACCCTGGAACTGCGCACTAATCCGTGCACGTATTGAGTCGGCGCACCGACCCGTTCGCACACCTGGTTGGTGCACTAATTAGGTTTCACCTATATATGCACAGAATCAATTCTGTCTTTCATTTCTCCACTCATTCTTCACCAAGACTGCTGCATAGGTGAGTTTTTTTTTTTATCTTTTCATCCTTTTTTTTTTCAAAAAATTTATTTTGTGTAGTATTTTTTAATTTAGTGCATTATTTTGTAATATTAGGTTCATTCAACCAATTATGATTAGAATTGCTTGTTATTTTGGTGGTGAAGTATTACAAGGATCAAATGGCGCCTATTATAGCCACCAAATGCCGAAAATGTTCAAAATCGGCTTAGGTTTGAATTTTAGAGGTATAAATAGGAAAGTGTACCAACAACTCGGTATTGAACACTGTAATTATGAAGTGGTAATTACCGCAGGAATCAATATTGGCCAAAGCAACCAAACCTAGTTCCAACATCTTTCGGTACAAGACGATAACAGATGGGGTTATATGTCCAAATGACAATGAATATGACAACTCCTTTCAAGTTTCTAGAGTTATATGTGGTAGCCAACCCTAGACATAATCCTAGACAGAACTCCAAACAGAACACTAGACGATTGTTGTAGTTGACTCAGGGTTTGGGGCTCGAGCAATATGTAATGGGGCCTAACCGGGCCCCGTTTGTAGCGGGACCTAGTCGGGTCTCATCTGTAGCGGGTCCTAGTCGGACGCCATCTGTAGCGGATTCTAGTAAGGTCCAATCTGACAGGGGTCGATCTCAGATTCCATCCTCGCCCTCTAGCCGAGTCCAATCTGAAAGGGACCAATCTGAAACCCTATAACGACTTTATTATGCTGACAATACGGACGAGGATTCTGAAGAAAGGGAGGCAGATGCTAATTGGGATGATAATGGTGGACGGTAGGGTATCAGATCACAGTGATGAGGATACTGAAATTCCTGTGCTTAGTAGGCGAAAGTGGCCTATATTGGGTCGTGGGAAAAGACATATGTTTGAGCAATTTCATGACACATTAGGGTTTGAAGAGGCCGATAGCTTTTTTTTTGCGACATGTGAGGTATGTTTGTTAATTTATATTTAATTTTAATTTAATTATTTAATTATTGTTATTAAATTGATGTTGTTTAATTTTTGTTGTTTCTTTTGTAAATTAAAAGGGAGAAAGACATGAATTGTCTGAGGGGATAACATATGATAGTAAGGATAAAATGAGAGATGCAATTAATCACTTGTACATCAAACAAAATAGAGAGATAAAAATACACACAGTGATACCACCAGGGCGAGGTACAAGTGTGTTAGTGTCTGGCGCAGGTGGGCGTTGGTTGCGAGGGCTACAGGCTTTAGTAATACTTGGGCCATCACGAAGAATGTGGCAAAGCACACATGCCATGCATCAGCATCTAAGTTAGATCATGCAACAATGGGGGTCAGCTGTGAGACATGCCACAGACCCAAACTCTTTAATGCGGAAGCGTATTGGTCGTCGTAGAGGATACTTATCTGATTATTTTGCATCCCCGTCAAGGTATGAGTCTGCATTCAATTTCAAAACAAACAAACATATAACTTACCTATTTTTATCTAATAAAAATAAAAATAATTTACATTTCTCAAAACGTTAACTTACATATGATTTTTCTGATCTTGTGCTCCTCGAATTTATACTAGCAAAGAGGGTTGATACTCTCTTTCGTCATATTTAGAAATATGGTACGGGTCAGTGATAAATCCAACTGTAAATCATCTTGCGTACGATTTTCATTGCTACCGCTGGTGGACGCCATACTAATATCAAATTTATCAATTTTGTCAATTTTGACATCTATCGATAATTTCAAACAGTGCAAATCTAACAATAATATAAATATCTATGGTAATTCAATAATATATCACCATTCTTGGATGAATCGATAAAAAATCATACAATCTATGCTAATTCAGAAAAAAAAAAATTCCGATTTAGTGTATTTCTACTCAATTTTGGTCTAAATACAACAATGTAATAATAACTATATTACAATTTTGAGGAGGAACCAAGTTACAACAATTTTTGAGTTACAACAAGTTACAACAAACTATTTTTTACATTTTTAAAGTCCAAGTCGTCGATCCAAATCGTTAGATGTGATCTCTACAATAAAATATGATTGGAGACCAAATTTTAAATTTTTAGAATTTTTTTACTATTTATTAAGATGGGTACAAAAACTAGTCAAATTCAGACCATTGAATTTTGTACCCATCTTAATAAATAGTAAAAAAATTTCAAAAATATAAAATTTAGTTTCCAAGCACATTTTATTGTGGAGATCATGTTGAATGGTTTGGATCGACGATTTGGACTTCGAAAATGTAGAAAATTACTATTGTAACTTGTTGTAACTTAAAAATTGTTGTAACTTGATCCCTCCTCTATAATTTTTGGACATTTCTAAATTGATCTAAATTCTAAGTTGAACAATCCTAAGTTGGTACATTTCTAAATTATAAATTATAAATACAATTTGTAAATTCTAAATACAAGTTCTAAATTCTAAATACAGGTTCTAAATACACAAATATTTCAATATACTACTATTTTGTTAAATACTCAACTAAACTACAATAATACACAAAAATTCTAAATACCTAACTAAACTACTTAATAATACAACTAAATAACAAATTTTAACTAAATAAAAAAAAAAATTACCTTTTTACTGGGAGGCTCTGGACCCTCTGGTGCGCGGTACTGCCCTTGGAGGCTGGGGATGGTAAAAAAACGAGTGCGCGTCTGGGGTGTATCGTTTTTTAGCACGCACATCGATTGGGGATGCGAACAGGTCAGTGTACTGATCTAATACGCGCACGGATGCATGCGGAGGCTCATTAAGCGAGCCGATCAGTCCGCGGGCCCAATACGCGAATGGGTTGGCGATCCGTCCGCAGATTCAGTCCAAATTCGTGGTGAAATTTGAAATCTAATTATTCAGATAGTATTTACTTAATTCGGATTTTATAGGGCGGTAAGAAAAAAAAATTCGGACAGTGAAACCGCTAAAAACTAAGAGAAATGGAAATCCACCAATAATCCCAAGTTGCCAATTTGATGTAAAAGTCTGAAAGAAGACCCCATTTCTTAGATGAATTCACATCCTCTCAGGATACCAGACTAAGTACAATTGAATCGAAAGGTTCAAAATTGTTATTTTTAATTTGGCACGTCTCAAAGCACAATTAATAGTGCTCCTCAGATATCCGAGTAAGAACTGAACGAAATTAAATCTGGACCGTCCTTTTCAATTGTGTTGAGTCAGGTACCTGAGAGAATACGGATCCGTTTTAGATGATTCGATTCACCAACTTTTTTTTTTTTTTTTGTGGCAGACAAGTCGATCCGTAGTCATTCACTGAACAACTGTTTATATTACAAGATCGCCTAGTAAAGATATACACTGATGACATGCCACATCCACTTTTTTTTTGGTTTGTAAAAACCTTGGCAGCGAAAGATTTATTTAATACATGCCCCATCCACTTTATAAGAATATTTTATTCTTTTTTCTCATGCATGAAAGATTTATTTAATACAGTGTACAAGAAATTTAAATTGAACTGATCATTGAAAAAGTTTGTTACGAGCTCGTTCGATTCAAGCTTAATTTGTCATGAACGAGTTTATGTTTGATTCAGCTCATCTCATACTGACTTGACTTATTTCTCAGTTTGTTGAAAGAAAAATGAAGAGTTTTCCTCCGACATGTACTTGAATTCACTATTTATCTTTATGTCCACCATGAGATGAATCTTTGTAACAAGAAAAAATTAAATATCAATTTTTTTCTAGCTCATGATTTATGGATGGCTTACAATATCGAATTGATAAAAATCTTTGATGTTAATGTGTTGGAAGCGACTCACAACATAAATGAGATGTTAACAAGCTGACTTGGCTAAAAATTTGAACAACTCAACTTGATTCAGTTCATTTTGACATCAACTGAATTCAAATTTTGTGGAAGTATTGTTGTGCCCTTGCTAGTTGCCACTTGCCACTAGCCACTACATGAGAGGGGAAAAAAATGAATAGAGCACTCAACGACGGCAATGACAGCTGAAATGACAGGGATGGTGGTCGTTTTTGGCGTGATTGTGACAATGTGACATGATGACTTACTGGGTCCGTCATTCCCAACAAATTAAAACAAGGTGCCAGACTGCCAGTATGCCACCGCCCACTGGTTTAATTTCTTTATTCCAAAATAAGCCTGCTTGACTCACTTTTGCTCAATTGCTCCAAAGTCCAAACTAATTAAGTAATGATGAATTTCCAAAATAAGCCTGCGTGACTTCACTCTGGATTGTCGTTGCGTGTTGACCTGTCACTTGCTTAATTACCCACATCGTCTGCAACTAAGATGCATCCACCCATTGACATTAGATTTAGCTCCAGTGCCGACCTCTCCGAGTCTCGAATCCATATCCTCAAGTAGCTGAAGACAAAAGATAAAATAATCTCAACCGAATCAAAAATCAATTCAGTACCAATATAAAATATTGTGGAGAGAGGGGTTGTGAGGGCAAAGTCAGAAATTAATACAAGGATAGGCAAAAATTTAATTAATGCAGGTAAAAATTATAAAGATTATACTCTGCAAAAAAAAAGATTGGACTGTACAAAGTTGAATTTTGAATAGACCACATACATATTAGTCTAAATTTAACTTTTAAATATCAGAGACTTGATTTTTAAAATCTAGAAATAAATATCTCAGTCCTAATGTGGCTCTGTCAATTAAGTGTCCATCTTGAGATTCACGTATGCCTTCAATCTCATTCTACACGGTTAAGTGTTCCAATTCCAACCTATGTCTTTATCACCTATGCATGTATTTGACCTCATAGATCTTGCACATTTATAGGCAAAATAGACTAAAATTAATCTGTTGTTAAATTTAGGAGATACCGAAGGTGGCTAATTTTTTTCTAAAAGTATAAATTTTAAACTTTTAATTTTTATAAGTTTTACAGTTGAATTTTTATGGGCTTGAATGATCAAATTTTATAAAATAAAGTTACACTATCATTGCTCATTTAACGCTTTCAATATAAATTTTCTGATTCCTTTTTCTCTGCTAAAATTTAAAATAAAAATTATTCCAACTAAATTAACACCAGTGTGAGGTTAAATATATAATGAAAATCCCTGTAGTACTTCAAAAGCTTTTTACTAATACTCCCTCGAAATGTTATTTTGTTTCTCTCTAATCAAACTTTTTTTTTTTATTAAAATATGATTTATATATTTATCTAGAAAATACATGATAGAAAAAAGATAAATGATAAGTAGAAACAAAATCGACTCTAATTAAAAAATCTATAAGTACGACCATCAACTTGTCTCACAAGCAATATTATTAGAACTGGACCGGACATCGAACCGGCAAAACTTCGGTTCAACGGTATACTGGTCGGATTGGTGGTTCAACTAATTCAATTGCTGGTTTTTTTAAAACATATATAACTTATTATGAAAATCAAACTGGTCATTTATTTTTGTGTCTTCAAACAATAATGAGAATATATGCATAATTGAACAAAATATATAACTCTAACAAAGAATAACATGTCAAAAAAACACAAATAATAGAAAAGCTACAATATAATATAAGTTCAATATTTTGATAATAGAAAAGCCACAACCATTAGAATTGAAATATCATGATATTAATGAGGCCAAAACTAAATTGGGAGAAATTTGATCATTCAAGCCCATAAGAGAAACCTGGGACTTCATATATTCGTTGAATTAGAAATATTAGAAGAGACAATTTAAGGTTCAACTTGACCCAATACATACCAGTTCACCTATATGGTAACTTAGCAAGAATTGAGACCTAATGAGCCTCTATCATTTTTAATTGTCTTGTCAACTCTTAGCTTTTCAATTATGCTCCATGAAGCCTCCATTAAATCTAACTTATCTAATATAACTTAACCGTAGTTCATATTTGTTTTCCTACTACAGTGTACAACTATGCGTTGGTATCAGGTCTAACAGAAATAGTACTGGAATCTGATATGGTGACAGAAATAGTACTGAAATTTGGTATGGTGACAGAAATCTGATCGATTGACATAATAAATTGTAAGAACTGAGATCGATTGACATAATTCAAAATAAGTCATGAATGTGATTCACATAATAAATTTGAAACCATGCTTTCTGGATTCTAAACAATACACATTTAAACCTCTTTTTTAAAGAACATATAAGCTGGCAAAATTCTCATCATTCTTACAGTACAATTAAGGGGTTTTAGTACCTTATGTTTTCAATTTTGATATTTAACAGTAATACATTTTTAAGTTTAAAAGCAAGAAATAGGAATATACGTGGGTGAATAAGCATGTTGTATGATGAATAAACTCTTTTATTCATCATTTAGAATTTGGTCTTTAATGCTGTCAGAAAGTTGATTTGGTGCATTTGTTTTATATCATACAGTCTGAATTAAAATATATGTTCTTTTTTCCTCTATTTAGTATTTACCAATACTTATCTTTCTTCTAAAGAATAAACCACAAGTTTGGTGATGCTTAGTGTCTTACTGGCATGTTATAAAAATATGTTAAGTCATGCTTACTTTCAATTTTCACTAAAAAATTTACTCGCACTAATTGATAGAGAGAGAAACATGTATAGACTTATTACTAGACACTTAGAGACAATTATTAACAATCCACTACTCTCACCTAAATCTTATTTTGGTTCGAGCATTTCATAGAACACTTTTAGTGCATTCATCTAGCTATGCAATACAATCAACTAAAAAATTTAAGCTTTTGAAATACATGTTTTATGAATTCAAATTTAAACTAAAGGAGATTACTTACAATATTTGATGCATGTTCTTTAGTGCTTTTGTGTTAAATTAACCTGGCCTTTAGAAGAAGATTGAGCCTATTTGCATTTATCTAACGAGAGTAGTCTGAAAAACTTAGATTGGTTCATATCTTTCTCAGTGGGTCTTGCACTTTGGTTTGAAATTAGGTACATGGTATTAAATATAAGAAGATTGAAGAAGACCAAATTTTAGGAAGTAGGAGAGCTAATTTGTCATTTCATTTCATCTAATTAGCGGGGAGAATAGAGAAGAAACGAAGAATCCTTACGTAAAATACGAAATCTTATTTGAACTGGAGTTTTACGCAATTTTGTCGAGTGAATTTTCAATACTAACCGACAGATTAATTAAATTGGTTTTAACCGATCTAATTGCTTAACGAGTAATATAAAAGAACTGAACCGAACAGTTGATCAGTTTTGGTTTTTTTCGGTCCAACCAACTAGTCCGATATGATTCTGATAACACTGCTCACAAGTCTCATATGAAAAAAAAAATAAGCACATAGTCTCCGTTCAACAACACCTTCTTTAGTTTTCTTAAGCGTTTTTTAGTTTCCTTATTAGTTACGTAATTATCTGAGAGCTGACCCAGCCCCATCATCAAATCTTGTTAATTTTCTGACCTTAACCCCCCAGCTCCCTTCAAAGACATTAAATGAAGGCGAGACGGGGGGCATTTTTGGAAAGTTAGTAACGATTGGACAAAAATGAATTAAATTTAATTCACCGTGTGCGTTGAATCAAGGCGATGTCAATTTCAGAAAAGTGAACGACATATTTGCAGCATAAACTTTTTAACTTGCGATGTTGCGGATGATTAATTATCTAAATATCAGCTTCAACTCAACTACACAGATTGTAAGTAGAATATGACAAAGTTTTCTTGCTCTTTTTTTTTTGATGAATTGGCTGCCAAATAAAAAGTTTTCTTGCTCTTTATCGTGCTGATTGGCAGATCCAACTTAGGTGGGACCTGATCGTGTCGCGTGGACACCACACGCCATTTACATGTCATTCTACTGTGGTCGTCCTCTTTGATTATTTGTAAAACGAGTTGCGGGTATATGTTTATTATTATCCGTTACATTTCTGGATGCGGAAGTCTCCATCACAAAATATCTAAAACGAATTCGGATTTCAAGTAAATATCTGATAAAAAAGGAAAATGGAAAGAGCAGCTAGAATCTATCCGCACCCTCAGTACGCACCGTTTTGATACGATAACATCATCTACGTGTATATACGTACCTACGTGTACGTCCTCTTATAATTATGCATGTGATTTATACGTGTACGTCTATTGCTTCAATTATAATTATGTACATGTGATATACATGCTTAAATTTGATAGAAAACTAATCAAGCCTTATATTTTGTTTAAAATATATATAATTTCAATGAAAAGCAAACTCATTTTTTATAATCATTTTAACTAACAAATCTATATTAATTTCAATAAAAGTGAAAATTTAATTTCTTACAAAATTGTTAAATAGATATCAACTTAAATAGCTCAAATCGGCCATTTCAAATATTAAAAGTCAAGATTTGAACCCAAAACATTATGGCCAGCTCGTAGTCATATTTTCATCAACATCCGAACCATATTTTCTTGATAAAATGGTTGAGTCTCTTGCTAGCTAATTGTCCCTATATTATGATATACAATGATTTTAAATACAGCTGCATATGCGTATGTAGTTTGTTGCCACATTCAAAATATTATGCAGATTGATATGTAGCAGTATGCATTTATGCGGACACATAATACTACATGCATAAATATTACTTTGTTAGCTTGTTATGACTCATGACTATGAAAATTAACTGTGGATATTTACAACTCATATTAAAATATATATCTGCATTAAAATTCATATATGTAGTATGCAGTAATCTTTCTGTAGATATATATGAACAAAACTGTATTTTAAAACATTGATGATGTATATTAAGCTCTTAATATCTGCTAGTTCAATTTTTCAAACGTTTTTTTTTTAATTAAAACTATACTTATTACGGGTACAATCTATTATTACTTGACCAACAAACCAGAACAACAACAAGGTAGACACTTTTTGCGAGAGAAAAAACGCATTTATAACGGTACTCCGTCGCTAAAAGTATCGTCACTAATAGAAAAAGCACATTTATGATGGTATTCCATCACTAAAAGTCACTTTTTACCCTCGCGAAAAGTGCCTACCTTCTTATTGTTAATTAAATTGCAACATGATATATATCAGGAGTGAAATCCGATACGGTACAATGGGAACTGAGTACAACATAAGATCGAGGATTTTTTTTCTGCAACATATGATATAACTTTTGATAACATACCATGCTCCTAATATATAATTATGATATGGCTCTAACCCATTAGGGCATTAGCTAGAGAGCTCATGCCACTTGACAAAAAATATATATTGGTCCCATACAATCAATTTGGTTGTTGGACATGAGTGCGCAATTCAAAATCGGAAAAGATAATATTGGTCCCATAAAATCAATTTGATTGCTGGATATATATACATGAGTGCTCAAAGCTGCCCTTATTGACTAAAACACTTATCTTTTACGCAAAAAGAGATAATTATGGATATATACTGACTGTGTTTTGCAAAGCATTAATGCTTTTTAATGAGTTTGACTTTAAATCTTGTGTTTAGATATGACCAACTAATTGAAAAAGTAAATCTTTACTTGTCATATATGAGTATGTATACACATAATTTATACCTTATTTTACATGCCAAATCAATGAAGAGAGGATTTCTAAATCTAATGCATGTATCATTATTAAAATAAAACACCGTTGTCTAATTTGACTGAAATTGCACTCTGTGCATCTCAAACTTATTTTCAAAATTGCTTCCCCGTTTAATTTAAGCCCAAGAAAGCCCATGGAGAAGATAACTCATTGAAACTTGTGTTACTTGTCCAACCCAATCATCTCCTTCTATGGTCTTTACAAACCCAATCATCGAAAGCTAGAGACAAGTTTGAGAAAATGTGTTTTGACTGCCACCTGCCAGTTGCCAAATTGAAGTTGAACCAAGGCAAACTATACATGTCATTAGTTGCCACTTGCCAAATTACTGAACGGCTGAACCATTCCTTCAAAATTGGACACAGGCCTGCATATGACAAGTGGGACCTGTACTGTCTGTCGATGTTAACAAGCATATGACAAAATATTTGTAGTATTTGGTGGGGACTTGGGAGCCTATCCAGTTAATTCAGGCCTGTGTACATCCTTATCTCAGTTTTGGGCTGCTTATCTGATTTAAGCCCATTGCGTCACAATCCAGTCAAGCCTCTCTAGTCTGTACACGCATCTCCTGCTCAGAATTAGTCCAAACTTGTACAATTTTAGTCTAATATTTATTAAGCAATAAAT
Source organism: Carex sylvatica (assembly GCA_964058845.1). Lineage (NCBI taxonomy): Eukaryota > Viridiplantae > Streptophyta > Magnoliopsida > Poales > Cyperaceae > Carex > Carex sylvatica. Next base: position 22,329 of record CAXKVR010000112.1, read on the forward strand.
ATTAGATTATGTAATAGTGTATACTGAAAGCTGTTGTGTACTCAAAGGACAAAATCCTAATCCAAGTTTATGTAACACAGTTTATAATGGAGGCTATACGGTGAGTTTTTTTTTTTTTTTTATATATTAATTTATACAGTGAGTTTTGTTTATCAAATTTTTTTTTTTCCTTTTACCAAGAGATTCCATTCCCATCCTTCTCATTGCTATGTGCCTCCAATATTGCACCCACAAAGAAAGTGTTGACATCAACAAAAAAACTCATGAAAGTAAAAACCAACCTAGGGAAATTAATTTATTGCAGTGCAGTGCACAAGCAACTGCTGGAATAACTTATTAAAACTTCACCATATCTTTGCAAATTTTTTATACCAAACCATATCTTTGCAAATTTTTTATACCATGGAGTATCTAAACTTGAAACAAGAAGAAAAGAAAGAAAATTAAAGAAAATAACAAGTAATCGATGGGAGATTATTCTCTGCGGAGTTTTTCTGTGCGGAGCCGTGCGGTTCTTTTTATCTGATTCGTTCGTTTTCGATCGGACAGGCCATAACAAGAGCTGTTTTTTTAAGATCTAATCTAATCCGTCTGATCAAAACAAACAGATCAAATTAAAAGCTTCACAGCTCCGCACGGAAAAACTCCGCAGAGATAGCATTCCTTCCGTAATCGATCGCCTGATGGGAATGGCAATATTTGCGATCCATTGAACCTAGCCTTAAACACTGTTTTCTGTTACAGTATATATATAAACCCATCTCTGATCTCTCTGCCCACTCATCATTGATACCAAAATCACCATCGATCTCCCCTTGTTCTAATAATTATAATCATGGATGAGGATGAACACTCTGCCTCGTCTAAAGACAGTTCTCTAAGGTTAAAAAATGCGATAATAGCCCTGGGGAAAGTGCGCACCTCGGCCATGGAGAGCGAAAAACGCCAGGATGAGCTCCTCTTCTCAGCATGCACAAATTTAACTCGTTCATTGGATTCCATGCTCCCAAAACTGGAGCGGGCAGTGGCCCGCCGCACCAATGCAATGAAGCCCGATGCATCACCGGTCTCACCTGTGTCAGAAGTGACAGTGGAGCATAATATCGTTGCCTCGTCTAATGACACCATTGCAGTGGACCCCGATGCAGTTGAGGGACCAAATGAGACAGAGGAGCACAACAGTAATGACACGGCTGCTTCACATTAGGGTATTGTCTCACCTGTGGACCCAAGTTTGAATTAGCAATTTAGCATGTGTTTTTTAGTATGGCGTGTATGTAAAGAGCTTTGTCCAAAATGTAACTGGTTTTGTGTTGACCTTTCTTGATTTGGTTTCTTTTTCGTTCTTGCTTCTTGGCTACTATGTTTTTGTTGATGTGTGATGTAACAAAATTGAAAAAGGAATGAGTTGATTTCTTGGTTTCTTGGTATCGTTGGTTCCTTAGATTGGTTTCTTTTATTGGAATATTCCTGTTCTGACAATTGCGTGCAATTCAGATCAGAGAATTGTAATTGAGTGTATTACTATTGTGAGAATTGCTTTAAAAGCGATATAAATTCTTGAATCTTGTTTCTTGTTTCCCCCAATATGACGGACCAACCTTCTCTGATCTTACAGTTTTCAATGATCCGAATATTATGTGTGTGTTTTTTTTTTTTTTTTTTTTTTCACAAGCAGCAGTTTTACAATAACATCTTAAGTAATTAGTAACTTCATAATGATATGATCCTTCGTCGGTGTTTTAGAGTTTCGATCCTTCGAAAGTAAAAGAAGTGTGTGTGAGAATTGCCTATCCAATATTCTTGATAATTTAGATCTTAAAATGTTAAGCAGCCCCATAGTCAATACTATGCTAATAACCATTTCGTGTAATTGTAAACTAATATAAGTTTTTGAATTGGAATAATGGTAATTTTAACTGAGGCATTTCGTTATTATATTAGAGCATAGTACTTGCAAAACAGACAGACAAAATATGTACCACTGGTACTGGTACAAGGCCCAGCACAACAATATTTGATATGTGAGATACAAGTTAGTTTTGGCATTATTGTCGTATTTGAAGCTTAATCTAAAGTCAAATGTTACTAAATACATTGAATAATTGTCAGTCCTAGAAATCTGTGCTGATCAGCAACTATGTAGCAACAATATGGACACAATAAGACAAATCATTCTCGATTATATTTGTATTTGACATTAGTTTCAACATCATGTCCAATTCGTACACGACATGGTCTAGGAATGTCTGTGCTCTATGGATTATGGATTGTAAACTTGGGGAAAAGATGGAACTACAACATCAGCTTGCTTGCTTGAAATGAACAGGAACTGAAAATAGTGACACATTACAACAACAAAATTTAGCGAAAAGGAGAAATACTTTATTCCTCACCCACTTATTTCAATTCTGTAACTAAATCCTCGAGGAGAAATACTTTATTCTTCACCCACTTATTTCAATTCTGTAACGTAACTAAATCCTCAATCCCTGTCAGGTTTCTCTTCGCCACTGATACCAATAATTTTTTTTATAGTTTTTCCAATTTCCAAAAAAAAAAAAAAAAATACTTCAAAACATTTTGTTATAACTTGATATAAACCCGATTTACAGCCCTCTTCTTTTGCTCCACCAGCAGTTCTTTAACCAAAACCTTTAGTGCACCATGCGTACCATGATCTGGTACCATAGCCCTCTTGAACCCATTGCCAATCACATTTTGTGCATCATCGAATTTATTCTCTTTCACAAACGACTTATAAAATGCTTATATGCTGTTTAAATTGGCATGCATGAATCCCATCTCTTTTAATTCCTTAAAACCTGCCACCGCCTCATCAAATCTTTATTTGCACGGTACGATATGGTCAGATAGTTATATCTGATGGTATCTGGTTACAGATTAGCCAGTACATTCTTGGAGATCAATTCAACCACATCCTATGGCTCCACATTAGTAGATTTGTACATTGTGTGTACGCTACACATAGTTAGATCTGGTACGATCCACTTTTTGCGCATTTCCTTCAACACTCCGTCTGACCTTTCCGACTTAGCCTCCTTAAATTTTGCCAGGATGTTGTTCACTTAAGCTTGATTGACAATTCACATGTGGGAGCCAGAGATGCACATAGACTTGTGAGTTGATACTGCTCTGGTCAGGTGCAATGGAAAGAAATTTTTTTATGTTTTCCCCACACAGAGAGAATGGTGGATGTACTGACCATTGTGTTTTGCAAAACATTAATGCCTATGCGTTTTACTTCAAATCTTGATTTTAGATTTGACCAGCTAATCTGATAGTTATATACTTATATGTTTGCTTTTTAGATGGGTTTAGATTTTCTAAATTTAGATATATAGATCAAAATCATTAATTACTTTTTTAGACTATAAAACTTTATAAAGCACTAATCTCATGCTCCTTGGACCTCAAATCTTGACTTCTGAGGTTGAAGGGTTATCTGGAGCTATCTAATATGACCTAGATATCAAAACATATTTGAATTCGAATTTTATAATTTATATTCTTTAATATTTTGTTGGGTAATTAAATGGAAATCCATTGCTATTGGATTGCATGTACTGGCAACAAATAATAATTTATCCTTTTTAAGACAAAAATATGAAACTTAGATTTAATGCTTGAACAATTAATTTAGACCTTTTGTTTAAGTCTCAAAAATCAAGATATAAAACTAAAGCACAATAGGATTTTGCAAAGTATTGTAACTTGTGCTATCGATCTGTTGTTAATAATTTAGCTTGTTCGTTGCTCCATCAACAAATTTGATTGAAAAAAAGTAACTATCTTCTCTTGTCATGAGTATCTATGCATATATGGTTTTAAATGCCAAATCAGAAGAGAGGATTTCTTATGCATGTAAAACCAGAAGAGAGGATTTCTTATGCATGTATTTTGATTAAAATAAAACACCGTTTGACCGAAATTGCACATCTCAAACTTATTTTCGAAAGTGCGTCCCCGTTTCATTTTGGACCCAAAAGCCCATTGAGAAGAGAAGTCATGGGAATTGGTGTTACTTGTCCAACCCAATCATATATCCTCTTGTGCGGCCGAAATTTTTAAAAATACCTATAACCCTTTTTTCAAAATGCTGACTGTCAGTTATAGACTTCTAGTTCATACGAAAAAAAGAGAAAAAAAAAGAGAGGAAAATACAGTCATGCAGTCATGCAGTCATGCTTAGGGGTGGCAACTAGTGTGGAAAAAACGTGTCAGTGTCGTGACTAACATGCTGTGATTTTGGTCATGTGCCGTGCTGTGCCGTGATCAAGTTAATTTTTCACGTGCCGTGACCAAAATTATGAGGGGTGGTCACGGCACACGAATGGTCACGGCACGCGAGTCACGGTGTGACTCGCATGTAGTGATCAAGTCGTGCCGTGACTCGCGTACCGTGACCAAGTCGGCACTCCTAGTCTCCTACCTTCTCCCGTTCTGTGCCGTGCTGTGCTGTGTTCCGTGTCGTGCCGTGCTGTGTTGTGTTTCGTGTCGTGCTGTGCTGTGTTCCGTGTCGTGCCGTGACGAAGGTAATTTTCGTGCCGTGCCGTGTCTTCTTTGCTAACAATTGATCACGGCATGCGAATGGTCACAGCACGGGACATGCAAAGCACGACACGAGTAATCGTATCTCGAGTGCTCACTCGATCAAACTCTCGATCGGACCATCTAATGAAGTGAGAATCTGAAAGGTAGAGAAGGCGGAGGAGAGACGACCGAAGAGAGAGGAGAGACAGCCGTCTAGGCCAGAGAGAAGAGTGACGGCCAAAGAGACAGCCAATCGCTGAAAGCATCGACTAGATTTTAGAGCGAGAGGGAGAGTGAGTTAGGGAGAGGCGGAGAGAGAACTAGGTTATTGAAATTTGAGAGCGATGGAGCGTCGGCTAAGTTAAATTCTGACTATTTATTTTGGATTTTAATTTCATCAGGTAAATGAACGGCCGATGTATTACACAATCCAGCAAATTAATTTTAGATTGATATTTACCATCTATAATAGATTGCATGATTTGTAATATTAACTTTTGAATATTTGTATGAGCTGTCCATGTATAATAGCTTAGATCAATTTCTATATAATCAATAGCAAATGCTTCTGTAATGAAATAACAAAAATAGAGAAATAATAGAAATTCATTCTCTTCTTTTTTCTATTTTATCGTATGTTCTCATTTATTTAATTAAGATTTCATGATATCAGAGCCATAATAATAGAAAATTTAACAACCACCTCTTCTACTCCTCCCACTTCTACCCCTATTCCACCACCCTCTCCTCTAGCTTCTAAACCATTAATCTATATTTTCCCTCCTGTATCAACTAAGCTTACTACATCAAATTATCTCACATGGAAATTTCAGCTGTTTTCAATCATTCATGGTTTTAATCTGACCAAATACATCACCTCTCCTCCTCCTTCTCCTACTATTACTATCGCTGCAGGGACCCAATAATCCAAAACCACCCTACAATCAATACAACCGAACCACTGCTCCACAAAACCAGAGACCTATTCTACCAAATCCACCAAATCCACGGCCCAATTATCTCCACACCTAGCAGCAAAATTTTCAGCAACCAAGACCTTCTTTTAATTCAATCTGGACTCAATCTAGTCAAACCAAGCAAACTGAGACCAAACCAACCTGCCAAATCTGCTCCAAGGTTGGTCACTTAGCCCGTTTGTGCTAGCACCGCTTTGATGCAGATCCCGAGTACAAGCCACGGCCTAACTTTCAAGCCTATTCGGCTTAGTCTACTGCCCCTCAACAGTCATTTAATTGGGTCTTGGATTCAGGGACGACGAATCATGTTACAAGTGATTTGAATAATCTCTCAACCTTCTACAACTATGGTGGTTCCGACAACCTACAAATTGGAGATGGTACCAGTCTTTCAATTGCAAACATTGGTTCTTCTTCTTTCTCCATCTCTAATCATACTATACTTCTTTGTGACATATTACATGTTCCATCATTTACAAAAAAATTATTGAGTATCTCTAAACTTTTACTCGATAATTCTCATCTAACCCTATTGTTTTATTCTAATTCTTATGACTTGAAGGACCTCCGCATCAAGACAACAATCCTCCACATACCTTCTTCTAGTGGTCTATATTCCTTCTTTTTGCCTTCTCTAATCCGAACACCTCAAGCACTTCTTGGTTTACGAGTTTTGGCCACTACTTAGCATGCTCAATTCAGTCACCCTTCACAAGCTATCACTTTACAAGTTTTAAATTCTCATTCTCTACCTTGTAGTTCTAATAAACTTGAACTTTTCCCTGATTGTTGCATGGCTAAGTCACACCATTTACCCTTTTCTTCTTCTTTGCCTACTACTTCTTGTCCGTTAGAATTGGTGCATTCGGATGTATGGGGTCCCTCCCCAATTGAGTCATTTAATGATTTTCGATATTACATAATTTTTGTGGATGATTTCTCTAGATTTACTTGGATTTATTTCATGTCTCACAAAATCGAAGTCTCAATTTTTTTTGCCTTATTCAAATGCAAAGTTGAGAACTTACTAAACACCACAATTAAAACACTCCGTACCGATGGTGGTACTGATTACAAATCCATTCACTCTCAATTCCCTCAAATTCAACATCAAACAACTTGCCCATACACCCCGCAACAAAATGGTATATCCGAAAGAAAACACCGCCATCTCATTGAGCTTGCACTTGCCTCTATGTCTCATGCTTTAATTCCATACAAATTTTGGGATGAAATTTTCTCAAGCACGCTTTACCTCATTAACCGTCTACCTTCCAACAACAAAATTTCCTACACTACACTCTTCAACAAAACACCTGATTACTCATTTTTACGTGTTCTTGGATGCCTTTGTTTTCCTTACACACGCGACTATAACAAACACAAATTGCAACTTAGAGCTTTGCTTTGCATTTTTCTTGGCTATGCCATAGCTCAAAAGGGGTATCGATGCCTTCACTTATCAACAAATAAAATTTATATTTCTCGAAAAGTTCAGTTTGATGAGAATAAATTCCCATTTGCCAAATCACTACTGGAGCAAGCCTCTCTGTCAACCGAACCACAAGCCTCTACTCATCCTTTTTTTCCTTTCTCCTTCACTTAACCCTCAACAGCCCAATCTCAATTTACAAACATGGCCCAATAATCTTGCTCAGCCCAATTTAATTTTTCATCAAACTAACCAATCTAAAATTATTACACAGCCCAACCAATTTTTTCCCCAGGCCGACTCTTCTTCCAGCACGTAGCCTACATGCCCAGCCGAATCCCCCACATCTCCTACTGCACCCGAACCCCTCTCATCCACTACTGGACCCCTAGCACTATCCCCAACCAGACCCAACATGCCTTCTCAAGCCGAGCAACCCATTATAGCAACTCCTACCTCATCTTCTCAGCTATTATCTACTCATCCCATGGTGACTAGAACTAGAGACAATACCCGTCGGCCTCGTACCTTTTCTAATCACGTGGCTTACTCTACAACTCTTGATACCGAACTCTCAACCTTCAAACAAGCCAATGCTGATCCTAAATGGCATCATGCCATGGCACAGGAGATTGATGCACTCGCTCACAACCAAACATGGACTCTTGTTCCTTTTGATCGAACCATGAATATCGTAGGGTGCAAGTGGGTCTTTAAGGTCAAATGCAAATTCGATGGCACTATAGAGCGATATAAGACCCGCCTTGTCGCTAAGGGATTTCACCAACATGAAGGAGTTGATTTCCTTGAGACTTTTAGCCCCGTCGTACGCCCTACCACCATCTGCTTGATCATCTCTCTAGCGGTTTCTTCTCATTGGTCAATTCAATAACTCGATGTCCAAAATGCATTCTTACATGGGGACCTAGCCAAAACTGTCTACATGACACAACCTCCGGGCTTTACTGATCATTCTAAACCAAACCATGTTTGCCTCCTCTCCAAATCCCTCTACGGCCTCAAAAAATCTCTCCGTGCCTAGTTTCAAAAACTCAACTCTGCACTACTTGAGTTTGGTTTTCATTCTTCCCAATATGACCAATCCCTATTCTTATTATTTGCTCATGGCCACACTACCTTACTACTGGTTTATGTAGATGACATTCTCATTACAGGCAGTGATCCTACCATGGTTCAGTCATGCATTTCCCATCTCCAAGCACACTTTGCGATCAAAACCCTCGGAAACCTTCATTACTTTCTGGGTATTGAGGTTACTTCTCATGATACCAACCTACACCTTGGTCAACCTAAATATATCAAATCCCTTCTACATCGAACCAACATGCTTCAATGCAAACCTTGCAATACACCTGTGATATCCGAAACACCTTTATCCGTTGTAGATGGTTCTCCTTTTGAGAACCCACACCTATATCACAGTGTTGTTGGGGCTCTCCAATATGCAACAATCACCAGACCTGACATATCTTTCTCTGTAACCGTGTATCCCAATTTATGCATAACCCTACCATCACTCATTGGATAACAGTTAAAAGGATTCTAAGATATCTCCAAGGAACCCTTACCTATGGATTAACCATTCTCTCTTCCAACACTTTGCAACTTAATGCTTACTTTGATGCAGACTGGGTAGGATGCTCGGATGATCGTCGGTCAACTACTGATTTTTGCATCTTCCTTGGCTCTAACTTGATCTCTGGGAGTGCTAAGAAACAACCGACTGTCTCTCGATCAAGCACAGAAGTCGAGTATCGCCGCTTAGCTCTCACATGCACTAAAATTCTATGGCTTCAATATCTCCTTAATGAACTCCAAGTACCTATTCCAAAACCTCCTACTCTATGGTACGAAAACATCGGTGCAACCTTCCTCGCTGCTAATCCAATGTTTCATGCACGCATGAAGCACGTTGAAATTGACTATCACTTCGTTCGTGAACGAATTGCCTCCAAAGAGCTCTCGGTTTCTTTTGTGTGCTCCAATGATCAACTTGTAGATTTCTTCACAAAATCTCTCCCTTCTCCAAGATTTCGATCACTATGCAACAAGCTCACTGTGGCTCCTGCCACATTGGCTTGTGGGTAGGGGGGGGGGGGGGTATTACACAATCCAGCGAATTAATTTTAGATTGATATTTACCATCTATAATAGATTGCATGATTTGTAATATTAACTTTTGAATATTTGTATGAGCTGTCTGTGTATAATAGCTTAGATCAATTTCTACATAATCAATAGCAAATGCTTCTGTAATGAAATAACAAAAATAGAGAAATAATAGAAATTCATTCTCTTCTTCTTCCTATCTTATTTTATGTTCTCATTTATTTAATTAAGATTTCACGATGTTATTATGAGATTCGAACCATAAAAGTTCGCAAACCCATTTCGATCGAACCAGGTTAGGTTTGAGTTTGGTTTGAATTAATTACGAACCGAACCTGATTTGGTTCGTTTCAATTCGAACCCATTTCAAATCGAATTACGAACTACGAATTTTTTTGCGAGCCCTAGTCATGCTTATGTAGTCCGCAGTTTTGTAGCTTCTCATGGGATCATCTACATGCGATGGGACTGTAACCATTCTCTACTATTATTGTCTCTATCATGTTATGAATAAGAAGAGCATACAAAATTGAACCAGTTTAAGAATCAATTTATTTAAAAGAAAGAGTTAACAATTTTTGTTATAAATAATTGGTTTATTAATTCAGTTTTTATTGGTTCAATAGCAGAAATTATATTTTAAACAAATCAAATAGGAAAGGGTCGGAGTCAGGTCCAATTTATTTCGACCCAGATCAGTTTTTTATATCTAGCTTTCACGTCTTTATTAGTGATCTCTACTAGTTACTATCACATTTGCAACATTAAATATGAACTTATTGAAGTTTTAAACTATTTGGCTCAAGACATTTGTTGATGAGATGTCTTCTTTCGAGATGTGCTTCGTCTTCTCATCATACATGCAGTCCTTGGTCAAATGAATCGCACTTTTATTGTCTCATGGTACATGCAGTCTTATTACGTTGTTTTGTGACAATGAAAGTGCGATTCATTTGACCAAGGACTGCATGTACCATGAGAAGACGAAGCACATTAACATTCAGTATCATTTTGTTCGAGATGTGATCTCGGAAGTTCAGGTTGCCATGAAGAAGATTGGTACCGAGTCAAATCCGACTGATATGCTCACAATGTCTCTTTCAATTGCAAAGTTCAAGATTTGTTCAAGTTTGATGTCGATTTGTTTGTGACTATTTTGAGCTAGTTTTGTTTCTAGCATATTACTAGTATATCTTTATGTTTACCTTTGTTTATGTTATGTTTTCTTGATATATTTGTTTTAGATGCAATTTGGTTCAGGGCGTAGATTGTTATGTTTTGACTCAAATTGCTATTCAAGCCCATTAGGCTATATATGTTTATGTTATTGCACATATATAGACTCTTTGTAAGAGAGATAATTAAATCTAATACAAATCATTTTGAGTTGTCTCTTGCTATCTTTCCCTTTTCAAACTCTAGAAATCCTAACAATCTTAATTGTCATCGTGAAATATAATGTAACCAAAGATAGTAAAATATCATGTAACCAAATATAGTAAAATATCACGATAATGAAAATAGAGCAAAACTAGGGTGTGATGTGCTTACTAAGAGGGATTAGTGAGCACACCTCCAAAAAACTATCAGATTAACTTCAAACTACGAATCCAAACTGTTAAAATCCAAGTACTTTCGTGAGTGATGTATATACATGTAAAAACTTTCAAGTTTCGAATTTTTTAACACATGGTCAAGCGATCAAAACAATGAACATTTTATAAGTTAATTATTTAATTGCTTTATGTATTAATTTTTATTATTTTTTTGACCACTTGACCATGTACTAAATGAATTCGAAACTTTAAAAATTTTATATGTATATGCATTACTCACGAAGTACTTCGATTTCAACAGTTTAAATTCGTAATTCAAAGTCAATCTGATGGTTTTTTTAGAGGTGTGCTCACCAATCCCTCTTGGTGAGCACATCACACTCTAGTTTTGCTCATGAAAATATATAAGATAATCAATATATATTTTTTAGCTTAATTATTCTAAAATTCTTATATATTTAACACGTGTTAGGATATAAGCTCGAAGATAGCAACATATGCATAAAAATAAGAAAAGACTGCTTGTATATAGTGACCAAAGCACGCGCATCTCGTTTTACACAAAACATCCGGAAGTATTATTAAATCTTATATAATTCCTTATTGTTTAACCTACGGCCTACGGGCTATCTAAGAAACCAAAAAAAAAAAAAAATCCTTTTTGTTTTATCTGTTCTACCTTGTCGTTTACCTGTTTTATGCTCTTTTCAATTTTTGGAATTATGAGATGTAAACCTCGGAAAAGGGAAACATTCTCGTAAAGTGCACTGCCATGTCTATAGATTTGAATTTTTGTTTTCATGTATATAATTTGGTAATCACTACCGGTGATTAAACAGGGAGATTGGAGCGCATGTTTCCTAATTGGTTTGCATGATTTGCTGATTTATAGCTGATATATAAAATTATTTTATTTTTATTTCATCTAAAGATCCATCTATTGTTAATTCTCCCAATATTAATTAGTTCTTGATTAACATCTCCAACAAGAAAGAGCGGAGGCAAATTTTTGATAGAATGGTGTAAAATTTTAGGACAAGACACATTTTTATGATTCTATTCAAAATTTATTTGTTTTTTACTCTTTCGGACTCCACCTGTGCTCAAAAGTTAAAATATTTGAGATTGTTTTTCAACTTTCCAAACAAATATATATGATTTTCTAAATAGGACGGTTCTGTTGAAACCAAGATGGCTGACATGTTTTGGATGACGAAAATTTTCAATGAAGTTTGCAATATTTTATCAAAGAGATCAAAAGAAAATGTGAAAGTTTAATCGAGACACAAATATCTAGTTGATTTGAAGGGTTATCTTCATCGATTTATACATATTCATGTAAATACTTTACAAATATTGTACAAGTTATGAGGGTCAAATGTACATAGAGATCAATCATATAAAATTTTCATGTTTCGAATGAGGATCAATTTTACCATATCCTATAGCAATTTGCTCTAAAATATATAATAAAAATATATCTAATAATTAGATTTTCAATATAAATAGAGAACAATTGATCCCCATTGATTCCACGTGCCCCTATATATATATATATATATATATATGGATATAGTATTTTTTATATGAAGAGTGATCCAATTACACTATTTTAGGGTGACACGTCTTGACACCATACTTTTTAAAGTCATTTTTGCAATTTTAAAATCGAAATAGTCGATCTGAACCGTTTAATATGATCTCCATATTAAAATGTGCTTGAAGACCAAATTTTACATTTTTTTGAAATATTTTTATTATTTATTAATTTTTTTTGAAAATTGTTGTTTTTCAATGGAATTGTCTGAAAATAGTAATTTTCTACACATCTTAATAAATACTGAAAAATTAAAAAATATATATATAATTTGGTCTCCAAGTACATTTTAATAAGGAGATCACATTAAATGGTTCAAATTAACTATTTAGACTTTAAAATCGCAAAAATAATTTAACATATAGTAGTAAGATGTGTCACATAAAATGGTGTAATTGAATCTCTCTTCTTTTTATATAGTCAAAATTGTATACATAATTTATATGAGTCGACGCAACAGTGGCGCTGTATGAGTTCAAACAAAATGTACTCTAAACAAGCAAAATCATCCCCAACATCCCCTTTTTTGTTTCAATGAAATCAGACTCCACAGTCCACATCATGAGATGTTAATTAATAGGGAAACAACTATTGGAGATGTCAATTCTTTCATATTAATAAAAATAAACCATGTGATCACTGGAATTGGGGAATGTCACAAATGTTCTCATTATAGTGCTTGCCTCACTATAAATTGTTACCATCTCTCATATTTATGCTCTCTTGTTTTGAGAAAATTGGAGCCTCCAGTTATGTTTTTATTGCATATCGCAAAGAGTAAGGCTAGGGTGCTATGGGTTGCATAGAGAGCTACGATGCTACAGCTCAATATTTGATTTTTCAAAATCCTAACGGTCGATCCGAACCGTTCATCTTGTTCTCCATATAATGTGTTTGGAGACTAAATTTTACATTTTTTGAAAAAAATTTACTATTTTTTTAGATAGGTAGAAAATCACTTGATCTAAAAAATTCTGCACCATTGAGATATTTGATTTTCTAACTATCTAAAAAAATAGTAAATTTTTTAAAAAAAATGTAAAATTTGTTATCCAAATACATATTAATATGAAAAACAAGATGAACGATTCGGATCGACTATTAGAATTTTAAAAGCTCAAATATTAAGCCGTAGCACCGTAGTCCTCTATGCAACCCATAGCATCCTAGCCTTACTCTATAGCAAAATATATGAAAGAAACAAAAGCTAGATACTTAACCAAAGCTGCTTTTTTTTATTGAAAGAAAAATAGAAATTTATGATTTTCAACCAACACTAATGGTGGATGGTAATACAGTGCTTAATATTTTATTTGTGCGGAGATGGATAAAACAAAATGAAATAAAATAAAGACAAAAGTGTATTTTAATTTTGAAGAAAAGACGTAGCATATTTATGTGAGATTGTAAGTATAGTTCTACGTATTTTTCTAACTTATCAAAGCAAAAAAAAAAAATTACATAAATTTTTGAGGCACAATGGTTCGAGTGCCTTAGAGTCTTAGACTATATAGGGAAACAAATCTGCTATGATTCTTGAGAATTACAGGACCTGTTTTTCCTAATCTATCCATTCATGTGTTTTGAGATTTGTGCATATAAAATAATAGATTTTGAGATTTGTGGACTTAAAAAAATAGAGGTTGAATTTAGAAAAGCAGGTCCTGTGATTCTTTTGAGAATCACAGCAGATTTATTTCCATGTATATAGATACATTGATTCTGCTGTTGAGTTGTGATTAAACAGAAGGTGCCAGTTCAAAACAAAACGGAGAAGACAGTTACAGTAAAACAACCAAATAATCATTATTATGTGAAACATGATGTTGATATTCTGCAACTTAGATCATTCGTAACACAAGTTACATGAACTTAATATTCAAATGAGATTTTTTTACAGGGCATGATGCATCAAAAGTCGTGCAGTTAAGGTGCATGATGGCATGGTTGGCAGCGCGCATAATCTTAGATTGAGGTGACTGCGACAGATAATAAAGATAAAGAACCCCAAAAAACAATACCTTTCTTCATCGGCGCCTTACATTGGTGGGACCCACTTCAAAATCTCTCTCTATCACTAACACCCAGCAACAGTCCCCATCCATCCATCCATCCGTTTCTTGGCGCAAATACCGAAATATTCCATCAATATCAAATTAACCATGCCTAATGAGTATTGATATATCTCCCTCGCCCACGTCCGTCTCTTCCGTCTCCGTCTTTGTCTCTATTTTTTTATTGATAAGCTCTTCATCTTTTATCTCGAAATAGTAAATACAACAAGCTTCATTTCTCTCCCATGTCTATCTCCATTTCTCCACCTATTTCTGCTGCTACCACTCTAGCAAACATTCTGTCGGAGATCATCCGTCGCTCAATTCCAATCAACCACGTCTCCGTGTATGAATGAATACTTATATACTCCGTCCCAATCAAGCACGTCTCTACTAGGTCAGGTCCATCACTGTCGACCATCTCAAAACGAGTGCTAAATAGATCGAGTTCAACTAATTGTGTCTTTGTGGATACAATTAATTCCTTTCGTGTCTATATTCATTTTTCTCATGAAGTAGCGAGTTATTTGCAAAGAACAAAACTTCATTAATGATGAATTAGGGCAGTGTGTACTAAATGCTAAGAAATGATAGGAAAATCAAATTTTGAAAAAAAATATAAAAGTATGAATGAATGCTTGATGTCTTAGGTATGAATGAATACTTGATATCTTAGGTATGAATATTTCAATGTGTGTGTATATATATATATATAGAGGTTGGCTACTATGCTTATATAAGCATATCCCCACATATGCTTATAACTCATTTTTGTGTTTTCAATGTCCAAATGGTCGATCGGAACCGTTCATCTTGTTCTCCATATTAATATGTTCTTGGAGACCAAATTTTATATTTTTCTGAATTTTTTTACTATTTATTAAGCCAATTTGAAAATCTCTGATCCAACGGTGGCTTCTGATTTTACTGTTTTGTTAAGCCACCGTTGGATCAGAGATTTTTAAAGTGGCTTAATAAATAGTAAACAAATTCAGAAAAATGTAAAATTTGGTCTCCAAGAACATATTAATATGGAGAACAAGATGAACGGTTCCGATCGACCATTTGAACATTGAAAACACAAAAATAAGTTATAAGCATATGTGGGGATATGCTTATATAAGCATAGTAGCCAACCTCTATATATATATATATATATATATATATATATTTGATATCTTATGACTATTTTAACATATATATATAAATACTTCATTACAATGAAGTATGTTTTGTTTCTTTTAAATATTGTTTTTAGCATTTTAATTACATGATGTAAAATTTGATAGATTATTTTTGTTTCGACAGTGAAAATGTGGCAACTATTTTTTATTTCTAAAAACTAAAATTGAACTAGAAAGCAATAAAGAAATGTTCAATACTCTTCAGCTGCTCTTGTAAAATTAATCGAGGTATGCACATATGCTTGTAATACTCTTGATTCATGAACTATTTACACTTGCACGACGAGGATGAATATTTTTTCGATAAGACATGAATACTTGCATGACGATATATGAATACTTATGCAATGGACAACTCGAAAGTATATCATCATGGATCACATTTGGAAGATAAAATTGTGTTGAAGATGTTCGTAGTTTTAGATTTGCAAAATTCCTCACAGATCGTCAGAAATATTTGTTAGATTGAACGGAGTAAAAAAAAACATCTCTAAAAATATGTAAAAGATGGATAAGCGATGTGTCAAGCTTTTTTATTTATACTTGTACGCCGATGATGAATACTTTCTCGATGAGGTATGAATACTTATGCAACAGACAACTCAAAAATTGTGTAGAAAATGTTCATGGTTTTAAATTTACAAAATTTCTCACAGATCGTCAGAAATATTGGTTAAATTGAACGGAGAAAAAAATCACCTCTCAAAACGTGTAAAAGATGGCTGAGTGATATGTCTATTTTTTTTTAAAGATACTTGAAATCTTAGGTATGAATACTTGATGTGTTATATATGAATACTTTCGCGTGCCAGTTGTAAAATCTTTCAAATATTATGTTGTTCTCAAATAGTAAGTGACCATTCTATGTAGCTAGTAGTTACTCAAGTAGTTAATGACTGGAGGAAGAAATTGAGAAAAGTTATGGAGATAGCTAGATGCTCCCTATTTTTAAATTTCACAATTATGTTTTTATTAAAAAGCACACTCTTTATACTTTTGTCTTTCTAAGTAGTCGGTTTCTCAATTAATATAATAAACTCATAACAATCATCAAACACTATTAAAATTATCAATTAGTGTATACCATTAAAAAATATCATATCACATTGTTTTTGTTATATTATACAATCTAAACTTGTTGTGTATAACAATATGTAAGTTGAACAAAAGAAAGACAAATTCAATAAAAAAAAAAAGAATTTATGTGATACAATAGCTAGTAAGTTGTATATTAATATCTACTATTCCATCAAACAACTATTCAATAAAAGTCTCGAAATATGTTTAACTTTCTAAAATTCAAATTTTACAATACTCTTTTAACTATTCTATGTAAAAAATCCAACATATCACATGATTTTTTATATTTTTCTTTATGCACTCACTCTTTCAAAACATTTTTATTAATAATAATTTAAAAAAATGATAAAAACTATGTAACTCACTGACAAACATATTACCAAATCAAATTCAATCAATCAGAATCATCTGATTAAATGTTACCAAGTTTCTTTATTCGACATAGACTATAAAGTTCTAGTTTGACCAATGTGTCCAATTATATATTACTGAAATCTCTATATTTAAGAACCTGCCTTCGGCCTAGTGAGAAAGGCACATGACTTCTATACTAGAGGTCATGAGTTTAAAAATCACAAAATAGAAAAATCCTCTTAACCTCTAATCCATGATTTCCAAAAAAAAAATCTTTTTCTTTTTCTCAAACAGATGGAAGCCCTACAAATATTATTAAATTAATTTCTTCAATCTAAAACTCAATCATTTTGAATCATTCATTTTAATATTCTTTAATTTTGATACTTGACATACACAATCAAGTTTGAACAAGTAAACTATAAACTATGTTACTCTGATACTTTATATATGGCCTCATACCCATATCCGATATGTATCGTATTGCCATATCGATACCTATATCCTATCATCCGATGTCCATATAATATTAAAAATTATCGTATAGCTATATTTCGTATCATATCCTATACAATAACCGTACAAGTATCTCTATAATATAAACTCTCAATTATATTATATGTTGATGAAAGTGAAGCTCTTTTTCTCTCACATATGAGAACCATAACAGATTGCAAGATTGGGGGAGATGTATCCGCTCCAGCACAAACTTAGTAGGTCCCACGTGTCACGTTCTCCGTATGGGTAGCATCTGTGAGTAGCTAGGCGGGACCCGCGCACCACCCATCACCGACAAAGCTCTTGGATTGGGTGCAGTGGTGGGCCCCACATTCCTTCTCTTGGCCACGTCGGAGTAGGTCCGATGCCCATTGGACCTATTTTGGTTCGATGGGTGATCTGGCAATCCAATTGCATCAAGAGTCGTGTGCTCTGTATTAAAATCCGTATGAGTTGTTATTAATTTCCGTGCACACAGATTTAATGCTATTGTACGGTGATAGAGCTAATTGAATCTAAAAGTAGGTCCAATTCCCATCGGACCTACTCCTATCTCTCTCTTGGCTGCTCTTTAGTACAAATCAGCCGCAGGCCTTCTGGTTCTGATCTCTCTCTCTCTCTCTCTTCATGAATCCATGAATCATCATTTTCTCTCTCTTACACACGCATGACATGGAACAATAGAACATCCACTTGTTCCTTCGTCGCCAATTAAACTCTGCTATCATTGGCATATATGAGAAAAAAAAAAACAGATAATTATATATATAAACTCTGCTTTTTATTTTTCTGATAGGAAGTATGTTCTGCTGATATGATGAACCTTCTCATCTTCACACATCAATACATCATGTCATTTCTCACCTGAACTTGGTTTACTGTGCCACTGAATGTACCAATCAATTAGTAAGTTTTTCCCTATATGACTGTGAAACTAACATAAATATATTTTTAGTAAAGATTGAGGATGAAGTAGAAGTTATATATTGATCATGATTCATATCCAGAGAAAATTTTCATTCGGATCTGAAATTTGCGGTAAATCATGTCATAACGAATTGGAAGAAAAAAAAACAAATAGTTATATAAACTATGCTGTCATTAATTTCTTACCTGAACTTGGTTACTGTGCCAGTGAATGTACCAATTAATTGATTATCAAGCTTTTTCTTATATGGCGATGTGAAACTGACATGATCAAAACAATAACATACATTAACATTCATAAATAAAAATAAAAAAATAAAAATAAAAAACGATTTTTTTAGTAAGATTGAGGGTCAAGTTCTTTCTTTATATTCACATAAAAAATCAGCTATCGATGGTCAAGTTCTTACTTAGTTCTATTTTTTTTTTAAGGATAGGAAGTCTGTTTTGGTGATACGATGAACCTTCTCCTCTTCACACTTCTCATTTTCCGATCATGATACATCATGTCATTTATCACCTGAACTTGGTTTACTGTGGCACTGAATGTACCGATTAATTACCAAGCTTTTTTCCTTGTATTAATTACTATGTGAAACCGACATGGAGAAAATAATAACATACATCAACATTCATCAAAACAAAAAAGAAAGATATTAATGTGCTATTTGTTATTACTTGTTGAATCTTTGGTTGGGCTTATTAGCTACTTAATTACAATGAGGGTTCATTTTCAGTATTGCTTGCATCCATAAAAACAGCTTCTTGCTTTTCTATATTCGGTGTGGCTAATTTAAGATTGATAAATCATATTTATAGATTTAAATCTTTTAAGAAAAAAAAATAATGGTGTAAATCTAATCGATCCATGATTGAATGAACTTGCTATGAAAAAAAAAAAAGATATTGTTTTCGTGCAAGTTTTTAAGTCTTTTAACTATGTCACATCATAAATATTTTATTCCTGATTTAGTTTCTCTCTTATCTAACATATTTTTTTATCAGATGACCTTTATTTCATGTTTCTCTTATTACTTACAAATTATGACTTTGATGTGTCTAATTAAGTTGCAATATAACTCTCAAAATAAACCGAATTTTCTTGTGTGTTTCTCTGTTGATTTATTGCACAATTACCATTGTACCTATCTACAATATTATAAAAAATATTTTTTTAGCCCAAATTTACTGAATACAATATAATTTTATTTCAAAATTTGACGTTTTCTTCAATAGATATACATCTCTTTTTTCAGAATGAAACCTGAGAAATAGCCGAGGCAGTTATAAATATTTTAATTAACAAGTGATTACGCGTGGGTGCATATATAAAAGGAATGCTCTTGCGAAATGTACATATGTTTAGAATGAGCATTTTAAAGATAATGATTACATCCATTACACTTGATAAATCTATTTAATTTGATCAGTACATTATTTACAGAGATTTCTGAAAATAATATCGTGATGATCATGCATGATAATTTATTGTCAATTTTTTTTTTCATTTTCTCGAGGTACGATTTTACGCGATCATATTTCTCATTCTTTGGACCGCAGACCGAAAAGAAAAAATGTGTATTTTTACGGCATGGAGTAAACTTTTGTCTGTATATATTCTCATAATTAGTAACTAAAACAAAAACAAAAATCATAATTTAATATATAAATATTATCAACATAATTAATACAAATAAATCACTGTATATAGGGGTGCTAATGGCACTCTTTTACCCGTTTATCCGACCCGTATCGTATCCGAAAATATGAGTAAGGGTAAGATTTTTTTTCTGTTAGCTAATCGGGTACGGATAAGAGTAATGATTTTTTCTGTTATCTTATCCTTTTTCGTATAAGATAATTTTTAAAAATAAAATTATATATATATATATATATATATATAGGAACATGCTAGCATTCTATGCGTAGCATAGAGGGCCTCCGTGCAATGGCTCAATATTCGACTTTTCAAAATACTAACAGTCGATCCGAACCGTTCATCTTGTTCTCCATATTAATATGTGTTTGGAGACCAAATTTTACATTTTTTGAAATTTGTTTACTATTTTTTTAGATTTATTGAAAATCGCTGTTTTTTTTATAGTCCAAATTTGCTAAAAACAGCGATTTTCAATCAATCTAAAAAATAGTAAAAAAATTCCAAAAAATATAAAATTTGGTCTCCAAACACATATTAATATGGAGAACAAGATGAACTGTTCGGATCGACCGTTAGGATTTTGAAAAGTCAAATATTGAGCCGTTGCACGAAGGCCCTCTATGTTACGCATAGCATGCTAGCATATTCCTATATATATATATATATAGTATGGCTAACGCTCTTCCACTAGTATATCAACAATATGCTTCCGGCATCTAAAATCTATCGAATCGGTTTCAAATGACAAATCCTAACCATTCAAACTAATCTCCTCAATGAGAGCTTCGTTTTCATATAAAAAAAAAAATTAAGTTTCAAATTTATTTACTATCAAGTCAAGCGGTCAAAATATGAAGGATTTTATGCGCATTTTAATGCACTATTTTACTCATTTTTTTAACCACTTGACTTGATAGTAAATAAATTCGAAAGTTAATTTTTTTTTATATGGAAACGAAGCTCTCATTAAGGAGAGTGGTTTCAACGGTTCAAATTTATCATTTGAAACCGATTCGATAGATTTTAGAGGCCGGAAGCATATTGTGATATACTAGTGGAGGCGTGTTAGCCGTACTCTATATATATATATATATATATATATATATAGAGAGAGAGAGAGAGAGAGATGGACTTGGGTGAGCCATGACTCACCAAGCGTTTGTACTCCACGCTTTATTTTCATTTTGAAAGTCCAAACGACCGATCCGAAGCGTTAGATGTGATATCTATATTGAAATGTGCTTGGAGACCAAATTTTATATTTTTTGTAAATTTTGTACTATTTATTAAGTATTTTTGAAAATTACTGTTTTGCTGTGAACAGTAAAAAACAGTAAAAAATTTTGGACCATCGGATCAGTAATTTTAAAAAATGCTTAATAAATAGTAAAAAAAATTCCAAAAAATATAAAATTTGGTCTCCAAGCACATTTCAATATAAATATCACATCTAATGCTTCGGATCGATCGTTTGGACTTTCAAAATGGCTAAAATGAGCCATGACTCACAAACACGAAATAAGCCATGGCTCATTTTAGCCCAACTCTCTCTCTCTCTCTCTATATATATATATATATATATAGAAACCTGATAGCATGCTACGCATAACATAGAGGACCTCCGTGCAACGGCTCAATATTTAACTTTTCAAAATCCTAACTGTCGATCCAAACCGTTCATTTTGTTCTACATATTAATATGTGTTTGGAGACCAAATTTTACATTTTTTAGAATTTTTTTACTATATTTTTAGATTTATTGAAAATTGCTGATTTTTTATGGTCCATATTTGCTGAAAACAGTGATTTTCAATAAATCTAAAAAAATAGTAAAAAAATTTCAAAAAATGTAAAATTTGGTCTCCAAACACATATTAATATGGAGAACAAGATGAACGGTTTGGATCGACCGTTAGGATTTTGAAAAGTCAAATATTGAGCCGTTGCACGGAGGCCCTCTATGCTACGAGTACCATGCTAGCAGGTATATATATATATATAGATAGAGAGAGAGAGAGAGAGAGAGAGAGAGAGAGGCTAATATACAATCAATTGTTCCTAGCCTCCCGTGCAACCAAGTCATTTTCTGATTTTTAAAGTTCAAATGATCGATCCAAACCGTTAGATG
>CAXKVR010000113.1:0-35375 GCA_964058845.1 Carex sylvatica
TACCATAACCTCGCTCAGAAAATCTTACTTCATAAAATTTAATAGACGTATAAAGTTAATTCAAAAAAAATTGTGAGACTGATTTAGGACTCTCTCGTGTGATACTTGTGGCATGTTTATGCACTGTTATGTTCTCTTTCATCCATATAATATGTGAATCTGTGATATTTTTAATTATCTGTAACATAAACCCTTATCTTAATAGAATGCTTACGGTTTTTTTGATCCGAATTTGCTGTAATCTGAGACCAGTGAACGGTGATTATGAAATATTTGCAATCCGAATCCAACTGTCAAACTAGTTCGAAATGCGTGCACGAAAAAATCATATATTTCAAAATGTGTTTACGAAAAACATTCAACCGCTATATTCGAAATTGTAGAGATTTCATGATATTATTTGCAGCAGATATACTTTCCTCCTTTCCGGTTTCTTTGCCAAATAAAAACTGAGTCAGACCTATTCACCTTGCTACTAGCCTAGGCCCTACGACACCTCCTCGCGTTATTTTAACAATATTTTGTTTAGGGTTTAGGGTTTTCTCTCAAAAAAAAAGCGGATCAAAAAAACAATATTTTGTTTTCTCCCAAAAATAAAAAAGAAGTAAAAATGAATATTTTATTCAATCTATTCCAGCCCGTCATCGCTTTTTTCAAGTTCATTTTGTCAAGCCCTCTCTCTATGACTCTTATTTTGTAGTCATTCATCTTTTTTTTTTCTTTTTTTACAATTTTAAGTACTGTACGTAGATCTCAAACTACCCTACTTAATTTGATAATATAAAATGTTTATATATACTTTAGGACACCTAGTTATCGTGTCGTATATAACTAGGTCATTTTCTTCTGTAGGTTTTACATGTCACATTCCACCAGCAAAGATTTTTTTTTATAAACCATAATTAATAAATAAAAAATTACAGAACCAACATAATTGCTTCTTTTTTTCTTGAAAAATTATAAGGATCGAATGGCCCATTCGGTCTCACTATTTTTTTTTTCAGTTTTCACAAGAATCTGTGTGGCCGATGGTGTAAGAATATTTTTTTTCCCAGACCGAATTAGTCATTCGATCTTGGTTTTTTTTTATTATTATTATCCCCCATACCGAATTGAGCATTCGGTCTTGATTTTTTTTTTAAAATCACAAGTTTCCTTGTGCACAGAAACATTTTATTTTTGTTGGTGCTAATCTTCTAAATATATTGCAGTAATATTATCAATTTTGAATAATTGATATTTCTTTGTTTAGAAAATATTTTGTATTTACATGTGTTAACAAGTTGTCAGAGCAATGTGCTTAGATACTTAGTGACAAATAAATTATTCGTGTTCGGTTTGATAGATTAAAAATTTGTAATAAATTATTTGGATTCAGTTTGATAGATTAAAAATTTTGTAATTTAAAAATAATTCAAATTAAATTCAGAATTAATTTTGTCTCACAAGAAAGTAAAATATTTACTCGTAAATAAATGTAAATTATTTACGAATAAAATGTGAATTACGTCAATGTAAGAACATATATGGTTTAACAACTCGCTCTTAATGTTTGAATTACGTCAATTTAAATGAAGATCACTTTCTTTTACCTCATTTTATTTTAATTATTAATTATCTTAATTAAAACACATCTACATATGAATTAAGACAACCAAATAACAACATTATAAAATGAATTAAAATTAGTTTGTATTATATAATGAAATAGTCTCAAGTTAACCAATAAATACAAATAACCAACTAGAGAAAATGAAGAGCTACTAGGGTGAAAAAATAATCCATTAATTCACAAGACTGAATGGCCATTTCAGTCTGTGGAAAAAAAGTGTTATTCGGATCTTCTGTGGCAGCATCCATGAAAAACTGAAAAATGACAAAAATGGTGAAACTGAATGGGCCATTCGATCTGGGGAAAAGGCAATTCTGGAGACCGAATGTGCCATTCGATTCTTATGATTTTTCAAAAAAAAAAACAATCATGTTGGTTCCTTAATTTTCCATTTATTAATTATGGTTTATAAAAAAAATTCACCAACAAATGCATATAACGTAGTTGATTTAAATTGTTGTCTTTGTGGGTTTTTATATTAGATTTAATCAATATGCATATAACGTAGTTGATTTAAATTGTTCTCGTTGTGGTTTTTTATATTAGATTTAATCACGGCAGATTTAAGATTTTGATCAGGGGTTTATTTTGGATAAAAAAATAACGAATCGGATAATTGGATTCAAATCTATTAATTAACTAAATATTAGATAAAACAAGAGAGAAGAATTAAAGAAATTATTCTAATTATCTGTTTATACTTTAACTTCTAATCTTAATTATTAATTAGAATTAAAGAGACTTACCTTAATTTAACTCAAAATTTTATCTAATTTCAATACTTTAATTTCTAATCATAATTATCAATTCGAATTAAAGAAATTTATCCTAATTTAAACTCAAAATTTAACCTATACGAATCAGAACTCTAGAGGGGGCAAATAAAATTCCAGAAAAAGACAGAGTTGGTCACAACTTATAAACCTTCATAAAAACTCAAAATCCAAAAAAAAAGAGGCAACTCCATAAAAACACATAAGCTCAATGTAGGTTCGCCCTAAATATAACTATCATTTATATTATTAAATTAAACTCATTTAATGTTTAGTAACATTTTTATTTTTTCGACCTAGCTTTTGATATTTTTAAACTTAAATTTGAAATAAATGATCAATTACTTCATTTTTTTCCATAAAAATTAGTTCGACGTCGTTACCAAAGACAGCGGGACGAAGAGCCTAAGGGAGGCTAGCTGCATGCTCAGCCCCGAAGGAGGATTGAAAAATCATACCTCGTTTTCAATTAAATGTTGTGACATTTGCTGATTTTCAACTGCACGTACTTTCGGCCGCCCTTATAAGATTAAAAAAAAATACATTACCTCACTCGTTCAGTTCAGCCTCCTTATTTTAAATTTCTGATTTCGTCATTAATAGTTGTGGTTAGTTAACCATCAGGCTTTGACTAAATAAGAAATTATGTTTTCCTAAATATATGATATAATGCGACATTTGATTATTACTGTGATATCTCGGGATTAAATACTTTTAGTTTGTTAAGTCATAATGATTATTACATTGATGCCCTCAAAATAAACTTTTATTTTCCATAGGTACAATTGTTGTGTCATTTTTAGCCATTAACTAGCCAAATTGTTTATGCATTATTCAGTTCATTATTTTTAAAGTTGACCCTTTAATTCTTCAGCGCACGGTAATAGAGGTTTGCTTGTAATTAATACCAATATGAAAAGGAGATTTTACATAATGCCCTCCCTTTTCTTCTCTCTTTCTCCGGAATGTTTTATTAGTAGTAATTAATAGAAAAGAAGAGAGAGAAAGAGAAAAAGTACACCACTTTTTATTTGAGTAGTAAGATCGGTACAAACAGTACCGATTCTAATTTTTTTTTTTTTGCAGCTTAAAAGTTTGAATCGTTACTGTTTATATCGTTTCTAACTTTTTTTTTTTTTTGTAGCTTAAAAGTTTGGATCGGTACAGTTCATACCGATCCAAACTTCTTTTTTTTTTTTTTTTGCGGCTTAAAAGTTTGGATCAGTACAGTTTATACCGATCTAAACTTTTTTTTTTTTTTGGCAGCTTAAAACAAAACAAAAATTAGAATTGGTACTGCTTGTACCGATCTTACTACTCAAATAAAAAGTGGTGTACTCTTTCTCTTTCCCTCTCCTTTTCTATTAATTACTATCAATAAAAAATCTCCCTTTTCCTCTCCCTTCCACTCATTCTTGTTTACTCCTTGTTTAATCTCTTTATTTATGTTTTAAAAAATGTACCTGATTTAGAATAATGTAAAATTTTATTTGCTAAAATTAGAAAACATATGTAAAATCTTTCAACATATGTGTTTTTTCAAAAATACTATTTTATAAAATGTTTTTAATTAAGAGAAGAAGAAAAATGATGTAACAGAAAAGAAAAAAGAAAAAAAGAAAAAAAGAAAAAAAACAAACTAATTGAAAAACAAGAAACTTAGACCAGCGACAAGTGGCCTAGAGAATTTCAATAAGAATTTGGTTAGTTGGAGGTTGGTATTTGCTCTAAGATAAATAATAAATTATTTTTATGCGTTGTAATTGTGAAATTTATTTACTGCTAAGTGAATTCACAAAAAACATGACATTTTTAAAAATACTATTTTATAAAATGTTTTTAATTAAGAGAAGAAGAAAAATGATGTACCAGAAAAGAAAAAAGAAAAAAACAAACTAATTGGAAAACAAGAAACTTAGACCAGCGACAAGTGGCCTCGAGAATTGTGAAATTTATTTACTGCTAAGTGAATTCACAAAAACCATGACATTTTTATCTTGTTTTACATATGCTTTGTTTGGGTAATATACAGAACTAAAAAATGATGGTAATCATCGGTATAATTGATTCTATCAATATACCACTGAGTCTTTATATGCATCTCTTTTAGGTATTTGACTAAAAGTGTAGCCAAATTTAGTTTTGCTAGGGTTTCATCTCGTATCTTACGATCAAGGTACTAAATCTGAAAAAACAAACAAACGAAATTTGCAAGCTATGTGCCCTGAGAGTATCTGATTTCTTTTTAATGATATATTTTTTTATAGTAAAATTGTTTCAGTTGTTTTATGACAAATTACTGTTTTCTTTTTTTTCTTCTCTTAATTAAAAATATTTTATAAAATAATATTTTTGAAAAAACACATATGTTGAAAGATTTTACATATAAGCTAACATATATTTTCTAATTTTAGCAAATAAATTTTATATTATTCTAAATCAGGTTTATTTTTTAAAACATGATAAATAAAGAGAGTAAAAAAATTATGTAACAGCAAATAACATTTCATATCATTCGATCGCCGTCTGTGGGGATCGAACCCACGACCACGTGGTTAAAAGCCACGCGCTCTACCACTGAGCTAAGACGGCTTTCATGTTTTTCACAAAGCAACATTATATGTATTTACTAACAAATATTGGAAAATGACTTCTCGTTAGGTCTATTTCTCTATTAAGAGTTTTGATCAAATTGATATAGATGTTTTATTATTCACTAAATTTGATTGCTGGGCTACTTATTATTCCAACAACATATCTGTGTTACAAATATATATTAATTTGTACTTTTCAACTTCAATTATTCAGAAACACTGTTATTAAATTGACAAATTGTAGCGAATGTTAAGTTTAACAATAAATAAATTTAATGCATTCTAATTAACGGATATTGCGGAAAAAAATGTACAGTTTTTGTTTTTTTGTTTTTAATAAAAAGGCCGGGGCTTGTTTCATATATCAGTTAATTAAATTTAGAAGAATATTTTGTAAAAGAGAAAATTCCTCGCATAGATCCGTGGATACATTTGATGAGATGATCAGGTGATATGTTCGTTTCATATATTGAAACTTTATATAAATATCAAGTTTTATAAGATTATAAATTCTTATAATGAAAATTAAATATAAAAATGAAAAAATATACGGTATAGGAAAAATAACGAAGGGGAGAAATCGTGAGAATTGAGTTAATGAGATCCACAATGATATTTTGTTCAAATACTTAAAAAGGAAGAGATTTTATTTTAGCTTTTGTCGTAGAAAAATATTTTGTAAAATTCCTCACATAAATCCGAGGGTACATTTGATGGCAATAGTTGATTTTAAGAGAGGTGGGAGGAGTTGTTTTTTCTTTCTTAGTAAAGATTAGAGGTCAAATCACCAAATTATTTAATATTTACAAAAAAAATATTTCTGTTGGATTTTTAACTTGATTTTTTATAGAAAAAATTTTATTTTTGTCACTAGACTAAAAACTGATTCGAAGTGAGAGAGGCTGTTGAATCTCTATTTTTTTTTTATGAAATTTAATACTATTAAAATGGGCATAATTACATAAATTGTTCATATCAAACATTGTCGAATCATGATTCCTAAATATTCTCTTAATTTATACATACAAAATTTAATAAGTAATGCAATCTTTCAAAATATTTTATTATATATGTTGCAGGTCGAAAGTTTAAAATTCAAAAGTAATTGTGTTACGACAAAAATACCAAGTCCAATCAATACTTAAAATAAATATATTTTTTATAACACACCGCTTCTTCCTGACTTAACAAAACTTAGTCAACAAAATTAAGTCAAAGAGAATATGAGCGAAGAGCGTACGAAAAGAAGAGAAAAGAGAATTAACTAGCAAAGAAGGGCAAATAAATGAGACGCATGAGGCTATAGGTACTAGCATATCTAGCACTAGCCTACTACGTCCCTCTCTGCATGCCTATATAGCTGTATCCATCCACCTATAGCTATACTACGCGCATCATCAATTACATGCATTTAAATAAAGAATATGTACAACAGCTTGCCAGCTTGGATGTAGCTTCTTCCATAACTCCATCTTCAATTTTAAGCAGAGCCTCTCCTCAAAAAATAAAAATAAAATAAACAAATAAGCAGAGCCCTAGTCCTACAATTGGAATTTACAAATCAATTCGTTACAGTTACATGCTTCGATGGAAAGTTGGAAACAATTGAGGGGAAAACGGCTCTATGGGAATACATTTGCTTAAATTTGATGATTAATTTACCTTCAATTCAGACTTACATGCAATACTTTATTTAGAAATTTTTTTTTTAGAACTGGCTAAATAATATTATGTGTTATATATGCTTAACTTTGCATTTAGTGTAAGAAGAATTTGGTGTCACACAAGTGCGAAGCCAGACTTTTAATATATGATGGTCAAATATGAATGAAAGCAATTATATTTATAGAAACTTTCAGATAACAATGAACTATCGGTGTTAAATTTTCTTCACAAGTGATTCATTTGTATGAAGTTTTATAAAAAATTTAGTTCATTTCTAAAACATTAATTAGTAAAAAAAGAAACAACACTGAACTATTGTCTAATAGAACTAACTAATTTGCTCCGTTTCAGTAATCAAGTTACTCACAATCCAGGTGCTGATTATATGAGCCATTATTCCTGGTAGCTTCTACTAGAATTTTTCAAAAAAAAAACAATATATTTGAGCCATTATTTGATGGAGTCAATTGAACCAATTAAAAATTTGGATAATTCAGCGAATTGCAAGCAAATAGTGTTGAATGGATGTTATGTCAACAAAAATTACAAAAATATATTATAATTAATAGAAGTTTTAATTTAATAAAAAATAATAATTTAGAGAATAACTAATTGAACTTGAAATAATAATTCAGCAGACTAAACCATACTTTTCTCTAATTTTATTTACTTGACCATAATTTTTAAAGAAAGTCCTTCTACCATCTAATTAGAAATGGATTGCAGAGCAGAACTGCTAAAGTTTGTATAGATTTTGATGAAACCAGAATCAACAACATTGACCTCTCCTCTATCCCATCCCCTTCCAATTCCATGCATGCACACCTAAGTACGAGTCCGCATCGTCTGCTTTAACTCAAAAGAGAATCTTTTCAGTTAATGTCTATGGATCGCCTGATTGTAACCGGAGTCCATCCGGCCTATGCCTACAATATAGAGAGTCTTTAATATTTGTGCGGATCTAATTTGCACGAATCTTAAATCTGATCGGACGGTCAAGATGTATTAAATCAAAAGATTCCTTTTTGAGTTAGTGCAGAGGATACGAATTCCCCTAGTAGCTACCTACGTGTACTAATACACACCCACACACTCTCTCTCTCTCTCGCTCACTAGTCGCTAGTCGCTACTATCCAGATGAGGAGAGAGAGTGCCTGGGGAGGAGGAGTATGTCAAATCGCCGTCTAAAGAGATCTCTTTTGGAATGATCTAGCCTCTCTTGGTACAATAAGAAGTCGCTATCTTTCCTTTGTGTTGTGTGCCCCATTTTATTTCAATATACACAGCGTGTCAGACCCTATCCCCCCTTCCCTACTTCTTAAACGCCCCCAAAGTCAAAACGAACCTAGCTTGGCAGTCAATACCTTATAGATAATTTTGTAATCCCCGCTGCCGACTAACCTTCCTTCGTGAAAAATTTTACGAGGCCTCTGGCCTCGTGTATACATGCTCTTGGGGTGAATATATTGACAGAGTAGTTTTTGCTCCATGCAGGACACGAAGTCCTATGCAGAGGTTCTTCTATTCTGCTGTCCGTGCACTGCATAAAGAAAAACTACTCTGTCAGTATTTTTTACCCATTTCCCAGGGATTATCTAGCTAGCTAGCTCACATCAAGTCATATAATGCATCTGCACGCTAGGCCTAACTTGTTAGCTTATAAATTAGGTGCATATATATACTTTTTGTATATTATTGTTCTTTTAAAGAAAACAAAATATTTTTTTGTCTTGTTAGTTGTTATGATAAGAACATATATAGTAAATAATTTCCTTACTAATCAAGTACTAAGTCATAATTGTGTAATCTTCAAAACTATTTAGAAGAATTTAAATCGTAATCAGAGTAGATTTAATTTCAGCTTCCTCATAACTCGGAAAGAGACACATAACAATCTACAAATGATATTTTATGGCTGATATAGTACAATTTAATTAATTAGCTTAGCTTATTAATTATTGCTTGGTATGGTCATTTGGACCACTTACTTTTATTCGACCCAATCAGTTGCCTAAAATTTACCATCTTAGTTCTACCCCGGTTTAATTCATTATTTGTTGGATTTACATGCCCAACGAGCTAATTACATATAAGTTTACAATTTTACATTAATTCAGATTAAGAGAAAAATTGATTAGACTACTGATGTGACGGTACCAACTTAATCATTAATGCATGTGCAATTATCATATTAAGTTAAGGGGAAAAACTACAATAATCTACTCGGTGAAAAAAAAAATTAGAAACAATGCAAAAGCAAAAACATAAATGAACCAATTAAATAATACAAGAAATGGGACCGCACACATTAAATTAAATCCACCTACATGCATCTAAAGGTAGGGGATGACAGAGTATATTATCTGATTAGGAGATCTACTTGAGGTTGAGGAGGCATGTGATGTGATAAACTGACCTCCTTTTTATTTTTGTTGCTCCTATTGACACTACTCGGATTCCAACCTCCCCCTCATAATTTTCATCCAATAGAGAGATGCCCATGTGCCACCTTAACCAAGCAACCAAATCTCCCGTGGCACATGACATAAGGTTCCTTGTATGACTGGCGATGCATTGAGTCCATCTTATTTATGTCGCTTGAAAATAAGTTACTAGTATTAATGGCGGGAGGACTTTTATAAATGGCAATATAATAGTCTCAATTTCAAAGGAGTTGATCCAGAAAACTATTTGATTTTCTGTAAAATTATTTGATTCCATCTTATTTATGTAGCTAAAACCGCTGAAAATAAGATGGAATCAACGTATAATAGCTAAAACCGCTGAAAAATTATTTGATTCCATCTACGTTGTCATAGTTGTTGTATGTATAAACAACGTATAATAGGATCTACATTCATTGATTAATCGATCGAGCAATCTCTCATATATGATTTAATTATTTAAGAAAAAATAATCTTGATTTATTACAACAAGTGCAACTAAGCATTAAACAGTGTATATATGAGTTTCATAGTCACAAGATTCACGAATAATTCTTTTTTTTTGTGATGTTGAACCGAACGCCGAATCATTCGGTTGACCGAAATTTTACAAACTTTTTCTGAATTTTATAAGTTATTCGCGAATTTTTTCCATAACAATTCTTTTTTGCTCACTTGCAGGACTAAGATCTCTAATCCGAATAATTCCGAATCATTTCTAAATTATACTCGAATTATTTCCGAATCACGAATTTTTGATCTTGCCAAACCGAACCCAAATTTTTTAGGTTCCTTGTATGACTAGTGATGTATTGAGTCCATCTTATTTATGCTGCTAGAAAATAATGGCTTGGGTTATCAACCTGCACAAGTCGCTACATCCTATGCGCCGCAGAAGATTTAGATTCAATCTAAAATTGTACCCTACTTGTTTGCTAATCATTTTGTTCTATCTTTGTAATTGCTGCCTCACGAGTCACGAGTGATCAATAATCAATTACTATTGGCGGTAACAGAAAGAAATTTTTGTCGATGTATATTACGTTCGTCAGACGAACATCTATGATTGAAAGAAAATAAGCAATTTATTGGGTGAAACGTTTTCGACGCAATTAGAATATAGTGATTTTACATTAAATTACTCTGCTTTCATATGGTCGTGCTGATTGTTTGAATTGAAATTTGTAAATCGGAAAAAAATTATATATCTAAGGTGGAAGTCTAAAAAACTTTGGTTAAAGAATTGCCAATACCTTTTTCTTTCACAAAGCTGCTTTAGGAGGTAAAGTATGATTATATGTCTAATTATAGTTGAAACTATGTTGCATGGATACGGGTACGAGTATCGTATCGGATACGATACGGATACGGCGATACGATAATTTTTAAAAAACCCAGATACGATACTCCTATTATATATAT
Organism: Carex sylvatica; assembly: GCA_964058845.1. Taxonomy (NCBI): domain Eukaryota; kingdom Viridiplantae; phylum Streptophyta; class Magnoliopsida; order Poales; family Cyperaceae; genus Carex; species Carex sylvatica. The sequence goes on from CAXKVR010000113.1 coordinate 10,511, forward strand.
TTATTAATTTAATTATAATATTAATTCAATTATATCAATATAAAAATGCTGGGTACAATAACTGAAATATATATTATATATAAAAAAATATCCTATTCTAACAAAAATATGTGGTGGCGCAGTGATAAGTTGTTATGGTGCTAAACTCAAAAGCTTCGGTTCGATTCATGCAGCGTCCAAAAGTTATATTTTAGATCTTGGTTCATGCGCGGTGTATGGAGAATTCGCTTTAGCGCGGTTCACCTGGTGCACGGGAGCATATCAGATGCTTGTTCTGCGTATCGGATGCGTGTCCAGTCAGACAGAGCCGTATCGGTGCGTGTCAACGGAGTATCGGCGACCGTATCAACTGAGTAAGGATACGCCACGTCAGCCGATACGCCAGCTGGCGTATCGGATACGTATCATGGCCGTATCGGACGCGTATCGGTATCCGATACGGATACGGTGCCTAAACTGAAGTATCGGAGTAACATAGGTTGAAACATAGTGTAATGATCTATCTTATGCAAAGGTTGAAAATAATCTTTATCGCGTCATAACGGAACGACTAAAAAACCAATGCTATTGCCATATTACGCCGCTATAACGCCAATAGTACCATAATTTTTATGACTCAAAAACATTATAACGCTACTACATATAGCTAGTTAGAACTCTGATCTTATGAAAAACGCCTGTGGACTTCACCTCAAAAAAAGTATATGGTTTGGTTACACCTTCGTAATATATAAAAGATTTATTTAATGTAAACTTTTTGGATCAGTTACAAGAGCAAAACTAGGGTGGTGTGATGTGTTCACCAAGAGGAATTGGAGAGCACACCTCTAAATGACTAACTGATTGACTTAGAACTACGAATCTAAACTGTTGAAATTCAAGTACTTCGTGAGTGATGTATGTGCATGCAATTTTTTTGAAGTTTCAAATTTATTAGTACATGATCAAGCGGTCAAAAAAATAATGAAAATTAATACATAAAATAATTAAAAAGTTAAATTATAAAATATTTATTGTTTTGATCGCTTGATCATTTGCTAAAAATATTCGAAACTTGAATAAATTTACATGTACATACATCATTCACGAATTATTTGAATTTCAACGGTTTAAATTTATAATTCAAAATCAATCCGATAGTATTTTGAAGATGTATTTACCAATCTTTATTAGTAAACACAACACACTCTAGTTTTGCTCCAGTTACAATTCTTCATTTTTATCTTGTAAATTCAGAGATTAGGTAACAGCTTTGAAATTATGGCTAACAGTCACAGACGACAACACCGATCCGGAATTTTAGCACATTTAAAATATATAAAAGATCCATTCGATGTACCAAACACGTCCAAACAGCAAACGGTACATGCGCACAGAAGCAGAGGATTCTTTAAAGAATTATATACATCTAATCTATATTAATAGTAACATTTTTATTTCAAAGGAATTTGTGGGGTTTGATTTGACAAAGCAGTACCCTGTACCCCTCGACCTCAAAAATCTCACAATCTTTGCTCTGTCTCTCAGTCTCCCCCCAAACTTGGTCAAAAACATTGCCTTGAAAAGGGGAGTCCAAGAAATATTTTAGATTTTTTAAGTTGCTGAACACATGGTAGGTTCTTTCACGAGAATATTTTTTCTAAGCAAAAAGTATATGCTGTCATTTCTAGCTCCCTGAAATTCATTCCTCTGCCTTAGCTGCAGTATCACTCTTCAAAATAAATAATTTGCTCATTTTAGTAAAGCTAGCGCCTCATGACCAGTTTTGGTCTGATTCATTTAGTTTCCGTTTCAATTTTATTCAGTGCCTTCCACGATAATGTTGGCCAGCATGACAAATTTTGAACAGAGAAAGTAATCAGTATGCTTTTATCATTTTCATTAATCAAGAATAATTAAATAAATTTGTGTTCATAAAATATACATACATTTATACATTTTTAATTTGTTTATGATTGTATTATTTATAAGACATTTGTTGTCTAATCTTATGTAACTACTTATATCTTTTTAAATAAATAAAATCGGCTACGGACTTTACATCCAAAAAAAAAAAGTTTGACACGTACAACTTTAAAAATAATCGAATTAGTTTTAAATGAATTCAAATCTTAGTCAAATTATTAAAATCGGTCTACTTTACGAGAGATGTGTGATCATGCAAAATTTTAAAACTTTCAAATTTATTTATTACAAAGTAAAACGTTAAAAAAAAAAAAAAAATTAAGTTATTTTAATGCCTTCATTTTTTATGAATTTCAAAATTCTGTATGGACACACATCACTCGTGAAGTATATTGATTTAAACAGTTTGAATCCATCAGTTGAAACTAATACAACATATTTTTGAAGTCGTGCTCATCAAGTTCTCTTGATGAGCACATCTCATGCTAAATTTGTTCTAAATAAATTGTTGCCCCACAAAATTATAAATATCCCTCTCAACCGAATTTTCTTTATGACACACCAACAAATTAAATACATGGAATGATTCATTCACTGGTTAAATAAAATAAGATCACGATCGATTCAAGAGTGCTATAAAAATTATTAAGTTTGTCCTTTACATTTTATAGTTTTTATAAATGTTAATTCTTTTAAGTCTTCTCATAAATGAAATTACACAACAATATCTTATTCAGTTCTTCAATTTCAATATTTTTTTCCGCATATATGTCAACATTCAGACTCAAATTAGAAAAGTTAGTATTGTAATTGTCTAATTTTAGAATGTGAAAATGTCAATATAGACACATTGAAACCCTTTAAAATTGGACGCTGACGATGCGAACGCTCGTCCTATTTCAGTAAATAGTGTGTCCGAAACTCATTTATTTAATTATTTTTATGTCATAAATATTTAAATTACTTTAGTTTTAAAACATGGATATTTGGAATATTGTATATACGATACATCTAATTCAAATTAAAGAAAATATTATTTGACATTTTTTTTAATTTTGATAAATTTTACCGTCATAAATAACTAGTTTAATGTTAAAATTCAAAATTATTAATATGATCTATACATTTTATATTTGATACCTATAAAAATACAATCTGATACATAATTTGTCTCGCGATATATGTATCGCATTCAAGCACATTAAACTCTGTGTAAGGTGTAGGTGCTAGAAAATTCAGGGGCAGATTTACGTATATGGTAGGGGGTGCTAAGCTACCCTATAATTTTAAAATTAGTAATAATGTATATTAAAATTTAGTTGAATTTTTGAATTTTTTGAACCTTTATATAGCCTAGCCTCCTCATAAAATAACAAAAGTGTATTAGTCGTCTAGTGGTTTGTGCTATAGTTGGTATGTGCAAGGTCATGGGTTCACTTCCCTCTGACCACACTTTTTTTTTTTTTGTCTTTTTCACATATTACAATTTATAGATTAGCCCCCCCCTATTCTAATTTTCTAGTTCCGCCTTTGCTGGAGATAGAATAAGATCTTTCGTGCTATGGTCTCAAAAAGTTAGCGAATAAACTTCAAACTTTGATCTAAGTAGATCAGTAAATTTGTTATATAATGAACTTGTAGAATAATAATTTTTACTATTTTTGAAAAAAATATTATTATTTTTTATGATTTATGATAGATAATAAAAAATGACCTAAATTATTGACAATTTTTTTATTTATAAGCTATTTTTTGTCATCTTTCATAAATCATAACAAATAATAAAAACTTTAAAAAATAATAAAAATTAGTATTCTACAAGTTCATTATATAACCAATCTACTAAGCTATTTAGATCGAAATTTAAAATGTATATGTTAAATTTTTAAAACCGTAACACAAAAATCTTATGCTATTAATAGTACGTAAGTCTTACTCTTAAACTATTTAATTTAATGCTTCTATATTTCGATTTTGCAGCATTTAAAGTGACTTGTTCCGTTATCCGGACTTTGAGAGGATCCAAAGGACAACATTTTTTCAATTTTTCAATTTTTTTTTTTTTTGCAGAAAAGCGACAATACTTAAGGATGGAGATGGAAAATAATACAAACATAAATGTGATGGAAAATTAATAGGCGATTGGAGGTCTGAGGTTGCCAAATTGGGTTAGGAATGGGTACACCGTACACATTGATTGGTACAGTACACAATTTGATTGTGCACGTTGTATCCAAATATTAATGCATTTTCCTTTTATTATTTTTTGTGTTGAATAATACAAGTGATAAAAATACAAAAATACCATTATTGCAGTGGGGTAGAAAATAAGAAGATGATAATTAATATTATTTTTTATTCTCAATCTATCTCGTTTTATTCTCTGAGAATTGATATTCACACAATAAAATATTTTATGTTATAAACACAACAATAATTATATTATTTAATCGGTGCACAATTATAACTTAGTTGTTTCTCAAAATAATAAAATCTATTTATTAGGACCTGTTACAATTTGACGTCTAATATAAAAGCTTAGTCTTTTATAATGATATCGGAAAAAAAAATATTGCAAACAACTGAGCGTACGTAATTAAACCAGCATAAATAAAAAAATCAAATTAATTGAATGGAAATATCAAATAGGAAATGATTGTTAATTAATCAAACAAATTTAATAATACAAGAAATTAATTATAAAGGCACAATTAAACTAACAAACTCAATTCTAATAAGCTAGTTTTAATATGATTTGAATGAGTCCTTGATATCAATACACTTCGTATAGTTGAGTTTAGAATTACATATTCTACAAAAAAAAAAAATGTAAAAAGAAAAAGAAAAATAAATTTCTATAAAATTTTCTATGTTTTTTCCGATAGATTAAAAAATCTTGAGAATTCACAAATTAATATTTTCATTCTCGTATTAAAAATTCTCATTTCAACAAAAATTTCCATTACCGAATAAGTCCCAAGTAATGTTGTATGAAGCGAAAACAATGTCATAAATATCATTATCTAGATAAAATATATAATATTAAAGTGTGTTAGAGCTTCAAATATGACAGTGGGGCTCTTTCAATTTTCTCTTTTGAATGGATAGAGATAGACAGGGGCGGATCTACAGTAAACCAGGGGGGGCAGCTGGTTTTCTCTGGATTTCGAGTTTTAGTGGTGATCCTATCGGTATCGGTTGACTTTGTCTCTCCTTGAAATTTTTTTTGCCCTCTCTAAATGTTTGATTTGTAATTCGGGTTAAATTTAGTGTTAAAATCAAAATAAATTTATTTAATTATGATTGATAATTAGAATTATAAGTTAAACCATTAGAAATTATAAGTCAGAGAGTAGAACTAGGGTGCTCTTAAGTTCACAAAGTTTCTTGGTGAACTCAAATCTAAAATCCATCAAATCGGCTTTAAATGATGAATCCGAACCATTAAAACCCACCTACCTTACGAATGAGCTATTTAAATCTGATTAGATATTTTTTTTATCAAGTATCTAATTAGTTAATGGGTTTAAATCCGATAAGCTATTTAAATTTAATTAGATATTTTTTTGTCTCCACTGATGAAAATTTTGAGTCTGTCCCTGTCAGATAGAGTCTTAGTCCATAATTGCTAATTACAGCCGTAGAAGAATTATATATGCTTGGACCTGAAAGAACCATGTTAATCACACACGGTGAGGGTTTACCGTACACAATCAAATTAAATTCTGTACATTAATTGGTAGCACACCCATCCAAAAGAGGATGTGAAGCCTTCATCACTTCATCAGTGCAAGATTGTGACACACACACACTCGTGCGCACCAAATTCAAATCTGATAAGTGATAATTATTTGGCTCCGTGTATGGTTTCTTCTTTCGACACGTATGGTTAGAATGTTCAAATCTCAGCTTTTATTAGATTATAAATGCATTTGGGCTTGTAGGTATCAAATTAATCACTTTTAAAAATAAATAAGAGGTCATATTTATCTAAACTGAGATATCTGCAGAGATGAGAAATTTGGAATATATATTTTTCCTCTAATTTCAAAAGAACACAAGACCAAATTTGCTTGTCATCTCTTGGCTGATATCCTATCTTTTACCAGTCTGATTTGGATATATGAATAGATAGCTTACTTGTATTAAATAGTATTAAGTTAAATGCTCAACTATATGTAAAAAATTGGAGAAAACTTTCCTTTTTAAAAAAAATTGGTTTTTAATAAAGAATTGAATATAAAAGTGTGAGTGTGTGATTTGATGGAAATTTTGGTTGAGTAATAAATATTTTAGATATTAATTAACTGTTAGATTTACTAATTTGGGTGCAAAAGGGGTTGTTGTTGGATAAATGTAACTATTGCTCCATCTATTCCCATGCAATTTCTCTCCATCGTTTGGAGTTAATTAATGACTAATAAATTGCATTAATTTCTGGATGAAGAAATGAAAAAGAAAGAAACCTTACCCACGTGGGCCCCTGCTCACTACGAGAGAGAGAGAGAGAGAGAGAGAGGAAGAAGACAAAAGAGGCGCTCGTGCGATCTTGATTTGATTGACAAGCCCTTTTACTCAACGCAAATTGCATTATTCACTAACTATATATTTTTATTTATAGAAATACAAATAAAGAAATTATTGGAAACAATATTGATTATTTTTTATTGATAGAAAATTGAATCAAATATGGTTCAGTCGTACTGAATTATGTACTTTACCATACTAACCATCCCACGGTGTAAAAATATAATTAATCTTATTTCTAATATTTTGATTTATTAATTTCTAAAAAAAAAATTGCACCAATGACTTACGCCCTTAATTTTTTTTTGTTTTGCAAGCTAAAAAACATTAAAAAAAATCGTATGATGCATGAATATTGATCTTTTTAACACAAATATGGTCATATCAAATGAAGGAGACTAAATTCATATAGCTATTTTGCAAAATCCTCACTTGTTTCTGAACTCCTCGTTTCATTTTTTAAAAGAGATACCTAATTTGCAACCGACAAATATTTTTTTCTGCTTATTCAAATTATTCTTGTTACCTTGGTTAGTTTAAGAATATTTTTTTCATGCAATTATTTCTACAAATATGCTACAAAGCTCTTCTATATTAGCAGTTAATTTCATTTCGAACTTATTTTCGTTGGTCTTTCGGACCTGATATCATATGAATTTTTTTTTTCATGTAAATAAAGTGTGTATAGCACAGGTCAATCACACAATAATACTAACATCCGATTTTTCTCCACCAGCACCTCCGTATTAATAAAGAATTGCAACATTGCAACCAATTAAATTGCAGAGATAGACAATGGGGATTCAACAGGCCTATATAAAGGCGCATACCATTCAAAGCAGAAAGAAAAGGTAGAGAAGAGGAAAGAGATAGAGGGAGAGAGCTCCACTACTCAATTCTGTCTCATCAGTAGAAGCTCTGTTTCTCTGTATACTAAACAGAGAACAAGTGGCACACAAGAGGGAGCGAAAATGGTGATTTTTGGAATCATAGTTGGTCTGATGTTTGGTGTGTTGTTGCTATGTACCTGTTTGCTAAGATGGAATGAACTGAGATATCGAAAGAAGGGGTTGCCACCCGGTACAATGGGGTGGCCTCTGTTTGGAGAAACAACAGAGTTTCTCAAGCAAGGTCCTTCTTTTATGAAGGCAAGAAGACTTAGGTGAGAATCCATGTAAATGGATATTTGTGTAATATTATGAGTTTATTGGACTATTTTTCAATTTTTGCTATCCTCCGTTAAGAGCCTTTTCATGGCAAAAATGAAACAGAAAAGGTTTTTACAGATGCTTGATAGTTCATTTTTGCAGGAAAATTATGTACATTTAAATTGAAGTAAATGCATGTGTAATTTCTAGTCACTTCTTTCCTTTTTTCTTTATTTAATTTTCTTATGACTGGAATAAAATAAAAAGGGAATATATGGACTTGCAATAGTTTTTAAATGGGATTATCATGGTCTTTTAGGTTGTCCCTCCATGTCAAATAATAGATAATCTGTTCTAAAAGAAGTTTCTACTAATTTACTTTTATTTTTTTGCAATCGATGGTATTTGATTTGATGAAACAAGTAAATATTTTTTGTTGAGCTGGAAAGGGAAGAGGCCAAAAGGTGTGCCTGGTTTTATAGAAAGGTTGTCTACCAAAAGCCCATCTTACCCCACTGTTCCAGCTTGGATACCTCTCTTCTTTTCTTCTCTTTTTACAATTTTATCCCCGCATCATTCATCAATTTAATCATTGACCCCTTTATCCATCATCCCCTTTTTTCAATGTGCTCTGTTTTTATCCTAGGAACCTCCCAATAATCAATCTTGCACATTGTATTAATTATCCATGGTACAGTAATTTTTTTTTTTTTATTGGGTTCAAATGTTAAATTGAGAAACCATACATTTTGATATTCGTCGGTTGGAAGTATTTAGTATTTACAGTTAACGATTATTTCCTCATTTAACAACCTTTTTTATATTTTTCTGTTTGTTACAGGTATGGGAATCTATTCAAGTCACACATATTGGGTTGTCCAACTGTAGTATGCATGGATCCGGAGGTAAACCGGTACATACTGTTGAGTGAAGGTAAGGGGTTTGTACCGGGCTACCCACAATCAATGCTTAATATTTTGGGGAAGTGCAACATAGCTGCTGTGCATGGGCCCACACACAAAGCCATGAGAGGTGCCATGTTAGGTCTTGTAAACCCAACCATGATCCGAGACCAGCTCTTACCAAAGATAGATGAGTTCATGAGATACCACGTCAGCAACTGGCATGGAAAAGTTATCGACATACAACAGAAAACTAAGGAGGTACTTGTGTTATATGATTTTTTTTTTTCAAAGAATATTCTTCTGAGACATGGCGAATACAAGTACAACGAGGATGGTTGAGATAGTAAACAGAACACTGTTTGCTCTGTTTAGTTAGCACAGGTCAGACCATGGAAACAATGAGAACCAATTAAAAATAGAGAATCTCTGGTGTGAAGAAACAATTGAGGAACTGATTAAACGAACACCTTTTCTTGGCAGAGGAGGGTACTAGGTGTAGTACTATAGGTCTTGTACTTCTGTGTTGTCAATGATGTAATACCAGAAGAGAGAGTACTATTTTCACTGTTTTAATTGAACCAATCTTTATTGATTTTGGAAATAACAAATATGCTTTTTGTAGATGGCAATGCTATCAGCACTTAAGCAAATAGCTGGAATAGAGGCTGGCCCTTTGTCTGATGCACTAAAAGCAGAGCTATTCAAATTAGTACTCGGTACACTATCTCTGCCCTTCAATTTCCCTGGCACTAACTACCACCAGGGGTTTGAGGTAATTAAATATAAAAAATGATAATAACATTTTTATTTTCTCTTAATTTTATTTGATTATTATGAGTATTCACTTTTACCTTTTTTTAAATGGTAGGCAAGGAAGAAGCTTGTGGGGATGTTGAGAGAGATAATTGAAGAGAGAAGGGCTTCTAACTGCCCCAAAAATGATATGCTTGATTCCCTTTTGGAAATTGACGAGAATTCAAAGGCAAAATTGACTGATGAGCAGATAATTGACCTCATAGTTGCTCTTGTTTACTCTGGTTATGAGACCGTTTCTACTACTTCGATGATGGCTGTAAAATATCTCTCAGATTACCCAAGCGTTTTACAAGAACTCAGGGTACATATTGCTTAATTACAATTTTAACTTCTTTGGTATATGATTGTGTAAACAATTCATTGTGTTGAAGTATTTTTTTTTTTTTCAATTATTTTGCAGAGGGAGCATTTGGAAATCAGGAAGCAAAAAACGACTGATAGCAGAATTAATTGGGAGGATTACAAGTCGATGAGATTTACTCGTGCTGTTATTTTTGAGACTCTCAGGATGGCCACTGTTGTCAATGGAGTTCTCAGAAAAACAACAAAAGATGTAGAAATAAATGGTTAGTAATTAACACTGTTTACTTTTACATCTTTTAAATTTTTAGGTGAATATTATGAATTGCATTGATCATTTGCAATTGTTTTCAGGTTACGTGATTCCGAAAGGTTGGAGAATATATGTATACACAAGGGAGATAAACTATGATCCTTATTTGTACCATGAACCTCTTGCCTTCAATCCATGGAGGTGGCTGGTATGCATAAAAAGTTTACCAAGTAAATTTTTTGTTACCTTTGGTTTTGTTTGATGCTTCAGTGATCTAATGAATTTTTATTTTACTAAATTATAAAGGGCAAAAATGTCGAGTCGCATCCCCATTTCATGTTGTTCGGTGGAGGGGGGCGGTTGTGTCCCGGAAAGGAGCTAGGTATCATCGAGATCGCAACATTTTTGCACCACTTCATCACCCAATATAGGTTTGCTTCTTCTTTTTTGTGCCTAAGTATGTATTTTATCATTATATAACAAATATTGAAATTGTGCAAATGTGCTGAATTATTATGTCTCTCTTTGTTTAATGCAGATGGGAGGAGGTTGGAAAGAATGAGATAATGAAATTTCCAAGAGTGGAAGCTCCGAATGGGCTCCACATAAAAGTATGGGAGAATTAGAGAAGGAATTTTGTTGGGTATTTTGTACATAGGTTTAGAATTTAGATAGGAGCTTACGTACTAACAATGATAGAGCAAGCATGGTGATGGTGGATGGCATCTTATAGGTGCCTTTTTGTAAGAATTATTAGTGTCTCAGCATTTCTTGCTTTCCCTTTTTGTAAAGATGTGATTTCTAAGAAATTCATGTGCCAATGGAAAGCAAGTATTAAGTTCACCAACCGTTTAATTAACTTTGCAAAAATCTTTGTACTTGGTACATATATACCATATCGTGTACGGTCATCAGCAATGGTTCTAATCGAATATTAGTAAATATTGTAATCTGATGGGGTCAATTCGAAGTTTCAGCTGGCAACACACGTGCACGACACTTATCTTAATGCAGGAAAGCTGTTCGATAAAATGCCCTTTAAAGCATCTGCAGACCCGTAAACCATGGGCAACACCTTAGCAGGGAGGGGTTCACCACCGACCTATTCTCCTCATTGGACGCACAATTGATGTTGTCAATGGTTAAATATCGAAGCATGGAAAAACCATGCGCACGAGGTGCTCGATCAAAAATGCCTCTGAGACCAATGGCAATACTTGCTCCATGTGCCCGCACGACCTTACGCTGACAGTGATGCGACTGACCAGAGCCGTCTCAGTCTCTGGCACGGCTTCGTTGGCTTGGGCCATGACAAAGAAAATCATACCTAGTTAGATATTAGTTAGATATTTTTTATTTTATTTGTATTATCAAAATATTATTAAGTTGGAAGAATATTTGTTTTGATTTTGTTTAGGACTTCTTAAAATAGTGAAAATGAGTTTACTTTATTTCCTTGAAGAAAATTAATTTTCTCCTTTTCAATTCTCTCTATTTATTTTTTCCCACAATCATCCCTCTAGATCTAAGTGCATATCTGTTATTTTTGGTCAATACCTCATTTTTATGCTCTTGTTACTAAAAAGGATATAAAAAAATAGAGTGAGTCTAAAGTACTATGCATATATGGGCTGGTTGGTGGTAATACAGATCAATATTTTTTATTTTAAAAATTCTAACGGGATTGACCGTTCAACATAATTCTCATATAAATATGTAGTTGCTTATCAAATTTTATGTTTCTATAAAAATCATGTTGAACGATTTGAATTGACCAATAAGATTTTGAAAACAAAAATATTGATCCATATTACGAACCAAATCGTAATATGTACCATAGACTCACTCTTAAAAAATATATGTCGCCAAATTTCCATCCTTTATTATTTGCTGAGAGACAAATACCTCGTCGACAATTCATATCGTCTATTTTTTTTAATTGCCTTGTATAATGATGGTGAGAATACTATTGAGATGTCTCAATAGTCAATACTATGTGCAATATCAATTTTCACAAAACACTTGAATTGCTGTCTCATATTAAGTTTTAATAACATTGAATTTTGGATGGATGTATTGGGTTTTTGCATGCAGCTTGTAACACAGATCATGTATATATACCAGACCAGATCAGATCGAGGGGAACAGTACCGGTGGTCCGGTACAAAGGAGCCCAGAGACAGCCATTGAGACCATTGTTTGATAATGATATAGATGTCATTGATGGCTTGTTACCGAGGCTGGAGACAATTTCCTTTTATCTTTATCTCTATTTATCTTACAAGTTAGAACCGATGAAAATACTTTCAACAAAATCGGCTAAAACCAAGTAGGCTCCGACGCTTGATAGGATGCATCTTTGCATTGTTTTTATTTTTTGTTTTTTATTTTATTATCTATCAGCATCATTGTTTAATTTACCAATAAGTTTTAGTGCCGAAACTTTTATTCATAACATTATAATTATACAAACTGAAAAAACCGTCCAATTGACATCAAGATTCCTGCACATTGATTACACAAATCTTTATACAGATCAAACGGCTCTGCTTGAACATCAAACCAAATTCAATTCGATATTTGTCATACTGCGTCCCAGATTCTCTTGAAAATAGTTGAAGCGTGCGTTCAAAGAAGAGTTCTTTGCTCAAAGCTTTGAGGAAGAACTTTACATTTACATGCTCTTTTTCCAGTTTCAAAATATGATGATTACTTTGCAAAAATAATGTTTAAAGATCTTTATTCTAAAAAAAAGAAAATGTTTTTGAAACATATTATCGGTTGGTTGGCTTACACTTTACACACTACCTTTTTGTTTCTTTCTATTTGTGTAAAGTGTGATAATTTTGGATGCTGTCAATATTGGCCCAATATCATATTGATAATTAGGTATTGTAATTAATTATAAGAGATTTCCAATTATTTTCTTGGATGCTTCTATCTGGCTAAATTTTGAAGAAATGATTTCATGATCATGTAGCAGAAGGAAGTTGATAAGGTAGAAGAATAAATCATATCTAATTTAATTTAATTTAATTTATTCGTATCTTATTAGATTAAAAAAATTTGCTATTAAGATTTCCAAATAGTTTTTTTTGTTAGATTTAATTTAGTAGGAATCAATCATGATATTGTTTAAGTGTATGAATCATACTGTAATTGCAAGGTTTATTTTAATGAAAAAAATAATGTGTTCCAATTTATAATAAATAATTAAATATGTTTTCTTTCTCTCTTTCTGTATATATATTTTTTTTGGAAGTCTCTCTCTTTCTTGATATTATTTTCCAATATTTATTTTCTACATCTCATAAATATATTTTTTTAGCCGAAATTTTGCTTGCATCATTTATTTTTAAAAAGCAAATAAATAATATTAACCAAAAAAAAGTTGGATATCCATTGACAACTAATTTATTCGACAGTCTTGATATCCATTAAAAAAAAAATCCTAATTTGAAATTTTAATTGCTACAATGTAATCTATTTATCACGTACATCATGGCCGTAAACAACGACGAAGTTTATGCATGCACGTTTTATCGTAAATCAAATGGTCCATTACACAAGCAACTATTCGATGAAATATCATATGACAGAATGGCACTTATATTTAATTAGACAAAAATCATGCCTACAAATATTTTTACCTGATTTTGGAAAAAAGTATTGTTAAATTATGTAAACTAAGCCGTAATTAATTAATTTACATCCCAAAAGAAGTTAACTTATATAATGACAATACCTGTTACATCATGCCAGCTCTCATATGAATCCGTATCCTCACCCAGGTATCTGACTGAATTTGACCGAAACGGACGGCTCAGATTTAGTCTCAGCCAGTGATTACTTGGAATGGCGTAGGGGCAGTATTATTTATGCTTTGAGATTCGTGTCAGGTACATGGGAGGATACAGATTCTGAGAAACACTTGATCCCGTAAATTATTTGGTTCATCCTCGTGATTTTTATGTTGATCGAACGGCTCCAATCAGAAATTGAACCGCCTCCCATTCGACAGGCGCTCCTCTGGTTTAATCTAGGCATGCTCCGCCCTTCTGTAATTCACATCCTTTCCGTTGGGCCTAAAAAAGGCTTGATTGTCTACTGAACTCCGACCGAGGCTTTCTATTTACACTACTAATGGAATTGAAATTTTATCCAGAGATTTTCCCGTCATAGAACTTGTTTCGTTATATATAAAGGGCTTCAACATTTGACCTGATGGAGGCTCTTTGGGCTGAATTGACCAGTGAAGTAATTCGCTTGTAAAGAAATTCCAAATTGTCTGAATTAATCAAATAACCGAGATATCATACTTAAATTAAGTTGATTTGGTGGCCCAGTACTAATTTTCAGTACCCGGATAGAAATAAAAACCTAGCACGAACATAGAATTTTTTTGAAAAATAGTGGTATATACCACCGATTTTATTGAAATCATAAATCATAGTATATCTGTCCTGGTACCAAAATTAAATAGCACGAACATAGAATTGAAAGAATGACATGCAAAAGCTTCAATAACTTATCTGTATTTTAACATATTATTTTAAGGATTGCGGAGAGTTCAAATAATTCATGTTTTTCTGTACAAAATAACAATTTTGTATTCATTTCAAAAATAATAAAAACGTTTCAAAAAAATAAATATAATATTTTATTCCCAAACACATTAAAATGTGGAGATTATGTTAGTCGGTTTAAATTAACTGTTTAAATTTTAAAAATAAAGATAAATGACTCGATGAGGAATGGAAGTCATCTGATTCATATTTGTATTCATTAAATATTCAATAAAATCTGTATCTGTTTAATATTTGATCTTTAATCGTATCTAAATAATATTTGATTTTTAATCGTATCTGAATAATAAAAATGAATACATATATAATTTTACCACTATATGGTCTGTATTTGATCCCTTTACATCCCTAACTACTATATATATGCTGATGGAGATCATAGTCACAAGATTCGAGAATTAAATCCGAATAATTCGTTGTTTTGGTGATGTCGAACCGAATGTCAAATTATTTGATTGATCAAACTTTGACTAAATTAAATCCTAATAATTCGCGAATTTGCGAAATTTTCTCGAATTTTACAAATTATTCGATAATTTTTCCCATAACATTTTTTTTGCTCTCTTGGAGGACTGAGATCTCTGATTCGAATAATTTTGAATTATATCCGAATTATTTCCGAATCGAATTTGAATAATTCATTTGTCAGAGATGACTTGTTAAGGAAACATTCATGTACTATTTTTTTTTTTAATATTTCTAATAAAGAAAAAAAGATGGTAGCGTTCGATTTAAGCTCATCCGACGGTCAACCCTTTTTGTCTCCTTCAACTACCCAAATTATAAATACTTCCATATGTTTAGAGGTTACTTGTGCGTTGAGCCTAAGCTACGCGGCTTATCCTTAATCACACTCTATATAAACACTGCTCTCTCTTTGCCTAAACCATCGCTTTTCTGGAAAAAGAAAAAGGAATATTTGCCTGGTTCATTTCAAAGCAGGAGAATATCTGGATCAAAAATATGTCTACTGGTAATTTCTCTCTTTTGTCAATCTTAAATGTTTTTCTTCCGAGCCGTTCGATTAATTAAACGATTAAGTTGGAATCAATTAAAATTGAAGAGTTAAGTTATATAATTTAAGTGGTATTTATTATAGACGACACTTTGGATGGAAAATGAAGTTATTATACAATCACATAATAAGAGGAACTACATTGTTTAATACAATTTGTTTTACTTACTGTGGTGAAATACCATCAAACTAGAACTTTGTTCAAAAATGGCAAATATTAACTCCTTGAAAACTCCGCTCCTCCTAGTAAGCTCCGCACAGAAGAAAAAAAAAAGTGATATGAAGGTGAAAACGAAGAAGGGGGTTTGAGAATCGACTTGTGACCAGTTGCTCCACCTCGCCTCTTCACCCGCCCCTCCTCGTTTGCCCGATTCGTCTTGCTTTATCTCAATTGAGCGGATAACTCCGTTTAAGAGTTTCGTCGGTTCTTATCTTTTCTGTTCGTCTCGACTCTTCGGGTTTGACTGAGAGTTTGTGAATTCATTCCATCCCGTAATATCTACTAGATCTATATGTGAGTAAGGTATGTGTTTTTAGTTGTTGGCAATGATGAGAACGCTAAGAGTTGTCATCTTTCTTCTCTCTTTCTTCTTCTTTCTCTCTGAGTGGTGACTGTCCTGGTCCGGTTGATTCAGTTTCCGGTTTCGGTTTGATTCAGTGCCATCTTGGCTGACTGGTGACTGTCCTGGTTCGGTTTGATTCAGTGCCCTCTTTCTTCTTCTCTCTGGGTAGTGACTGTTCCGAATTGGTTTGATTCAGTGCCCCTCGGCTGGGAATCCCTCTAGGCAGCGTTAGGTACAAACCCCATCTGAGCATGAAGGCTCTTCTGGATACCCCTGTTTGGTCTTGATTACAAAAACACTGTTTTGTGCTAACGACAAGAAAATATGCAGACAAGAAAATATGCAGGCTCACAACTTACTAATATGAGCATAAGTACAGAAAATTATGTAGGCTCGCTATCTACTGATCTGAGCGCAGTAACCTTTGGTTCTGCTTTTTTTTTTCTAATTTTTTTTGTCTACTTTTGTAAATAAGTTCAGTTGTAATACTTTAAGTACTAATACAGACACTGTATATACTGATACAAATTAATATGTAATTGATTTGATCCTAATTAATAAAATATCACCTACGGACTTCTAATCAAAAAAAAAAACCTAGAACTTTGTTTCTCTTCCTTTTCAGTTTTTTTTAGTTTGTTTAGACGAAACTTACTTGATGTTTGCATTTTTTTTTTCTTTCTTTTTAAAGTAGATATACGTTCTTGTATCACAACTACAGATCTAAATATATATGTGACGTGATGTATTCAAGTTAGATTCATACTTGACGCGTTGCGATTAAATTTAAAAGGATGATCATAACTGATTATATTGATCATATTTAATTATTATTTTTAAAATAATTTAAGGTTATTTATTCAAGATTCACTATTCGATTAAGATATAACTGTTTTAATTATACGCGACTCACGTGACCGCATATCAATATACCATGCTGTGACTAGATCTTTCGTGAGACAACGTGTCGTACAATGTCAAATTTTCAAAAAATCATTATGTCACACGAATAATCACAATACATAACATGTGAATCATTGACATACGTGACGTATTGTACCGTGATGCACTTTACGATCCCTAAATTTATACTCCATAATCTTTGCTGTTTCCGACACAATTTCTCAGTGCACTAATCTACTTTGTCAGTTTTGCTACTCAGCAAATTGTTATCGTACTCATAAAAAACGTCTAAATATCTAACTTTTTAATCAAAATTTGAAAATTTATTATTTCTCCACTGAAAACAAATATCATTTATAATTTTTCCTTTCTTTAATCCAATTTTATACTATTATTTTGATTGATTAGAATAATCAGTTTTTTTTTAACTTTTATCTAATTTCAAACTTATAAACTGCTTACCCATTTTTTTTCATTAATATAAATTCAGTAGTTAAATTTGCACATTAGCATTTAACATTTGATTGATTATAATGTAAAAGAATATTGATCGTGGTTGGACAATAATAATGTTTTCGTCTGAAGAGAAGGGTAAATTAGTCCTTTTATTTTAAAATAAAAGATTAATAGTAAGCACAAATAAATGTTTAAAATTAGATTATAGAAAAGAAAGAAAAAAAGAGAGAGTGATTATTTATTTTTTTGGGGCGAATAAGCATTTTTTATGTTTTGATGGAAATTGGATATTTAGAAGTTTTTTATCGGTTATGACAACAATTATTCTAATTTAAAATGAGAAAATGAGAATTTTACGTATTTTGATGGAATAATAGAAATTCCGCTTTAATTAATTATGTTATTTTTTTCAGGTTTCGGAGCACCCACCTCTCCATTTATTTCATCCAGTGGTGTCTCCAGCCCTCCATGTAATACACCAGCATCTGGTGCTTTCAGTTATCCTCCAATCAATGCACCGATGATTGGCTCTTCAAGATCTACATTACTTGGTGCTCCAAGTATATCAGCATCTCCTGCTTCCATATCTCCACTATTTGGTGCACCTAGTACGGATGCTTCCAAGTCTCCATCATTTGGTGCGCCAAATATACCAGCATCCAGTTCTCTATTATTTGGTGCACCTAATACGCCGGCACCTGGTGTTTTGAGCTCTCCGCTATTTGGTGCACCTAATACACAGGCACATGGCGCTTCTACCTCTCCAGTATTTGGTACACCTAATATACTGGCACCTGGTGCTTCTGACTCTCCATTGTTCGGTGAAAATAGGACACCGGTGTCCGACACTTCTAGCTCTCCACTGTTTGGTGCATCTAGTACACCTGCATTTGGTACTTCCAGCTCTCAATTATTTGGTGCTTCAATCTCTCCCTTATTCGGTGCTTCTAATAAGCCAATATTTAGTGCTTCACGCTCTCCATTATTCAATACATTTGGCACTCAATACGAAGTTTCGAATAAGTCAGCATTTGGTGCATCTAGTAACCCATTTGTGGTTCCCAATAAGTCAGCTTTCCCATCTTGCTCCCGTACATTCGGGGCCTTTAGTAAACCGGGATATGCGGCATCCACACCGTTTCCACTTCAACAATCCAATGGTCATGCTTTCAATGCTTTTGGCTCTCCATTTGGTGTATCCGGTACTCCGTCATTTGGTGCATTTACTGGTACAACTGCTACAGGATTTGGTTCCTCTACTAAACCAGCAGTTAGCTTGTGTAACTCTCCATTTGGTGGTTTTGGCACACGTACACGTACATTTGAAGAGGTAAGTGGTCCATGTTTTGGAGCGACAAGTTCTTCATTTCATGGATGTGGTCAACATTTATCTGGTGGGTTTACTTCGTGGTCTCCATTTTGGAAGGATCCAGTACGACTGGCCTCATTTCCTTCAGCGTTAGCAAAATTGGGGTGTCAGATGGAAGGGAGTCCAGCGGTTGCTTACAAGCCACTGTACAATTATGAAGATGAGAATAATCAGCACATTGTATACATGTCGATAAGTGCAGTTCTAGCAAAAAAAAACATTAACATGAGTCATGATGAACTGAGATGGATTGAGCATTGTCGACGCAATGACAAAGGTACGTATGCCTTAAATATATTAATTGCTTATTTTTTTTTTATTATTTTAAAAGTCCACCCTTAAAATTTGCCAACAAATAGTTTCTTCATTATTTAGAGCTATTTTGACAAGCTCAATACTTCCAAAATTACATGCACACCAACCACTATACATATTTAATATTTTTCATATATAGTTTTGTATTTGGATAATATTATAATTGCTTGCTCTAAAACTGTAGGTGTTGCGTCCAACAAGTCAGCAGATGTCTTTCAGATTAAGAGTACCAGCGCCGAATCGGATATGATTTCCATCAAAATTGAAGTTCCTTCCCGAGTAGTATATGTCATTCGAAAGCTGCTTCTATGTCTTCTAATCCTTTTTCTATTTTTTTGTATTTCCATCAATTTCTACATGTGAAGAAAGAGAGACGGCATTTTCATTTCAAATTATCTTGTGGAACTAATTAAATTGTTGTGATCGATTATTAATGTAATGCTATCGTGCATTCAATATATATACTGTTCCCAATATGAATAATGTTTGGTAATTTAAAAGTTGTATGAATTTGTATTCATTAAATATGCAGCGTGTTTAATGGCAAATAAAATATCCATAATTTTATTTTTATATACTGTACCATTGATTACCTCTGTTGTACACAAAAAAATTATCATTAATATATCCACATTTCCAGGGGTTAGATATTAAGAAGAAAAACAAAAGACTACACAAGTTGTTTGAATTCTGACCAAGTAATGCATCATTCAATAATCTAGTATCAGAATCAACAAGGCCAAGGCCCAGCAATCATGTTGGGCTCAAATTAGAGGGTTTGGAACTTCCTATTTGTCCTCCCCTATTACATTATTATTATTTTTTGGAGAAAGAGCCGTTACAGTGAGTTGGATTGCAAAACTGCCAAAAAATAGTAGCTTAATAAAAAAGGTAATTACGAGTTTCGATAGATCATGGGTTCAAGTCATTGCGAAAAAGATGGCCTTTATTCATTGAAAAAAATCACATCTGTGCTTGCCCGTTTGTACAATTAAAAGTTTAAAACCGTCTATGCATTTGACAGTTGATTGACTTCACCTAGTGCTAGTGGTGTAAACGGATCATATATTATCCGATTTCGTTTGGATCAGAATTCAGAAAATTACTTAAATTATTTAATTTGTATTTGTATTTAAGACTATCTGTATACGTTGGTTGAACAATATAACACTATGACATAATTAGTGATTAATGTTTTGATAATATGATATATGTTTTGGAGTAAAATAACTAGGATGGTCCTAAGTTCACCAAGTTTCTTTGCAAACTCAACTTTAAAATCTATCGGATTGACATCAAATAATGAATCCAAATCGTTAAAATCTTTCTATCTTACGAGTAATGCGTCTAGATACCAAAATTTTAAATTTTCAAATTAATTTAGTGTAAAGTCAAGTAGTAAAAAATGTTCAAAAAATAAATGCATTAAAATTAATTTATAATCCTTCTAATTTTGATCGCTTGAATTTATACTAAATTAATTCGAAAGTTTGAAAATTTTTCATGTAGACGCATCACTCGTAAGGTAGAAAAATTTCAACGGTTTGAATTCATCGTTTAAAGCCAATTCGATATGTTTTAGAATTGAGTTCATAAAAGAACTTGGTAAACTTAAGAACACCTTAGTTTTACTTTATATTTTATAACCAATAAACTTATTATGAAAAATATTAGATCAAATTTATGAATGAAAAAAAATTATTTAAGTATTATTCTTTACTAGAATGTACATTAATAATTTATTTTTAATTATCCAAATTTTATTCATATCTGTATCCGAAAAATTATAATGAATAATAATACAATTTAACCACTATCCGATCATCATCCGATCGTTTACACTCCTATCTTGAGCCTTCGTTATCTGAAAGCCTCAAATTTACAATAGATATGCACCCACATGAAGGAACAAAAGAGACCCCCTACGTACACAAGGAAGAACATAAGGTTACTAGCAGAAATGGTTTTGTACCCGTGGCTAGAAGCAAGAGATGGGACGATCGATTGGGTGAGTTACCTCGTGGTGGTATATATGCGTCATAGGAAGACAGCTTGTTAGTTACATGACGTGATTCACATGTTATGTATCAGTAAAAGTATAATGATATAATATAGCACGTGAATTGATATAGTCATAACATGACACTGCATAAGGTATGGCCCGAAACGTAGTATCATTAGACATCCCCAGAAATAATTTATGTCAATATTTATCTCAAATAACAATTTAAATTTCAAATAATATATATTATAATGTTTCCTTACAACATTATTTGTTTATTTTACAATTATTTACAATAATTCCTTATTTTTCTGTTTTTGCTGATTTGTTTTTTACTTAAACTATCTTGAAGTTCGAAAGAAAAATGTAAAACTAACTTTGATCAAATGTGAATCATATTATGTTATCATACGAGGCAATATGACACCAACATAATTACATTCCTGGATGAGGCTGAGGTTGGCTCATTCGATTAGAGAAGGCTCCTTTATGCTTGGTTAAAGTATGATTAACTCCAAGCAAAAAAGAAATTATTATAAAACTTCCAATTGTCGCCCTTCCAGATCACAGTAACTAAGCAACTGACTTCATACATACACTAGCATAAACTTTTGAAAATGCGGAAACTTTGTTCTTTATTTTCATACACACTCAATCATTGTATTTTATTTGTTCAGTCAAGTCTTTGAACTATTTTTTCGGTTAGTTCAAATACATGATTCAATCAAATATTTTCAATGTTTCTGTGTCAATTAGCTAGTCTCCTAATATTGATTTAAGGCTTAATAATTTACGAAACATAATATTACTTGCAAAATCCAGTAATTAAAATATATTAACTAATTAACTAAAAAAAATGTGAAGGGCGTAACTGAAAAAAAAACAGTTGCATTTGCATACAATAGTTGAGATTTCAAACATCAAACTTTTTCATGATTGATTATTTTTTGTACACAAAATATTTTGTAAACATCTGAAAATTATAAAATTTATTATTTACAAAAAGTAACAACAACATAACATGTAGTTTGGCTATTGTATAGCCAACCTTTTTGATTTAACAAAAAATAATGATAGTATAACATGTAATTGCATGTTGTGAATTTTGTACAATCATCATTTCCAATTAGGGGTGTTTATTGAGTCCGGTTTAGTCGGTTTTGAATCGAACTGAATTAGTTTGAGTCAAATGGTTTTATTTTTTCAGTTTAATGATTCGGTTCGGTTTGAAAATTTTCAAAACCGAAATAATCAAATTGACCAAATTTTTATATATTATGAATTTGGTTCGGACTACCTCGGTTTATTTCTTAATACCTTGATTTATTTCTTAATCAACTGCTTTAAATACATCGATTTATTTCTTAATATTTTGGTTTATTTTTTAATACCCTGGTTTATTTCTTAATATACTTCGATTTATTATAAATTAATTGATTTAAATAATAAAAAAATAATATATTTCGATTCAAACTAAATAAATCGAAATAAAACTTTAATTCAGTTCAGTTGCAATACTAAATCAATTCAGTTCAGCTTTATTTTTTAAACCAAATTATAATTATAATTTTAATTTGTCTAATTAAGTTCAGTTTTAACAGAACCGATGAACACCCAACTAATTCCAATGAAAGGCACTACTGATTTAGTTTAATTTTAAATTGAACACCGCATAATAGGCTGTCTAATTAAGTCAAAGTACAAATTGTCGTAGCTACAGGTCTCATTGGATGCCATGCCTGAATTGAATCCACATGCAGCCGTTACCTTGGGAAGTGAAAACCCGCCAACTATTGGAATGCGTAACCTCTGCATTAACTCAAAAAGGAATCTTTTGAGTTAATGTATCTGGACCGTCTGATCAGCTTTGAGATTAGTGTAAATTAGATCAGCACTAAAATTGAAGACCCTATGTTAAAGGCCGGAGGCCGGATGGGCTCCGTTTATAATCGGACGGCTGATATCTATTAACTCAAAAGATGCTCTTTTGAGTTAATGCAGACGATGCGGACTCTTGCCCTACACGATTACCACATGGAATGGAATATCCTTCATTTATCTCTTAGTGGATTACACTAACTTATGCATGATCCGCATTATTGCTTAAAAAAAGAAATTTTTTTATACATTTTTTTTCTAAATTTTATAATATTATATTACCTCTCTAAATTTTAAAAACTCACAAATTTAATTATATAATTTGTCGTCTTTTATATTAAAACTCATTTTAAATTATAAAGTTTAAATTTTGTCCTTTTTTATTAAGAAGTAAAAAATATGTAGTATATGTAAAAAAAATGTTCATTTTTTAAATTGATCAATATTTTGAGAATAAATTGTTTATTTCTCAACTTGTGACGTATATGTACACAATAACAATTTAACTCGCATTGAGCATATAGATAACAAAATGAATTATTTACTCTCATACTGACTAATTAGAAGACTGTACATTTATTTTAAACTTAATTATATACTTTTATTTATTTTTAAATGATAAAATAGATACTTTATAAATATAAAGTGAGTTTGGTAAAAAAAACAATATATTGGATAAATTTGTATTTTCTATTTGGAGGGGGTAAATATAATATTATAAATTTTGTAAGGAAAAATGCGTGATTTCGAGATCTTTGAGAGACGTACATAAAAATTATGCAAAAATAAAAATGGATGATGCCGATCCGTGTCGGTGTTGAGAGAAACGGAATAAAACAAAACAATACAGTAATTTCTCAAACCATCCCTTGGATCTAGCTGATGCTTATCATTGCACGATTATAATATTGTTGAGCTCAAACATCATTTACCTCATGCAAAATTTACTTGGGATCGGCAAGCTAACAGACAAAATTTTAATCAAAAAAAAGAGAGAGCTAACAAACAAAAAATAATGTTCACAATTTCGGTGCCTATCGTACACAGTTTATTTTTTTACTATACCAATTAATATTTAAAACGATAAATGAAACATATGTACTATCAGATCAAGTGATTATTTAACTATTTAAAATATAATTAATTTTATTTAAAATATAAAAAACTAATTATTTTGAACTTTATAAATAAAGATATTGATCTAATGTATGAATCAGTTTGTATTGTACATAGTACCATAATCTCACTCTTCCTATATTATTAAAATATAAGGAGGGATCTCCGATTTTTTTATTAATATAAAAAAAAAATAACTAGTTTGGCACTGGATTTCGAAAACTATCCAAACCGCAAATTTTTTTTTGCAGTTTTAAGGCTTAAAATCGCAAAAAAAATTTGCGATTTTATAATTCTAAAACCACATTTAAAAAAAAAGAAGAAGCAAAAACCGTAAATTTTTTTTTGCGGTTTTACAATTCAAAAACAGTGTTTTAAAAAAAATTGCAAAAATTTATTGCAGTTTTTCATTTTTTCAGCTTTTTTTTAATTTAAATAGAAATATTGATAATTTATTTATTTTTTATATTAAAATATTAGAAATATTTAATATATTTCTTTGAAAATAGATGAAATACTATATAATTTAATCTATTAGAAAGACTGCTACAAATAATCCGGATCAATATTTTTTATGCCGAATTTTTTGCGGTTGTAAGGAAAATTAATATATTTCTTTATGTGTTCTTGAAAAAAATAAAAATGCTTAGATTCTCAGTTATTGATCCCAGTTTAAAAGTCACTTCTAGGTAATATAGAAATTATTGTTATCTTTCTAGTGCATTTAATATAAAAAATAAATAAATTATAAATATTTCTAGTTAAAAAAAAAAGCTGAAAAAAATGAAAAATCGCAATAAATTTTTGC
>CAXKVR010000114.1:0-246563 GCA_964058845.1 Carex sylvatica
TGTACCAATTCCTGATGGCATTGTTGATCGGCTTAACAAAATAAGAAGTCGATTTGATGAAATAGCAAAGGATCGTGAGGCTCTTCAATTAAGGGAGAGTGATGGAGTGAGGCGTCCAAACAACAAAATTTTACGACCCCCAACGGGTCAGATGGTGGATAAGGAAATATTTTTGGCAGAGATGCCGACATTTCAAAGGTCATCGATTTCTTACTAACTGAAAAAGAAAAGTCATTATCAGTCATTTCAACTGTTGGCAAAGGTGGGCTCGGAAAAACCACCATTGCCCAACTTGTCTACAAAGATGAGAGGATTTCCCAGTGCTTTGATTTAAATGGGTGGGTATTCGTCTCTGAAGAATTTGATGTTAGGAGACTCATCAGAGGGACCATTGAATCATTCTCCAAAACAAATTGTGGTTTAAGTGAGTTGAGTCAATTACAAGAAGAGCTTGCAAAAATTGTTGAGGAAAAAACAATACTACTCGTTTTAGATGATGTGTGGAACGAGAATCAAGATCTTTGGGAGTCGTTTCGAGTTCCTTTTAAAGAAGCAAAGATGGTCAGGATTCTCGTGACAACAAGAAATAAAAAGGTTGCAGATATCATGCAAACAACGACCTATTTTAGCCCAACTTACTTGCCTGGATATTCGAGCTGGCAATTGTTTCAGCATTATGCATTTAGTGGTACAAGTGACACGGTGCCAATAAACTTGGTAGATATGGGAAGGGTGATTACAAGAAGGTGTGGTGGCTTGCCATTGGCTGTGAAGTCAATTTCAAGTCTCCTTAGGCATGAAGCTAATGAAGAGGTTTGGACAGAGATTCTGGAAAGTGATATTTGGGAAATAAAAGAATCAAAAGAAGAGATTTTTCCAGCACTTCAGATAAGTTATGCTCATCTACCTGCCTATCTTAAGCCCTGTTTTTTGCTTTGCTCAATGTACACAAAAGATTACATATTACTAAAAGAGGATTTGATAAAGTTGTGGATTGCTCATGGGTACGTCAAGTCCCGGAGCAATAGAAAAATCATCGAAATTGGTGTTGAATATTGGAATGAGTTAAAAGAGAGGTCATTTCTTGATGATTTTGGAACTCATTGGTACGAACCAGAATCTTGTAAGTTGCATGATATAATCCATGATCTTGCTCAACTTAATTCTGAGAATGAACACTACTCGGTGGAGATCAATCAGCCAATTGATATTCAAGAGAGAACTGTTCCACGAGAAGCATACCATTTCTATGTAAGAGATTCCCCAACAAACTATGAAGGGTTTAAGAACTATTTTTTATGGATATGTAAATCAAATTCCCCAACAAACAATGAAGGGTTTAAGAACTATTTTTATGAATATCCAAGATTGTGGATACGGATATTGTACAAACTGTACCAAGTTATCAACATTGTGGATGAAAATTTGTAAAGATTGTTTGGGAGACGTAACCTTGTGTAACCTCACTCAATTTGAAGTGCTCAGGGTATTGATATTGAAATGGGATAGTTTGACAAAAATTCCTCACTCCATTTCCCAGTTGAAACATCTTACCTATCTAAGTATTACTTCTAAACTTCTTAAAGTGTTACCATTATCCATTGGCCTCCTTTACAACCTACTGGCTTTAGAAGTTGAGTGCAAAACTGTTGAATATCTACCTGAAAATATTGGTGATCTTCCTAACTTACAGTTTCTATCTATTCGTGCCAATATTAAAAAGCTACCAAAATCACTATTTTCACTTTCTAACTTACTGGAATTAACTATTGACAGTCTATTATTAGAGAAACGTGGATTCTTGGATTATAGCAAGAGTTTTTGCATTATGGAATGTTAGAACTATAGGTTGGTTAAAGGATATGAAAGACCTTAAAGGAAAGCTCTCTATTGGAAAATTGAAGAACATGATTTAGAAGATGCCAAGCGAGCTAACCTGAGAAATAAAAGCAAACTTGAGATTTTAGAGTTATGCTGGGATGATCATATGGATCCTTTTTACAGCATGGACTCAAAGCTAGAATTAGATCTCGTACCAGAAGCTTGTGAGGGCGGGATAGTTGGGGAAGATGATATACATTTTTCCTTGTTAGAATGCCTCCAGCCACATCCTAACCTCAAGAAACTTGGAGTAAAAGGTTATCCTTCTGCCATAGTACCAGGATGGATGAGGGATCCATTGTTATTGAAGTCAATTCAAGAACTCAAGTTAGAACGTTGTGGCCATATCCAAACTATGCAGCTGGAGCAGCTGCCGTCCCAGCTTAAAAGTTTGGAAATTTCAGGGTGTGACCACCTGGAGTTGATTACCGGACTAGGGCATCTGGATATGTTGGAATTACTGGAAATTGATGACTGTAAAACCCTGAAATCACTAACAATGGATGGACTGCAGTTGGTGGAATCTACTGAGCCTTTTAGTGATTCCTCTCATGAAATACTACATATTAATCAACAGAGCATTTCATCACTAGTTCATGTAAGAAATTATCCTTCTGTAATAACATATCACAACAACAGACCAGTCCATGCCAGCTAGACCAGTCAATGCCATGATAACAGAAGCATTAAAGATGTTTAGTTAGAGTAGTTAGGCTGTTATAACAAACTGAGTGAAGTTTACTATTCCTCTATAAATAGACATGTATATGTAATTACAAAGACTAATGAAAAGACATTCATTCTGAATCATATCTCTTCTCTAAAAGCTTTAAGCTTTACATGGTATCAGAGCACCATGTCAAGTGCTACCGATCCCCCAATTTCTTCCATCCCTTCCCACCCTCCTTCTTCCGCTGTTACATCATCTTCCTCTCTTTCTCGTGATCCGATTGTGTTGCTCACCTTACCGATTTCCACCAAACTTACTCGCAACAATTTCTTGGTTTGGCAATCTCAAATTGTGCCGTTGCTCCATGGTTATCGGCTTCACAAGTACCTTGATTCTGCTTCTCCAGCTGAAAAGCTTGAGCTTGATGGCCAATTGCAGGATAATCCGGTTTTTGATCACTGGATTCAACAGGATCAGCTGATCCTGGGATGGCTTCGTTCGTCTCTGTCAGAAACGATTCTAGCCGAAGTTGTTTCTTGTACCTCTTCTTCAGATCTGTGGCGCTCTCTACAACAGTCGTTTTCTGCCACTTCAAGATCGCGTCTTCTTGAGCTTCGACGGACTCTTCAAACCAAAATGAAGGGCGGCTTGACTTGTTGTGATTACTTCTCTCAGATGCGAGCGATTTCTGACGAACTAGCGTTTATTGGCTCACCAGTTCCTGAAGAAGATCTGGTCTTATACATTCTCGGAGGCCTCGGGGCTGACTTCAATTCTTTCGTCACCACCATTACAGCTCGTCAGGGTAGTACTTCCTTGCCGGAGTTACAATCACTGCTACTCACTCATGAGAAGATGCTTTCTAACCAAGTCAGCAGTGTCCTCTCTTCTTCTTCCTCAACTCCGACCGCCTATTTCACGCAGCCGCGATCGGGTCCTAGGCCTTCTTATTCCAAGCAGGGTTATAAACCCGCCTCTAGATCTGGTTACAATCCGCGACCCGTTAACAAACCCTCTTACAATCCCCGCTCTTCTCACTCTTCCTATCAGGCCCTGCTGCCAACTCCTCATCAAAGGCCCAATTTTGAGCCTTCTCAGCCCTATGTGCAAGGCAGTAGGCCTTATAATCCAGACAGGGCCACTGTGTGCCAGTTGTGTAATAAGAAGGGCCATAATGCCAAAGCCTGTTGGTACATTGAAGATTTTCTCCCTTCCAAATCGGGCCAGCCCAGTTCTAACCTAGCTGAGGTTAATCAGTTCTCTGCTCAAGCTTACGTTGCTCAGCCGAGTGCTTCAGGTTCTAGTTCCGATTGGTTTTTGGACTCGGGTGCAACTCACCATGTGACGAATGACATCAACAATCTCTCCGCTTACACACCCTATGATGGTAAGGATGTTTTGAAAATTGGTAATGGTTTAGGCATGAGAATTAGTCATATTGGATCTTGTACTTTAACCCTCTCCAATTGCACCTTAGTTCTCCTTGATGTGTTATATGTACCGTCCTTTACTAAGAACTTATTGAGCATTTCTAAACTTGTACATGACAACCAAATTCTTATTGAATTTTGTGCTAATGTTTGTCTTGTAAAGGAGCGCCTCACTTTGAAGCCGCTTCTTCGAGTTTTGCTCCATGAGGGACTCTACACTTTTTCTCTCCCCCTTTCTCCCCATGCTTTTTTCGGTGCACGGGTTTCGGCCGATCTTTGGCATTCAAGACTCGGACACCCCTCTTCCTCTACCACTTTAAAAATTCTTAATTCTCATGCCTTACCTTGTACTAGCAATAAATTGAACTTATGTCACAATTGTAGTGTGGCTAAGTCTCATCGTTTACCATTTTCATCTAGTGTTTCTTCTACTAATGCTCCTCTTGAGTTGATATATTCCGATGTATGGGGTCCTTCCCCTCTCATTTCTACTAATGGATTTAGATATTATGTGATTTTCATCGATGATTACACTCGCTTTACGTGGATTTACTTTCTCAAATCTAAAGATGAGTTGGTGCATGTGTTCTCTCTATTTAAAGCTCAAGTAGAAAATTTGCTCAATGCCTCAATTAAGATTCTTCGATCGGATGGTGGAACCGAATATAAACCGATTGCGCGGTTATTCCCTTCTCTCCTTCATCAAACCACATGCCCCTACACACCTCAACAAAATGGAATGTCCGAACGAAAACATCGTCATATTGTGGAGCTCGCAATTTCAATCATGGTTCAAGCATCCATTCCCGAACGTTTTTGGGATGACATCTTTTCAAGTGTGGTGTACCTCATTAATCGCCAACCTTCTACGAATAATCTTGAGTCTCCTTGGTTCTCTCTTTTTCATAAAGATCCCGATTACCAATTTCTACGGGTTATTGGATGTCTATGCTTTCCATATCTTCGACACTACAATTCTAATAAGCTTCAACCAAGATCTTTGCCTTGCGTGTTTCTTGGTTATGCTTCCACTAAAAAGGGGTACAAATGTTTACATCTTGAGTCTAATCGGCTTTTTATTTCTAGGCATGTCACTTTTGATGAGCTTATTTTTCCTTTTCAGAAAGTTTCTAATACAACTGCTGAGTCAGAGGGCTCTGTTCCTTCTCTCTTACCTACATTTCTTGCGCTTCTCCCTTCACCTGTCTCTCTGCTGCCTACTTCAACTACTGGAGAGGATCCAGCTTCCTTAGCGCAAGTCTCCCCAGGCCCAGAACAGCCCAATTCGGGTTCCATGCCTTTTTCCTCCTTTAACCCGATTGGTTCTTCCATTGTTTCGGGTCCTTCTGTCCAGGCATCGGATCCAGCACCTCCCTTGGTTTACTCCAGACGCCCCAAGCATCTTCCTTCGGGTCCTTCACCCTCTGGAGCAGATCCCACCTCAGTTCAAACTGGTCTTGGCGCTTCTCAACAGACCCCAGCTCACTTGCCCTTTTCTCTGCCTTCCAGTCCCAACCTTATTCATTCGATGATTACCCGATCTCGTGATCAAACCCGCCGACCTAAACAGTTTCCGGATCATATGGCTTTACTTTCTTCTTCTACTCTTGCCAATGAACCAAAGACCTATAATCAAGCCAAATCTCACCCACATTGGGTTGATGCTATGACCAAAGAACATGAGGCTCTTCTTTCTAACCAAACATGGACCCTTGTCCCTCCTCCCGAGTTTCATGTTATTGGTTCCAAATGGGTTTTTAAAGAAAAAAGGCGAGCCGATGGCTCCCTTGAACGTTATAAAGCCCGTTTAGTTGCAAAGGGGTTCCATCAAGAAGAGGGCATTGATTTCTTTGAGACTTTTAGCCCGGTAGTGCGACCTACTTCCATTCGAGTTGTTCTCACTCTTGCTCTTTCTCATCATTGGCCGATTAAGCAACTCGACGTTCAAAATGCCTTTTTACACGGTGTTCTTAATGAGACCGTCTTTATGGAACAACCGCCCGGTTTCATTGATCCGTCTAGGCCGCATCATGTATGTCGTCTTTCCAAGGCGATTTATGGCTTGAAACAATCCCCGAGAGCTTGGTTCAACACATTGAGTACCGCTTTACTCAATCAAGGCTTTCATGCATCCAATTATGATCCTTCTCTCTTTATTCTCACTTCTCATGCGAACACTCTCATTGTGTTGGTTTATGTCGATGACATAATTGTCACAGGTAGCCATCAAGATCTTGTTCATGCGTTCATTCGCTCTCTTCAACAATCTTTTGCCATCAAGGATTTGGGCACTCTTCACTATTTCTTGGGTATTGAGGTTACCTTCTCTTCTTCTGGCCTCCATCTCACTCAAACAAAGTATCTCCGTGATCTTCTCACCCGTGCTAACATGCTTCATGCCAATCCTTGCCCTTCTCCTATGGCCTCTAACACCTCTCTCTCTCGACTTGATGGTGATCCCTTCGATGATCCGCACTTATATCGTTCCATTGTGGGAGCCTTACAATATGCAACCCTCACCCGACCCGATATTTCTTTCGCGGTGAATAAGGTCTCGCAATTCATGCACTCTCCTACCACGGTACATTGGGCTGCGGTTAAGAGGATTTTGCGCTACCTCAAGGGCTCTCTTTCACACAGTTTACAGCTGAAACCGGCTTCTTCTCTAGCTCTTCATGCGTATAGTGACGCTGATTGGGCGGGTTCTCCCGATGACCGCAAGTCTACTTCGGGTTATTGCATATATCTTGGTCCGAATTTGGTTTCTTGGAGCTCAAAAAAACAACCCACGGTGTCTCGTTCAAGTACCGAATCCGAATACCGGAGTCTTGCGGCTACTACTGCCGAATTGGTTTGGCTTCAGTTTTTACTGGCCGAATTGAAGGTGTCTCTCCCACATCCTCCCGTCTTGTGGTGTGACAACATTGGTGCTAACTTCTTAGCATCCAACCCTATGTTTCATGCGCGCACCAAACACGTGGAAATTGACTTTCACTTCATCCGGGAACGGGTTGCTAATAAAACCCTCCAAATCAGTTTTATTTCTACCCAAGACCAAATCGCCGATGCTCTTACAAAACCTCTTACTACACCTCGCTTTCTCTTCTTGCGATCCAAGCTGACTGTGAGTCTTTTACCATCAGCTTGCGGGGAGGCTAATAACATATCACAACAACAGACCAGTCCATGCCAGCTAGACCAGTCAATGCCATGATAACAGAAGCATTAAAGATGTTTAGTTAGAGTAGTTAGGCTGTTATAACAAACTGAGTGAAGTTTACTATTCCTCTATAAATAGACATGTATATGTAATTACAAAGACTAATGAAAAGACATTCATTCTGAATCATATCTCTTCTCTAAAAGCTTTAAGCTTTACATTCTGCCATAGTACCCTGGTGGATGAGGGATCCATTGTTATTGCAGGCAATTCAAACACTCTGGTTACACAATTGTGGCTATATTGAATCCCTTCCATTCGGCAATCTTCACACTCTCAAGTACCTCTCCCTTGCTTTCTGTTCTAGTTTCCGAACTATGCAGCTGGAGCTGCTGCCCTCCCAGCTAGAAATTTTGCGTATTGCAGATTGTAACCACCTGGAGTTGATTACCGGACTAGGGCATCTGGATAAGTTGGAAAAACTGAAAATTTATTACTGTGAAACCCTGAAATCAATAACAATGGATGGACTGCAGTTGGTGGAATCTACTGAGGCTTTTAGTGATTTCTCTCATGAAATACCGGATGGGTCGATTCCATCTGGGCCTTGTGAGGTGCTTGTTGTAGGTTGCGGCTGCCCTGACTACAAAAAATCAATTCAGGTTCATAATTTTACTATTATTATAATTATTATTATTTAAATATTTAGATTTTGACCACTGAACTTTTTCACTTTTATGAAACCATTAGCCTTGGTAAGATTCGTTGACCAGTCAAGCTGCTCCTGTTTTGACAAATAAATATTTCATTTTTATGTTACTTGTTTGTTTCTGATACATAAGCTCTTGTTCAATTTTTTTTTGCAGCATTTTCTTGAATGATGTCTTTCTATTTTGACTTCTTAGTGATTAGATTAAAAAGAAAATCGCAAAATGTAGTTCAAGAGAAAAATCTGAATTTTGGCTTCTTATTTTTGATTAATTAAGTATGAATTTTGACTTAATTCCTTCAGAAAAATGTACATAATTGATTAGATTTTTCTATTATTCACAGA
Source organism: Carex sylvatica (assembly GCA_964058845.1). Taxonomy (NCBI): domain Eukaryota; kingdom Viridiplantae; phylum Streptophyta; class Magnoliopsida; order Poales; family Cyperaceae; genus Carex; species Carex sylvatica. The sequence goes on from CAXKVR010000114.1 coordinate 8,196, forward strand.
GAAGTTTGAGCTTACACGATATTTACGGGGATGAGGGAGTGGATGATGATAGTGACAAGGTTGAGGGGGAGGATGACGATAGTGACTACTATGAATCAAATCAGGTTCATAATTTTATTATTATTATAATTATAATCATTTGAATATTTAGATTTTGACCACCGAGCTTTTTCACTTTTATGTAACCATTAGCTTTGGTAAGATTTGTTGATTAATCAAGCTGCTCCTGTTTCGACAAATAAATATTTTATTTTTATATTACTTGTTTGTTTCTGATACATAAGCTATTGTTCAATTTTTTTTGCAGCGTTTTCTTGAATGATGTCTTCCTATTTTGACTTCTTATTGATTAGATTAAAAAGAAAATCACATAATGTAGTTCAAGAGAAAAATCTGAATTTTGGCTTCTTATTTTTGATTAATAAGTCTGAATTTTGACTTAATTCCTTCATAAAAATGTACATAATTGATTAGATTTTTCTATTATTCACAGGGAACTTCGAGCTCACACCATAGTTGGAGATGAGGGGGAGGATGATGATAGTGACGATGATAAATCAAATTAGGTTCATAATTTTATTGTTATTATAATTATGATTATTTGAATATTTAGATTTTGATCTCCGAACTTTTTCACTTTATGTAACCATTAGTCTTGGTAAGATTTGTTGACTAATCAAGCTGCTCCTATTTCGACAAATAAATATTTTATTTTTATATTACTTAGTCTGTTGCTGCTACATAAGTTGTTCACCATTTTTTTTACCACAGGAGTCCCCTCCAAGACCGTCGATAGAATTTCATTTACTATCTTTCTTTCACCCCCAGGAGTCCCCTCCAAGACCGTTGATAGAAATGAATTTACCATCTTCCTTTTGCCCATAGGAGTCCCCTCCAAGACCGTCGATAGAAATGAATTTACTATCCAATTTATTATATGATTTGTAATTAATTAGAAGAATTTTCTTTGCTTGTGAGGACACATTTTCATTGTTTCTACATTTTTTTTTCTATGCTATTCTTCTTTTCTTCAAATATTCTTCTCTTGGGGTATGTTTGGTTGGGTTGAGAATAGGTTATTCGGAATAGCCTATTTCGTATTTGGATGGGTTAGAATAGCCAGATATGGAATCCAATTTTTTTGTCATATTAGCATAGGCTATTCCTAAGAATTTTGAGATTTTACTATTATAATAAGACAAACCATAACTTTTCTTAATTTGGCTATTCTAGTTATTATTGTTTTGTGATCAAACATTGAAGAATGACTAAGCAAGCCGACGGTGAAATTTCAATTTTGCCAATTTTTGGTCGTTATTTGGATATCTGCTATTTTATTATATTTATCTCCAATTTTCAACTTTCTGACAAGGCCTTCTTCTCTTTGTTAGACATAAATTAATTGATTAAAGAGCACTTCAATAATCAATTTGAGTCCTTTTCTGGGGGTAAAAATTGGCAATATTTTGTTTTCTAAATCTTGGTAGAGGCTGCCAAGTTATAATTAGCAATAATAATTAAGATGAACCTTTTACCAAATTACATTTGATTCCACATAAAAACATTTTACTTCCAAGAAAAGAAAAATGAATTGAAAGCACAAATCTTATGTTCTGCAACTGTCAAACTCAACATGAATTAAAAAGAACAACCAGAAATATTACCATGTTCAATAACTAACATCGATTGAGGGACATGGGAGTATTACAAAAAAAAAAAAAACAATAACCATTAAAAAAAAAAACTTTCTAACAGGAATCATCAGTATCAAAATCATAACCCACAAACCTGCGACTAAAGTTGAAACAAGTACTTCTGTGAAGATACCCACCAGTAAAACCAGACAAACATCCATTTTTTTCAAAATTAAACTGTACTCTAAAGACATACATCTTCATAATTCTTGTGTTGAAGAGAAATAAAAATAAAAAATCTGATCTTCCTACTATATGAGATAAATTTACTTCATATATGGACAATACATATACATACACAACATAGAAATCACTATTAAAATGTCCATAAGCATCAGATTTATCAACATATAACTCAACACAACAAGGTTAATATTTAATATAAAATATTATTCTCATCATCATCACATAGCCCCTTACCCCCCCACCCCACCCCCAATCCAAAACTCGAGAAGCCCACACATCTCCTAACCACTAGTCCTCAATGAGGTTGAATAAAGCATATATCCCATTCATGAAAAATATTTTACCTAGTACAAAGATGCATAGTAAGATCCACCCATTGTACCTAAGCTCCAGTCGCGTATAGGCGTGTCCATTCCTTGGCTGTAACATTTAATAATAATGTAGAAGAAAAGATGAATTATTTATTCAGCATTTTTATCATACATTTGTTTCTAACAGAGCATGCTTGACAAATAATAGCATCAGAGACATGACAACTTCGGTATCCTTTTATTAGCATAGGCAGCAGGTACTAATAAATGCTAATTCAAAACTAAATCCCAATCCAGGAAAGAAAAAAACCATTGAAATAGGGGAGAGAACGGTGCAATTTCTTGATGGTATCTCGTTATATGGCCTAAATGACAATACCATATAAAGTCACTCTTATGACTTATCTTCAGTTCTTTTGTTATTTATATTATAAACGTATCGCTTTGAGATTGGGGAAACATGTCATTACCGATTAAACTTGACTGTGAACAGTCCAACACCATACAAAAGGAAAAAAGAAGCAACTGCAGGAATACTATCTAATACAACTTGGTACAAATTAAATTAAACCACAGCCTAGGGTAAAGATATTTAAATTAAATTTTGTTCACCCTTGGATTTGACCAATGAGACCGTTGGTACATGTATCAGCACCCATAGAACCCAAAGAAGCGGCCATACAAACCATTGTGTGATCCCTAGTTTGTATAGATATCACCACACTCTTAAATAATTTCCTATGCATTGTGGGACTAAAGAGCTGCTACAAACCATTTTGAATACTTCTACATTTTACTAATCACATGGCTGTGGGACCCACCAACACCAATACCCTTTTTCATTTTAAATATTGCAAAGTATTACTAGGATTTAGCTGACGAAGGTGCTCCGATTAAAAAATGTGTGTTCGTTTATCTTTATTTAATACGTATTATGTATCAAAATTTATAAAATGAATGTCATATAAACCGTATTGCACATTTAGATTTTTAAAAAATGTCATATCTGTAGATTATAAACTATACTCGAATATGTACCTGTGCAGCATAGGTACCAACCAAAGTAAAATATTGATGGTAAAAAACGAAAACTTAAACCATACGGTACCAAGAATTACCTGTCTCAACAGCCTCAGTTTCGTTTGCTTTCCAATGTTTAGCAACATTGTCAGAAAGCGGGTCATCCCGGTTTGGAGCACTAAAAAGTGCTGGAATACTGAAATAAATAAATAAATAACCAGTTACTTTTATATGTAACCAATTACTTTAATATGATAACATAAATTTCAAAAATTAACTTTTATATGTAACCAATTACTTTAATAAATGATTAAATGAATTTTAATTTAAAAGACGTATTATTTGATAAATTTATTTGTATTTTAATTGTACTAGGATAAATATGATATTATCTATTTTAGAGGGAAAATAAGTAATTTCAAAGTTTTTAAGAGATACATGAAATTCCACCCTAAGGAAGACCTGTTTAATTAGTTATCTTTTTCTCTGTTTTATTATGCAGATTTCCCAAGAAGAAAAGGTTATTAAGAAAAAAAATTAATGGCCCCAATTTTTACTTAGATTACATACCGTATATACACATATCTTTAATCACTGTATGTTACAAAGAATAGGAAACCGTTTTAAATTTTCCAATTTTTATTTGCATTATATATCATAAATTATTAAATATATAAATATATTTATGCAGTGTATCTTAGACATATATAATTACAAAAGATTAATAAAAAAATTTTACTTGCGTTATATATAATTTGACAGAAAAAACATTCCAATTATGTCTAACTTTCATTTCCAACGCTAACATTCAATTTTTTAAAATTATGTTTATAACATTTTAAAATGCTATTCGCAAATTTTAAACCACTATCTGCAAGCATTTAAATCCTAAATCTAGATAGTTTCAATTTTTAAGTACTTTTGTTTTGAAGTAAAAAAAAAAATATTATTTCACCCACTTTTTTTTCTCTGATCATTCTCGTCCATTTTTTTTACGACCCGTGATGAATTTTGTAAATCTAAAAACATGAATATTTTCTTCTCAATTTTCTTTTTCAAATGAGATCGACGAAAAAAATACTTCTGGGAAATTTTCAAGTCGTTTTTATTTTCAAGCCATGAAGAAACACTTTAAATTCTGAAGTTTCTAATTCTTAGTCTACAACAATTTAAACCTCTAATGTTTACCATTTGAACTACTACATTCAAAAGTTTAAACCTCAAATCTAACAAGATAAAAAAAAACTGCAATCAAGCTTTTAAACCAATAGTATTACACGTTTAAAGTAGTACCCTGAAGTATTTAAAACACTACAATCAAGTTTTTAAATATCATTGTTTTTCAGTAAAATATTACATTTTTTGAGTAGAAAATGTTTGTATTTTTAGATTTATAAAATTCATAACGGATCTTCGGAAAAATGAATGAGAATTATCAAAGAGAAAAAAAAGTGGGTGAAAAAAATCTTTTCTTTTGTGATTTGACGACAAAAGTAGTTTGCAGATAGAGGTTTAAAAATTTGCAAATAACTTTTTAAAATGTTATAAATAGAATTTGAAAAGTTTGATATGAGTACTGAAAATGAAAGTTAGACATCAAATACTTAGAGGACGTGTTTGGATATTTATTTGGGAAGCAATTATTAATTACTAACACATTATTGAAACGTAAATCACTAAATATTAGTTATGAACACATTATAAATGTCCATTAAAATCATCAAATATATATTTCTCAAGTTCATTTTATTGAACATCTCAAGACATCAAAATCATCAAAATTGTTGTAATTATATGATATTTATAAACGCAAGAGGCAAGCGATTTAGATTGGATTTAATAATGATATTTGGAATCTATTTTAGTGTTAACGGTGAACAGAATATTATGAACTACTTGAGCGATAGTGGCTCCGGATTAACAAAAGAGAAATCCAAGGCAAATATTTTTTATTGCTGGAGACATTTTGTCGAAATTTTTATTAATAGAAAATTAATTAAATAAATATCTATAATGAAGAACGAATCTGAGTTTTTTCAAGATATAGGAAACATGATAGTTTATAACGACCTTTGGATGTTATAGACTATCACGGCCAGAATGAGTGATATTATTCACCACACTTGTTAATTAACTAAAAAATATAAAATTCCTGGCCGTAATAATGAAGAAAGAACGGCTAGCAAAAACTTAGATATTGCCTTGAGTTACCTCAAATTATGATAAAAACGCCTGGACGTGATAATGAAGAACGGCTAGCAATTTTTTTTTAGTTAATTAATAAGTTCGGTAATTAATTAATCGCTAATTTTGACCGTGATAGTCTATAACATTCAGAGGATGTTATAAACTATTCACATTTTCTCTACATCTCGAAAAAACTCAGATTCGATCCCCATTAACGTTCAGAGGATGAATATTTATTTAATTAATTTTCGATTAATAAAAATTTCGGGACAATTTTGTCCAGGCTCTTTATGAATTGATGTAAGACATGTTATTTACAAGCGTTAATTTTATTTTATTTTAAGTCTAAACTATATATAAAATTTTTATTTGTATATTGTCCTTGTTAATTTAACGCAACGTATGCTTCACACTTGTAAACGAGAGTAGGAGATAAAATTATTCCGCAATTGTTGCACTCTAAAAGAAGTGAGATTCTTCAATTACCCATGTCTCGTCTACCTTTAATTTGTAATTTACTGAACCATTGCCATATATTCCGAATGGCCACTATTGTCGCCATCACAAGAGGAGCTGAGCCTGGTAGGGTTCTTCATGCAGAGAGCCCGGTGCGCTGATCATCTTCTCTCTGATTACACCGCATCTGAGTATATATATTTGTCGTAGCTCGCGGGTCCAATCCCTGCACGATTGTTTGAAACAAGGAATTAGTTATAATTAATTGAAGGACTATATATTAATTATAAGGACTTGAATCATAGAGCCGGCCCAGCAATTAAAAATCTGAGAGGAACATGTAGGCTCGGCCTTATGGGCCGTTGTAGCCCACTAATAATCAATTGATCTGATTATAATGTTACATGCTACATGCAAAATTTAGAATAATTTAGAATAATTTAGTTTCAATTTAGATTAAAGAAGTACAAGTTTAATTTAGGGTATTTTAGGATCTGATTATAATGTAATTTATTTTCAATTTACTGTAATTTATGTTTGTTTACTGTAATAAGGTATTATTACAAATAAAAATATTTTATTCTGGATTATTTCGACTAATTAATTCTTTTATATTTCTAATTGTGATGTTTGATTTGTTGCAGCCATTAGTTAGGATAATTACAAGTTAATACGCATCACATTAATTTGATGAAAAATAATGAAAATATAGATGCCGCTCTGAATAGGCTGGGTCTCTGTCAGGTTGCCATAATCAACAATCAAAACAAAATGAAAAATGAACGTATTAAAATTATATTACTTGTAAGCATTTTTTTTTACAGCTTGACTTTGCACTAAATAAATTTTAAAATTTATAAATTTGACATGTAAATGCATGACTCGTTAAGTAAATCGGTTTAAATAGTTTTGATTCGTCATTTAAAGTCATTTTGATAGATTTTGAAGTTAAGTTCCCCATATAGTTGATGAACTGAACATCCTAGTTCTACTCATAATTATATGTATTTTTATAAACGCAAAGACCAAGTAGTTAGAATGAATTTAATATTTTAGTAATATTATTTGGAACTTAAACTTGAGATATTAGCGGTGAAAAAAATGATATATTACATATGAATAAAAAAAAACATTGAGTCAGTAGTCTACGAATAAATAAAATAAAATAAACGAAGGCAGATCATTTTGATTGTTGGAGCCAATTTTGTCATGTCACTTTATCAATAGACATGTGTCATGTTATATACAAGCGTTAATTTTATTTTTCTATATGCAAATTATATATAAATTTTACATTTGTCTATAGTGCGTGCGTGCATGCTTATAATACAATATATGATATATTTTTTGCACTCTAAAAAAATATATTTATATTCTTATTAAAAGCAACTTTCTTAAACGGTGGATTCAACAAATTCAATTTCTTTATATACCCGAAAATAAATTATCTTAGATATATAATAATACAAAAATTATAGCATTTCTTTTGTGACTGATCAACTAATCACCCACTATACTAGTTATGTCTCAGCTGAACAACGATAAGGGGTTGCTTAAAATATATAAATATAAAGCATCGATAAGGGTGCGCTTCCCACTATCTTCAACTTTTTCCTTTATCAATGTTGTCGCTTTGTAAAAATAAAAATATTTAAGTGACAATATCGACAATGGAAAAGTAGAAAACATGCCTACAGCTTCAAATTGCTAATATTATACTCGAATAATTTAATAGATTATGATTCAGATCTAAAGACTGTTGCTCTCTTATGATTTTCACAACTTACATCTAAAAAACAGAGCATACGTAGAGTCCAAACACACTTCTTATCGAAATTATTATTAATATCCAAAAAAAAAAATACAAAAATACAAAATCTGCACCCATTTTCAGGTTTTTAAATTTCTTGTGGATAATAAACTCAAAATTCAAAAGTAAAGGCGCTATAATAAATATTTTTTTTTAGTAGTGTATTTAGGGGTCTTTTCATAAACAATTTGTCTTTGTTGCATCTTTGAGGCGAAGCACCACAGTTCACCACAAGTCATACTAGAGGTGCTACTTTTACCTGATTACCCAGATTCGATTTGAAACCGAACCGGATCCGATTAATTTGGATAGGGTATGGTTTAAAAAATATAACCAGTTAAATTATGGGTATGGTTACAAAATTAATAATTTAATATACGATCCGGATCAGAATCAGAACCGATACTGTAATGGGTAGGATATGGGTTTCATTGAATTATCTGACCCATAACTGAACCAGACCCGATACCCATATAAATACCCGATAAAATATATATTAATAACTATTAATATATACAAATACAACTTTGCATATTAATTTTTGCATAACCCATGATGAGTCCAGTATTTTTTTGAATGTGAGAAATAGAATGCAGTTACATATTCGCTATGTTTATATACATATATGGATGCCAAATTTATTTCTTCCATAACAGCCGTATTAATTTTTTAAATAAAATTTATTACTATGAATACATCCTTCAATATTTGCCTTGATATCCTCTGCATAATAATGAAAATTTATTGCTCTCATTGATATGTCATTTCTATAAATTATAAGTATTTTATTCATAGATTTTTTGAAATATAGAAAAAGAAATCGTTATCCCTAATATTTTATTTTTTAAAAATTATATATCTTCTTTAATATTTTTATTTTCAAAGGTTATTTTCTCTCCATCCTCCTGATTTTTTTGTGACATATACCCGCTCTGGATCCGGAACCGTCCCGTGTTCGAACCGGATCCGATAATGTACAAACAAGTTATGGGTATCTATCTATCCGAAACTGAAAGACTGGACCCGAAATATCTACGGGTAAATATGTATCCGTATCCATACCCGAACACTTTTAGGGTACGGGTCCAAATATAATAGTATCCGGACCCGATCCGACCCGATAGGACCTCTAATTATTACTAATAAAATATTTTCTTGTGGATTAGTTTGATTAATAAATTTTTTTTTTATTTCTAAATATGGTGTTTAATTTGTTGCAGCCAAATGCGATATTGTTTCAAGGTAATAACCATTGCACTGTCATGATTAAGTATGTCATAGAGTCCAATGCAAACATTATTTCCTTGTGAAACAATACTAACAAGGAGAAAAAATAATTACAATATCACAATATTATAAAACAAGATATAACAGTATATATCTCCGGCACTACCACATGGCCATTGAATCTATAAAGGAGGAAAATAAAGTAAAAGCTTCAAACTTAAGAGGTAAGGAAACGGTGACGTTATAAGAATTTTAAATATGTAAAATAATGTATAAATATAAACATTCTATGAGCTTAATTAATTATATGACTGAAACATATATATATATATATATATATATATATACGATTTCCCAAAAACAAAACATCAAAAATAATGTAATATAGACACAATCTTTTGTTTACATAAATTATATAAAAATAATATATAATATTAGTTAATTGTGGTGGAATTTTAAGCATGTGGTTGGAATCCTTTGGCTTAATTTGTACGCAGGTCCGAGTGGGGCATAGCTAATAACTATGTCTAAAACTCATGTTAAATCTATTTGTTTTGTAATTAACAAAATTTCGGGATGGTTTCTTAGAAACAGCACAGACCTATTGACCCCACTCAACCGAAAGTAATTAATCCACTATCATAAAAAAATAAAAAAATAAAACATTGAGTATTGTTTTGTCAAGTATTCTGCATGCCATTCCCAAGAGCTCACCTTACTTTCCCCTCAGATCGATCGTTTTGTCCTCTGCTTCGCTTTACTCATTTTTCATTCTCACCACTCTGCAGATCTAAGGTTCTTTTCCCTCTTTCCACATTGATCGTCAGAGCAAAATTGTGACATTATGAACTCTTTTTAATAACTAAAATATTACATAAGGGCCTATTTGTAACACACATTTTAAAGTTTGGTAATATTAAAGAAATGGAGGGGTATATGTGCAAAATTCCAATTATTAAAACAAAAACTCTTTCTTCTCATTTCATTTCCACCGAATGACTTGGATTAAAATTACGGGAGGTTAGGTTAGAGCCGAAGCAAAAAGGGCAAGAGAGAGAGAGAGAGAAATTGAGCGCGGAATCTGATCGAACTGACCGGAAAATCGAGATTCGAGCTGAATTGACGATCCTTGATCGATTAGAAAGCTTCAATTTGGTATATCTTTCTCCCTTTCAATTCTTTTGAAAATCCTAATTTATTCGATTTGTCAGATTTTTGGTGAAATTCGATCGAATTTGATTTGAAACGTTATAACTCGATAATCGGATTGATTTGCTTGTGGAATTTGGAATTGAATTAGGGTTTTGGGGTTGGGTCATAATGGAAATGAATTTGTGTGTGAAATTGTCGGAATTAATCGAGTTATAACTTCGTAAAATATTCGATTCTGGTTATTTGGTTAAAACTACCGATTGAATTTGGAATTTGGATTTGGATTTGGTCGTTATTTTGAAATCCTTGAATTGTGTTGTTTCCTCGATGATTCGAGAGATACCGATACCCTTAAATTTGATAACCGTATCAATATATGTTAACCAATCGAAGCCCGATCGAAAAGAATCGAAAACTAAACTGAAAACCTAAATTTTTGTGCACTGTTGCGGGCCGCAACAACTTCCCTTGCGGGCCGTAAAAGGATCCAGTACTTAACCAAATTTGGAGTATGTTGAGCAGTGTTGGTTGCGGGCCGTAAGCCATTTATTGCGGGCCGCAAGTCAAGCAGGTCTTTTGGAGTGCTCTCGGACTTTTTGGGTTTCATTTGGTTGCGGGCCGTAAGGGCCATGATTGCGGGCCGCAAGAGGTAAGGAAAAAAATTTGGGTGTTCAGCTGAGAGCTCTGCGGGCCGCAACAAATTGACCTCGGGCCGTAATACAAACTGCAAAATGCCCTATTTGATCATTGTGTCTATTTAAACCCTAATTTCCTTGAACTTAAGTATGAACCTATATAAATAAGACCCGAATACCAATCCTAGACCGTGTTTAACGTGAACTAACTCGTGATAACCTATCGGATATTAATCAAACGCTTTAATCGAATTTAACGTGTAAAATAGGTGGTAATCGGATGAGGCACCAGATCTCAGGATCGTTCGAGACACCTGAGCTTTAGGCGAGTGTGCTATTACTCAGGTGCGGGGTTTCTGGACTTGTCTGATAGTTTATATTCAGAAATTAAACTGTGTTTTGATTCAATTCATATGCATTGCATTGCCCAAATAAAGTGAAACTTGAATTGTTTAATCTGATTGATTTGCATGCTGGTATGGTTATTATTTGTGTTGATCTGAATGATATGAGTTTGGAATTAAAGTCACCGTGCTTTATATCACCATCGGTTGGTGGATATGGTATTATGGTCATCCACCGTGATGACGTCACTCAGGGAGTGAATCCGGATTTGTCAAGTCTATGCATGGACTGTGACGCTTAGTGTTCTAAAGCTTTAGATCGTCTGGCCCTCGGCAGTTCCCAGTACCGGTTGGGACGAGGGGTAAGTGACTTTGTATTATGATTTTGGTTATGGGTGACTGTGTATCGGAGGCATTACCCAGGGGATATTGCGTTTGGATGGTCAATTGGATTTATATGGATTTCCGGATATGAATTAGAACCAGACTTTTAATTAAACAGTTAAGCCTGTAACTACAGATGAGTGTCATGAGAAAAGGTTTTACCTGGTACAGCCGTCTGTAGGTGTCTGTAACCCTACAGATGAGTGGGAACGAATTGGGGTCCAGTTTGGTGGAACATCTGTAGTTACTACCAGATATTCTGAAATCGAGTTAACCAAATATTGTGTGCTTGAATTTCATCTTGGCAATTCCTAAATTGTGATTTCATTTGGATAAATGTTGTCAGGTTTGTGCATTCATGTTTATATATGATTATAAACTGATCTGAGCTTTATTTGCGTTTTATGTTTGAATATAATCTGTGATTGCAAGTCCAGGGACGATTTGTGGCAATTTATCGCACTGAGAATTCAATTCTCATCCCCTCTTTTGGGTTAATTTTTCAGGTACCGGTTCGGCGGACCAGAGAGAGACACGAGGTCGGTAGGCCTGGTTTTCACCGCTACTGAGTTGTCTGGTATTTTGACATTAGAGATTATGTATATAGTTATGTTTTGATTGTACATATATATTCTCTATGTCATCCTGTGATGCGTATCCATCGAGATACGGGTTTGTATGATATTACCTGACTAGCTGGGATTTGTGGACTTTTTGCTTATTTTATTTGGTTGTTTGCGTTGTTTGTTTATTTGTGTTTTACTTTCTATTATATCGTAATTGCCTTGTAGGCATACGGGCAACCGTATGTCTACGGCAGGAGGCACCTGTCGCGCCTCGTGGGGCCGCGGGGTGTGACAAAAATGGCAGGGAATTTGATAACCTCTGTGCTCTCTTTAGCTACCAATTTGCTCCAATCAATTACAGCCTCTGCGCATGCTCCTTCTTCCTCTTCGTCAAATTCTAATAATTCAGAAAAGGAGCGTGCTCGTGCTGCTGAGAAGGATCTGGAGAGGCTGATGCGAACTCTGGAGTGGTTCAAGGCCACGATGTACGATGCTGAAGAGAGGGAGATCATAGACAGCTCTGTAAAGTTCTGGCTGAAGCAGCTCAAGAAGGTTGCATATGATGCTGAGGATGTGCTCAGTGAGTACCGATATGAGGTCACACGTGTTCAAGTAGAGGCAAGAAAGGCTTCTCAGGCTTCTGGTTTCCACAAAAGAAAGGAGATGGAGGTTAGTGTCCTGTGCATATAGAAATCAAAAGATTTTTTTGCCTTTTATCGTTGGAAGGTAGAATCTTGGATTTCAATTTAAAATCGAAAAGGGCAACGAAAAAAATTGACATTAATCATTATATCTAAATAAAATTTAATTATTATATATAAGTCAGTGATAATTAAGTTATTTAATATTTGTTAACTGAGGTCTAATTCCTATGGAGGTATAATTTTAAATATTTTATTTAAGACAATATAAAAAGATCTAACCACAATGAACAATTTTTTTCTCGATTCGAACTAGATATATAATATTAAAAGAAAAAAAATCTACACATTAATAAAGCCGAAATTTCTATTAGTATCCAAAAATTCTATCAAATTACTGAATCTATCCAATTTTGAGCAGAATTTCAAATAATGCCCTGTCCGGTTAATAAATAACCGAACTGATTGATTTTGTCCGGTTAATAACTAACTGGACTCAATCTACCCAATTCAAAAAATTTGTCCGGTTATTAAATAACCAGATTGAGTTTTTTTTTATATATTAAAATATTAGAAATATTGAATATTTTTTTTAAAATAGATGTAATACAATATAATTTGATTTATTAGAAAGACTGCAAAAAATAATCCCGATCAATATTTTTCAGATCGGATTTTTCGCGACTGTAAGAAAAATTAATATATTTCTTTATGTGTTATTGGAAAAAAATAAATATGCTTTGAATGTGAGTTATTGATCGCGGTTCAAAAATCACTTCTAGATCAAATAGAAAATATTGTGATCCTTCTAGTACATTTAATTTCTAAAAATTTGTACCTATTTTGAAAATTCTTTTTGAATAACAATCATTAAATAACTTAAAGTTTATATTTTTTTCAAAAATAGATACAACTTTTTAAAAATTAAATATACTAGAAGGATGACAATATTTTCTATATTTACCTAGAAGTGACTTTTGAATCCAAGCATTTTTATTTTTTTTCAATAACACATAAAGAAATATATTAATTTTTTTTACAGCTGCGAAAAATCCGATCTGAAAAATGTTGATGCGAGTTATTTGTTGCAGTCTTTCTAATAAATTCAATTATATTGTATTCCTTCTATTTTCAAAGAAATATATTCAACATTTATAATATTTCAATATAAAAAATAAAAAAAATAAAAAAATTTATGTTTTGTTAAAAAAAAAAAAATCAATCCGGTTATTTAATAACCGGACGAAATTCTTGAATTGGGTAGATTGAGTCCAGTTAGTTATTAACCGGATAAAATCAATCAGTCCGGTTATTTATTAACTGAACAGGTTATTATTCGAGGTTCTACTCAAAATTGGATAGATTCAGTAATTTGATAGAATTTAATTTGATAAAAATTTTGGGTATTAATAAAAATTTCGGTTAATAAAGAGTTTGAATGTGTTATTTGAGAAACAAAAAATTTAGTGCTGTGTCAATAGTCAAAATTGTTTTGTAATTATCAGCTCCCATTATTTCACGACATCAATCCGGACCATCCAATTTAATGAGGCAATTATTTTGTAGAATTGTACTATAAAAAATAACACAGAAATTATTATATGCATGTTAATTTATGCATTTACATTGATAAAAACACTTCGATTAGAATATATACATAACATATATCACACTATTGAACCAACCACTGCTGCTGCTTTTTTTTAAAATAAAAAAATGAACTTGTGTAAGTTATTTCCGTACATATTCGATTATTGTTGGTTAAAATTCGGAGGTCAATTTGCCAATGGACGGTGCAGTAGTTCACATTGTAGGCGCCATGGTCCCCTAATTATCGTTTTCAGCTAACAAATTTTGAAATTTAACATTGTAATTCATTTTTTTTTAACAGTACATTGTACCAATTCCTGATGACATTGTTGATCAGCTAAACAAAATAAGAAGTCGATTTGATGAAATAGCAAAGGATCGTGAGGCTCTTCAATTAAGGGAGAGTGATGGGGTGAGGCGTCCAAACAACAAAATTTTACGACCCCCAACGGGTCACATGGTGGATGAGGCAAACATTTTTGGCAGAGATGCCGACATTTCAAAGGTCATCGATTTCTTACTAACTGAAAAAGAAAAGTCATTATCAGTCATTTCAATTGTTGGCAAAGGTGGGCTCGGAAAAACCACCATTGCCCAACTTGTCTACAAAGATGAGAGGGTTTCTCAGTGCTTTGATTTAAATGGGTGGGTATGTGTGTCCGAAGAATTTGATGTTAGAAGACTCATTAAAGCAACCATTGAATCATTCTCCAAAACCAATTGTGGTGTGAGTGAGTTGAGCCCATTACAAGAAGTGCTTGCAGGCACTGTGAAGGGAAAAACAATGTTGCTTGTTTTAAATGATGTATGGAATGAGAATAAAAGTCTTTGGGAGTTGTTTCGAGTTCCATTTAAAGAAGCAAAGATGGTCAGGATTCTCGTGACAACAAGAAATGAAAAGGTTGCAGATATCATGCAAACAACGACCTATTTTAGCCCAACTTACTTGCCTGAAGATTCAAGCTGGGAATTGTTTCAGCATTATGCATTTAGTGGTACAAGTGACACCATGCCAGTACACTTGGTAGATATGGGAAGGGTGATTACAAGAAGGTGTGGTGGGTTGCCATTGGCTGTGAAGTCAATTTCAAGTCTCCTTAGGCATGAAGCTAATGAAGAGGTTTGGACAGAGATTCTGGAAAGTGATATTTGGGAAATAAAAGAATCAAAAGAAGAGATTTTTCCAGCACTTGAGATAAGTTATGCTCATCTACCTGCCTATCTTAAGCCCTGTTTTTTGCTTTGCTCAATGTACCCAAAAGATTACATATTACTACAAGAGGATTTGATAAAGTTGTGGATTGCTCATGGGTACGTCAAGTCCCGGAGCAATAGAAAAATCATGGAAATTGGTGTTGAATATTGGAATGAGTTAAAAGAGAGGTCCTTTCTTGATGATTATGAAACTGATTGGTACGAACCAGAATCTTGTAAGTTGCATGATATAATCCATGATCTTGCTCGATTTATTTCTGAGAATGAACAATACTCGGTGGAGATCAATCATCCACTTGATATTCAAGAGAGAACTGTTCCACAAGAAGCATACCATTTATATGTAAGAGATTCATTGGGATATGTAAATCAAATTCCCCAACAAACTATGAAGGGTTTAAGAACTATTTTTATGAATATCCAAGAATATTGTGGATACGGATATTGTACAAACTGTACAAAGTTCTCAAGATTGTGGATGAAAGTTTGTAAAGATTGTTTGGGAGACGTAACCTTGTGTAACCTCACTCAATTTGAAGTGCTCAGGGTATTGATAGTGAAATGGGATATTTTGACAAAAATTCCTGATCACTCCATTTCTGAGTTGAAACATCTTACCTATCTAAGTATTACTTCTAAATTTCTTAAAGTGTTACCATTATCCATTGGCCTCCTTTACAACCTACTGGATTTAAAAGTTGAGTGTGAAACCCTTGAAGATCTACCTGAAAATATTGGTGATCTTCCTAACTTACAGTTTCTATCTATTCGTGCCAATATTAAGAAGCTACCAAAATCACTATGTTCACTTACTAACTTACTGGAATTAACTATTGGATTTTCAATAAACCGGAGATTCTTGGATTATGTCCCTCATGATCTTGTTAATTTTCCATCAATAGCAAGAGTTTTTGCATTATGGAATGTTAGAACTATAGGTTGGTTAAAGGATATGAAAGACCTTAAAGGAATGATCTCTATTGGAAAATTGAAGAACATTAATGATTTAGAAGATGCCAAGCGAGCTAACCTGAGAAATAAATGCAAACTTGAGATTTTAAAGTTAAGCTGGGATGATCATATGGTTCCTTTTTGCAGCTTGGACTCAGAGCTGGAATTAGATCTCGTACCAGGAGCTTGTGAGGCTGGGATAGTTGGGGCTGATGATATACATTTTTCCTTGTTAGAATGCCTCCAGCCTCATCCTAACCTCAAGGAACTTGGAGTAAAAGGTTATCCTTCTGCCATAGTACCAGGATGGATGAGGGATCCATTGTTATTGAAGTCAATTCAAGAACTCAGGTTAGAAAGTTGTGGCAATATCCGAACTATGCAGCTGGAACAGCTGTCGTCCCAGCTTAAAAGGTTGGCAATTTCAGGGTGTGACCACCTGGAGTTGATTACCGGACTAGGGCATCTGGATATGTTGGAAGTACTAGAAATTGATGACTGTAAAACCCTGAAATCACTAACAATGGATGGACTGCAGTTGGTGGAATATACTGAGCCTTTTAGTGATTCCTCTCATGAAATACCACATATTAATCAACAGAGCATTTCATCAATAGTTCATGTAAGAAATTATCCTTCTGCCATAGTACCCGGGTGGATGAGGGATCCATTGTTATTGCAGGCAATTCAAAAACTCTGGTTATACAAGTGTGGCTATATTGAATCCCTTCCATTCGGCAATCTTCACACTCTCAAGGACCTCTCCGTTGCTTCATGTTCTAGTTTCCGAACTATGCAGGTGGAGCTGCTGCCCTCCCAGCTAGAAATTTTGCGTATTGCACGTTGTAACCACCTGGAGTTGATTACCGGACTAGGGCATCTGGATAAGTTGGAAACACTGGAAATTTGTTACTGTAAAACCCTGAAATCAATAACAATGGATGGACTGCAGTTGGTGGAATCTGCTGAGCCTTTTAGTGATTTCTCTAATGAAATGCCACATATTAATCGGCAGAGCATTTCATCACTCACAAGGTTGGAAATTAGAGACTGTGGTTCGCTTCATTCTCTGCCAGATGGGTTGATTCCATCTGGGCCTTGTGAGGTGTTTGTTGCAGGTTGCGGCTGCCCTGACTACAAAAAATCAATTCAGGTTCATAATTTTACTATTATTATAATTATTATTATTTAAATATTTAGATTTTGACCACTGAACTTTTTCAATTTTATGTAGCCATTAGCCTTGGTAAGATTAGTTGACCAGTCAAGCTGCTCCTGTTTCGACAAATAAATATTTCATTTTTATATTACTTTTTCAATTTTTTTTTGCAGCGTTTTGACCACAGGAAACTTCGAGCTCGCACCATAGTCAGAGATGAGGGGGAGAATGACGATAGTGACGACGATAAATCAAATTAGGTTCATAATTTTATTGTTATTATAGTTATAATTATTTGAATATTTAGATTTTGACCACCGAACTTTTTCACTTTTATGTAACCATTAGCCTTGGTAAGATTTGTTGACTAATCAAGCTGCTCCTATTTCGAAAAATAAATATTTCATTTTTATATTACTTTTCAGTTGCTGCTACATAAGTTCTTCTCCATTTTTTTTACCACAGGAGTCCCCTCCAAGATCATCGATAGAAATGAATTTACCATCCAATTTATTACATGAGAAGAATTTTCTTTGCTTGTGAGGACTCATTTTCATTGTTTTTGTATTTTTTTTTCTTTTCTTCAAATATTTTTCTCTTTGGCGTATGTTTGGATGGGTTGGGGTATAGTTGGTTGGGTTGAAAATAGGTTATTCAGAATAGTCTATTTGGCGTTTGAGTGAATTAGAATAGCCAAATAGAAAATCCAAACTTTTTGTCATATTAGCATAAACTATTCCTAAGAATTTTGAGATTTGACTATTCTAATAAGACAAATCATAACTTTTCTTAATTTGACTATTCTAGTTATTATTGTTTTGCAACCAGACATTGAAGAATGACTAAGCAAGCCAACAGTGAAATTTTAAATTGGCCAATTTTTGGTCATTATTTGGATATCTGCTATTTTATTATATTCATCTCCAATTTTCAACTTTCTGACAAGGTCTTTTTCTCTTTGTTAGACATAAAATTAATTGATTAAAGAGCACTTCGATAATCAATTTGAGTTCAATTTCCCCGGGGGTAAAAAGTGGCAATATTTTTTTTCTAAATCTTGGCAGAGGCTGCCAAGTTATAATTAGCAATAATAATTAAGATGAACCTTTTACCAAATTACATTTTATTCCACATAAAAATATTTTACTTCCAAGAAAAGAAAAAGGAATTGAAAACACAAATCTTATGTTCTTCAACTGTCAAACTCAACATGAAGCAAAAAGAACAACCAGAAATATTACCATGTTCAATAAATAACAAAAAAAAAACAAAACAATAACTATTAAAAAAAAGAACTTCCTAACAAGAATCATCAGTATCAAAATTAACCCACAAACCTGCGACTAAAGTTGAAACAAGTACTTCTGTGAAGATACCCACCAGTAAAACCAGACAAACATCCATTTTTTTTAAAATTAAACTGTACTCTAAAGACATACATCCGCATAATTCTTGTGTTGAAGAGAAAAAAAAAAAAATCTGATTTTCCTATTATATGAGATAAATTTACTTCATATATGGACAATACATATACATACACAACATAGAAATCACTATTAAAACGTCCATAAGCATCAGATTTGTCAACATATAACTCAACACAACAAGGTTAATATTTAATATAAAATATTATTCTCATCATCATCACAATATCCCCTTACGCCCCACCCCACCCCCACCCCCAATCCAAAACTCGAGAAGCCCACACATCTCCTAACCAATAGTCCTCAATGAGGTTGAATAAAGCATATATCCCATTCATGAAAAATATTTTACCTAGTACAAAGATGCATAGTAAGATCCACCCATTGTACCTAAGCTCCAGTCGCGTATAGGCGTGTCCATTCCTTGGCTGTAACATTTAATAATAATGCAGAAGAAAAGATGAATTATTTATTGAGCATTTTTATCATACATTTGTTTCTAACAGAGAGCATGCTTGACAAATAATAGCATCAGAGACAATGACAACTTCAGTATCCTTTTATTAGCATAGGCAGCAGGTACTAATAAATGCTAATTCAAAACTAAATCCCAATCCAGGAAAGAAAAAACCATTGAAATAGGGGAGAGAACGGTGCAATTTCTTGATGGTATCTCATTATATATATGGCCTAAATGACAATACCATATAAAGTCGCTCTTATGACTTATCTTCAGTTCTTTTGTTATTTATATTATAAACGTATCGCTTTGAGATTGGGGAAACATGTCATTACCGATTAAACTTGACTATGAACAGTCCAACACCATACAAAAGGAAAAAATAAGCAACTGCAGGAATACTATCCAATACAACTTGGTACAAATCAAATTAAACCACAGCCTAGGGTAAAGATTTTAACATATTAGTTTTGACTTTATGCAGCGCACCAACCATATGCTGTGCAGTTTTGATGCTATTGTCCGTGCGCTGCATGATGCCAAAACTGCTCTGTTAAAATTTTCAGCCCACAGCCTAGAATCAATTACTGGAATACTTTTTGGTACCAAAATATGCTACACAGATTTGCCACCCCACCCTACACATATCTGGCCCAGCAATTAATAATCTGAGAGGAACATGTGGACTCGGCCTTATGGGCCGTTGTAGCCCAGTAATAATCAATTGATCTGATTATAATGTTACATGCTACATGCAAAATTTAGAATAATTTAGAATAATTTAGTTTCAATTTAGATTAAAGATGTACAAATTTAATTTAGGGTATTTTAGGATCTGATTATAATGTTATTTATTTTCAATTTACTGTAATTTATGTTTGTTTACTGTAATAAAGTATTATTACAAATAAAAATATTTTATTTTGGATTATTTCGACTAATTAATTCTTTTATATTTCTAAATGTGATGTTTGATTTGTTGCAGCCATTATTTAGGATAATTACAAGTTAATACTCATCGCATTAATTATGATGAAAAATAATGGAAATATAGATGCCGCTCTGAATAGGCTGGGTCTCTGTCAGGTTGCCATAATCAACAATCAAAATAAAATGAAAAATGAATGTATTAAAATTATATCACTTGTAAACATTTTTTTTTTTTTACCGCTTCACTTTATACTAAATAAATTTTAAATTTTATAAATTTGACATGTAAATGCAAGACTCGTTAAGTAAATTGATTTCAATAGTTTTGATTCATCATTTAAAGTTATTTTGATAGATTTTGAAGTTAAGTTCCCCAGATAGTTGATGAACTAAACATCCTAGTTCTACTCATAATTATATGTATTTTTATAAATGCAAAAAGCAAGCAGTTAGAATGAATTTAATATTTTAGTAATATTATTTGGAACTTAAACTTGAGATATTAGCGGTGAAAAAAAATGATATATTACATATGAAAAGAAAAAAAAATTATTGAGTCAGTAGTCTATGAATAAATAAAATAAAATAAACGAAGGCAAATCATTTTGATTGTTGGAGCCAATTTTGTCATGTCACTTTATCAATAGACAAGTGTCATGTTATATACAAGCGTTAATTTTATTTTTTTATATGCAAATTATATATAAATTTTGTATTTGTCTATAGTGTGCGTGCTTATAATACAATATATGATACATTTTTTGCACTCTAAAAAAATATATTTATATTCGTATTAAAATCAACTTTCTTAAACGGTGGATTCAACAAATTCAATTTCTTTATATACCTAAAACCTTAATCAAACTCAAATAAATCCCAAATAAAAGACCGAACAAAGGCTGATAAATCCAAATCAAGACACATCAGCTCAAATTATACCCAAAGCCCAATACAAATCAAAGGAAGACAAAAGAAGTCTGTCCCCTCCTGATAAGGAGAAGGCAGGAAAGACTCACTCTGGGTAAGGAACTTTGACTTTGAACTTCAAATTTATGCAGATGACGTTTAATGAGCTCGACTACTCAATCATCTAAGTCCAGGTGAAAACAATTATTATTTTTTTAACTCAATCATCTAAGTCCAGGTGAACTTCAAATTTTTGTCATTATTATTTTTTTAAATAAATTTATGCCTTTTACAATTAACTCTTTTAAAAAATTCTAACAATTATTATTTTCATGTATTGCATGAACTAATTTGTCCAGGTGAAAACAATTGCCCAAGTAACGTGTTGTCTGATAGGGCTGAAATAAGTAGTGTTTTTCTCTTTCAGTTAACCTAAAATATTGCCAAAATTTAAGTTAAAATTGTTTGTTTTAGATAGAATCATATTACTTTAGTCATTTTACTTGATTATGTAGAATTGCAAATTTATGATGCTTTTAGGATTAAAACAAGTATAAAACAAACCATTATGGACAAACTGATCCCGACCATACAGTTGCCCATTCATCCGCATGGAAGTGGAGGCCGCAAGCACATACAAGTGCATCACAGACATAGAAGAATGTGCAGCCCAGGAATTCCAAACACGCTTTTTGAATTTACATCTGCAATCACCTCAAAAAAAAAATTACATTTGCAATTTCTTAAAAAGGTTACAGAGAGTAGGAATAGTTTAATGAAACATAAAATAATTTACATCTATAATTTCTGCCTACGGGTTATGATAAAAAAAAAAAATGTACTTCTGCAATTTCTGATAAAAGATCTTCTGTGATGTGAACTCTAGAAAGCAACAAGCTTCCGGGTGAAATGTAGAGAGAAACCGGGTCAAGAAAATAATCATTGCATAGATCTTGTACAATACGGTCATAGGAAACCAGAACGGAGAAGAAAGAAATAGATGGGGCCTATGTGCTTTCTGTGCTCCTGCAACAACGTGACACATAAGAGGACTGTTTGGGCCTTGCTTATAGAGATCATTTGTGGCTGAATTTGTACAACTATTCGCGTTGAAGTTAATATTTAGTTTATTTCTCATCGGCAACACAATGTAAATACAGCTTTAGTGGCAAAATACTTCTAATAGAGTATTAATGCATTTCTTCGAAATTATATATATTTAGTTTTTAAGTAGCACATTAGTATTTCTATACTTAAATTGTTTTGTGAATTAGACCCTTAAAATAGATGTAATTGTTTTGAATTGAATAGATAAAAATAATACATATTTTTGTGCTATGATATTTGATTATATTATATGAAATAATATATTTTTGATATGTTAATCTCAACTGGACGTTGATAATCACACAAAACAATAATGATGGTCACATTTTTTTTGTATTACCCTGATAAAATAGTAAAAGAATCTTGGTTTGCTAGCCAGCAAAATTCATTCCTACTCTTTATTTTACCTACATAATTTTCTACATAGCTATGCTTCATTATTTATAGAGTACTTACTACTAATTAATATTTTTTTTAAATATAGACCGCGTTTTATTTTTTTTGTTTGTAGTTCTTCATTTCAAAATTGTTTAATATGAAGCAGACATACAACAGGTATATGTCATATATATGTGTGCTTCCCTTTTTTTATTTATAATTTTACCATAAAATATATACAATTTTAAATAGCTAATAATTATTTCAAAAAAGGTTCCAATAAAAAATATTATAAATGCCACACATGCATTGAATTGGCTTGAATGAACGGCTACGATTGTTTTGCTTGTATCTCTCAACTCAGTTATTACACTTTTCATCCATGCTCGCCCAATTAAATGCTCCCAACTACTTTTCATCCATGCTGGTCAAAAATAAAATAATAATAAAAAATAAAGAAGGAAATATAAATGATGGCTCTATCTGCTGCTCATTACTCAATTCACAACTACAGAGCATAAGCAGAAGAAGAGTAACTTGTTCTGTGCAAGATGGCAGGGAATTTGATAAACTCTCTGCTCTCTCTAGCCACCAAATTGCTGCCCTCAATTACAGCCTCTGCGCACGCTCCTTCCTCCTCTTCATCAAATTCTAATAGCTCAGAAAGAGGGAGTGTTCGTGCTGTTGAGGAGGACCTGGAGAGGCTGATGCGAACTCTGGAGCGGATCAAGGCCACGCTGTATGATGCTGAGGAGAGGGAGATTAGAGACCGCTCCGTCAAGTTGTGTCTCAAGGAGCTCAAGAAGGTCGCTTATGATGCTGAGGATGTGATCAGCGAGTACCAATACGAGGTCACACATCTCCAAATAGCGGCAAGAAAAGCTTCTCAGGTTTCCAGTTTTCACAAGAGAAAACAGATTGAGGTTAGTGTCTTGTGTATATAAATATTAAAGCAAAAGAAGGATGTTCTTGGATTTTCTTGAGCAGGATAGGCCTGCATTGGATTAATTAATCAATTATTTTAGTATATGATCCGTTAATTATCATTTTTAGTAAATAAATTATGAAAATGGTTAACTTAAAAATTTCAGAAAATTTGAATGGTAAAGAAATTAATCAAAATAAACCAAATTGAAATTGTTTTATCAGAATCGTGAGGTCACTGTCCTTGAGCGTATTCTGCGTCAATCGTGCAAGACTCGCATAACTGCCACCAAAATAATCTGAGGATACTTCTTCTAAGGACAAGATTATATACTGTGCTATGTTTTATCCACCAAAGGATGTGACTGATGATAATTTCCGTCAAAATCAAACATATAAATTAGAATCAGATCAATATGAGCAAAAATAAAATTAATTAATGGGATGCAACAGCAATGGAATTCATTGTGGTCAGAGTAATATAGTGAGAGTGATCCAGCGAATGAGCACAATCAGAAAGGACAAAATATCCGAGAGAGAATGGTAATGAAAATGAAAGGGTATAAAAAAAACAGAGGCAATATTGGAGCTTTTATGTAATGAATAGAATTTAATTAGATACAAGATTTTTAGTTAGCTCTCAAATTTATAAATATTACAAATGGAAATTTAAGAATATATTGAAGTAAAAAATTTAGAGTTTTCAAATTTAAGTTTCAATAATTAAGCATAAATATGTAATATATTTATTTTTGTACAGTGCATTGTTTCAATTCCTGATGGCATGGTAGACCGACTTAACAAAATAAGAAGTCAATTTGATGAAATAGCTAAGGATCGTGAGGCTCTCCAATTAAGGGAGAGTGATGGGGCGAGACGTCCCAACAAAAAACTTTTACGACTCCCAACAGATCACATGGTGGATGAGGCGAGCATTTTTGGCAGAGCTGCTGAAATAACGAAGGTGATCAATTTCATACTATCTGAAAAAAATAAGTCATTTTCAGTCATTTCAATTGTTGGCAAAGGTGGCCTCGGAAAAACAACCATTGCCCAACTTATCTACAAGGACAAGAGGGTTTCTCAGTGCTTTGATTTAAATGGGTGGGTATGTGCGTCCGAAGAATTTGATGTTAGGAGACTCACCATAGCAACCATTGAATCATTCTCCAAAACCAATTGTGGTGTGAGTGAGTTCAATGGGCTGAAAATAAAAACAGAATTTAAAAAACAGAAATTAAAAAACAGAATTTAAAAAACAGAACTTAAAAAACAGAATTTTAAAAATAGAATTTTAAAAACCGAATTTTAAAAACAGAAATTAAAAAACAGAATTTTAAAAACAGAATTTTAAAAACAGAATTTAAAAAAACAGAAATTAAAAAACAGAAATTAAAAAAAGAAATTAAAAAAATAGAAATTAAAAAACAGAATAAAAAAGGAGAGAAAAAATTTGAAAAATTTGAAATTAAAAAAAAAAGGTACGGGTACACGGATATTCGGGTGCAGGCACGGGCACACGGGCTCAGGTAAATCAGTCCGGGTATGGTTGGATTTTTTTCCGAAAAGACGTACCCTGCCTGTTTATCCGACCTATACCCGAGCTCGAGCACGGGTACCCCAGGTAGCGGGCATGGGCGAACCGGGTACGGGCAGCTCCACCCGGGTGTTTGCAAACCACTAGTTGATACATGCAAAAATCTCAATCGTTCATCACGAATCTTGAAACAACCAATTCCCTATTGGTACACCCTCTGCAACTAAATAGGGACCGGTTAATATCTACCCCGTAAATTTAACAACTCAAAAGTTTGTGTTATCTCAGAGGATACGCTTCCAGTCAGTTTTTGGTTGTGTTTCGGATGCCCCTGTTTTCTCTTTTTCTGATTTCCACTTTTCTGATAAGGCCTTGTTTTCTCTTTTCTCTTTCTTGGCAACATAAAAAATAGTAATACTAGACTGGCTTGGTTTGCATTGTTTAAGTAATGTACTAGAGTAACATAAAAAAGTTTAATACATTGTAACATTTCATGTAGAATACTCTGTACTAGTTCACCATGGGTCAGTGTTAGCTCGGCTATTTCAAAATGGACTGGTTTGCCTTTCTTTCCGAAAAAAATTATTAAAAATTAGTTTTGAGGACTAAAGCCGATATTATTAAAAATATTAATAAATTGATAAAAAGTTGGGACCTGTTTGTTATAGATAAACCCAAGTGACAAATCCTTTGATATTTGAATGGGGTCTTTCTGTCAATTGAAAACAACATTTTGATTTACAAAACATGCACCAGTAAAAATAACTTAATATTTCAGACTTGAGAGAGAAACATATATTCACTTTAGCTCACCAATGAAAATAACTCTTTTTTTTTCCTGTAAGTATATACGCCCGAATTTTTTTATTAATACCATTTAAAAAAAAAATAAACCAAAACACCATTGAAATTGAGGAATTTGAAAAATACCAAGGCTTCGAATTCGATCTTGGGGGGTTGCAGATTGGAATTAGAGGCCCCCAAAAATATAAATATCAGTATATTGCAGTGAATTTTTTTATTTTTAGGGGTCTCCAATTTAATCTGCGGTCCTCAAAAATGGGTCTGCATATTGAATTGAAGTCCCTGGTTTTTTTTCGAATTCACCATAATTTGTGATTTTTTTTTTAACCGTGGTATTAATAAAAATTTCGGTATATACACCAATGAAAATAACTCAAAATTCAACAAATCATATATAACTGCCATATAATCTCTTCAGCTAATAATAACCGAATTTACAGAAAGGTTACAGAGAGTAGGAATAGTTGAATGGAACAAAAAATAATTTACATTTGCAATTTCTGCTTACGGGCTTATGATAAAAAAAAATAAAAAAAATTACTTCTGCAATTTCTGATAAAATGATCTTATGTGTTATAAACTCTAGAAAGGAACAAGCTTCCGGGTGAAATGTGGAGAGAAACCGGGTGAAAATATTAATCATTACATAGATGTTGTACGATACGGGCATAGGAAACCGAAAATGTGAAGAAAGAAATAGATAAGGCCTATGTGCTTTCTTTGCTCCAGCAACAACGTGACACATAAGAGTACATTTGGATGTACTGAGAATAGTGAGAATAGCAAGAATAGCGTTGTTCTGATCTATTCAAACATACACAATTGTTATTCGGAACAGTGAGAATAGCATTGTTCTCGCTATTCTTGCTATTCCTATAAAAAGTAAGAATAGCAATTGGCGTTCTCTCAAATGTTAAATTTCTTCATCGCTATTCTAAATATTCAATATAAACAATATTTTTGCTATTCCGAATAGCACCAAATCAACACTATTTTCGCACTTTTTCAAAAATCACTATTTTCATCTACTATTCTCAAATAGTAGCTATTATAACTATTCTAGAGTGCATTCAAACGTACCCTAAGAGAGAAGTCTGTTTTGGCCTTGCTTATAGAGATCAGTTGTGGCTGAATTTCTACAACTATTCGTGTTGAAGTTGATATTTAGTCCTCACCCGCAAGACAATATAAATACATCTTTAGTGGAAAAAGAAATCCAATAAAGTATTATATATATGTTAAAAGGTATGCACTTTTTCACAAAGCCCTTGAAATTATATATATATTGTATTATTTAAGTAGCAAGAGGAAGACCCTCAAAACCCGAGAAATAGGGATCTGCTGCCTATTGCTGTCGTAGAGCAGCACCAGCCACCAATGAACTTGCCGTCAAACACAGAACTACAAGGCACGACTGCTCCTCACAGGAACGGACCGACATTGCATTTTGAAATTTAGTGCAAAGAGATAGGCCTAGTTCACCCTTGTTCCTATCTGATTGTTTATCACTATGAAATAAGAAAAAAATTATTGTTGTTCGTCTGACTCAAATTTGAAGCTGCTTGTCAATTGAAAAAATAAAATAAAAATAGGAATCGCTCCTCTTGACTCTCTCTCCATGTTGAATCTTCCTCAGTTCCACTCTCATCTTCTCTTCTCCAAGTCGAATCTCGTGGTCTAACCCGATTAGAGCATTTTTTGGTAACTTCCAAATTTTTTTGTGATTCTTTGATTTATTTGATTTGTTTGAATGTAAATTTATCTTGTCAATTAGTAGAAGTGTAGCTGTGTTGAACAATAATCCCTTCCCTTTCAGATTTTATATCTTGAAAAATAAATGAACACACTACTCCCAAAAATCCCTTTCCTCCCAGATTTTATATCATTGAAAAATAGTATTACACAAATTTAGATTTCACAGCCATTCATCTCTCCTATTTATCAACTTCAGAGAGATATTTTCGGACAGTAAATCAAATCAATTATCAATGCTAGATATAGAATTCTAATTCAAAATTTAGAAGAAAATTCAACACCAGTTATTTATTACACAACAAAAAATAAACCCAACCCAACTAAGTAAAGAAATCACAGAGATATCACTTCCCTCATGAGTCATGACCGCCTCATTCATGACTCATGAGCTGGTCTTCTTTGACGATTCCTTCATTACTCAGGATCTAATCCATCATAAGTCATGAGCAATCCCATGACCTATCTCGACAGTTCTCGAAGCTTCAACGGCAATGAAGGGCGAGCGCTGTTGCCGAAACCCTAGGTCGCCATTGTCACAGAAGAAGGGGAGAGCCGATCGGGGAACTCCAGGTGGTCACCGCTGGGAGGGTTTCGCCGCTAACTTGTGAAGTCGCAATTTTTGAGAGTGTGAAGTCGCCCTGGGAGGGAGGAGTCGGGACTCGGGAGGAAGAAAATGAAGGGTTCAAATTTTACTGGATCCTCCATTTCATTTTTCAGCTATAATTCTAAGATCTTATTAGATGAATTTGCACGAATTTGGAAGGCAATCTAATGGATGAAAATGCAAAGCACAAAGGGCTGTTTGCTTTGCAAAGTAGAGTAGTCTTACTCTATATATATATATATATATATATATTTGAAAACATGCATGATAGATAAAAACAAGTGATTAATTGACAAACTTTTGAAAAAGTTCTAAAATAATTTTTAATGATGAACTCCATGTTTGTCATCACAAAATAGCCGCATTCCTAGTGTCCCCTTTCTCTAGGACACTAAAATGTGTATTATTATAAACAAAATATAATTAATAATGTAATTGCAACTTAAAATAAGTTAGAATGAAAAACTCAAATTGTAATATTTTCTTACGGATAGTCTCTAACCTCCAGGTGCCAACCCAAGTGCGCCCCTGATATCTCCATATTATATCTAATTTATGGCCCTAATTTACAATGAAACCTGTGCTTTAAAGCCTATGAATGTGGACTTTTTACTTATATTTCGATGAAATGTGGTACTGCTATGCTTTGTTTGGTATTTTGCAGGAAAAAGGGCGAAAAACTGGTTCTGACAACTTTTCATACGGCCCGTACGATATTCTGTACAGGCCGTACAAGAACTGCCCAACCACACAGAAGGATCCACAACAGAGGCACAAAGTCTCCAAGTCAAAGCCCAGGCGTACGGGCCGTACGGGATCCTGTACGGGCCGTACAACGCTGATTCGGAAAATCCAGCTGGAATCTGAATTGAGCACGATTTGAGGAGCCGAAAAGGAAACCCCTGGAGGCGTGATCTGGGGCATTAAAGGAGATATTCCACAGCAGGAAAGGGAATTAATAGCAAATCAATCAATAACTTTCCATCATTCAATTCAATCATTGCTTTTTGCTAGGTTTTGGACAAGAGGAAAAGAGGAGGAGAAGGGAAGAACGCAAGTTTTGAACGGATCTTCAGATTTTCCACTGTTTTATCATGAACTCTTTTAATTCTTGTTATTTGTGTTATCTTATGAACATGAGTAGCTAATTTACTTAGTTTCTAGGGGTAAGATGTAGTTTCTAGTTTAGCTTTGCTTGTATGCTACTTGGATTTTGTGTTGAACGCTTTGCTTTTACTTTGTTATGTAGTATTTTTATTGCTCTATTTGTGCTTGCTTGAATCTGATTAGTCATCCCGTTAGATGAATGCGCACATCTAAGTGTTAGGAGCCAAGTCTATGAAATTCATTCCAACCGAATAAAGTATATGAAGTAGGGTTAAACCAAGGAGTACCCGAAAGGCGAAACTTTCCTTGAGGCGAAAGTCCTTGGACACTTTTAGTAAACTAACAAGTAACTTAGATAAATTAGGCCAAAATGCGAAAGTTGAGGTTTAACGCATCTAAGAGGGAAGTATTTGAGTCCGGTAATCGGGTATTAAGCCAAAATGCGAAAGTTGAGGTTAGGTATCTAGATCTGGTCAAAAGAAACCCTAAACACAGTATCAACACAGAAAACAGTAGCTG
The DNA here is from genome assembly GCA_964058845.1 of Carex sylvatica. Taxonomy (NCBI): domain Eukaryota; kingdom Viridiplantae; phylum Streptophyta; class Magnoliopsida; order Poales; family Cyperaceae; genus Carex; species Carex sylvatica. Next base: position 38,179 of record CAXKVR010000114.1, read on the forward strand.
CAGCATTAACTTGAGGTTCCATACGGACCGTACGGGAATCTGTACGGGCCGTATGCCTTGAGGCTAAACAGAAATGAAATCTGAACCCTGGAAACGCCTTTTTATCAATTGAAAACAACTTAAATTATCTTTTATTGTCTTTTAATCAGTAGAATTGTTAGAACCAAAACCAAACCAAATTTCTCTCACTTCTAGAGTGTTAAGTGATTTTAGGATAAGTCTAGTGATTTTATTCCGTCCCTGTGGATCGATACCTGAGCATACTCAACGACAGGATAGTACACTTGCTATCTGAATTGACAGAGTATAACAAAGGTTTAAAAAGTATAGCTTGCTATACTGAGACTTTTTGGCATATTCTCGTGCGATCAAGTTTTTGGCGCCGTTGCCGGGGACGGCAACTAAAATTCTATACTTTTTCTTATTTTTGCTTGATTCTAGATTTTAATTTTAATTTTTCGTATTTCATCTTTGCAGGAACATACTGGAAGAGTCACTGCCCAAGAACCACTACCATCTCAGAAGCAAGGGGCGAACTTCCAACACATTCGTTCCAGCACCACCACATCTGTCACCTCTCCGTACGGCCCGTACAAGATTCATACAGGCCGTACAAACCAACAACAGAGGCCAGACAGATCCAGAACAAAGTAAAATGAACAACCTCGGTGCTGAACGAGATCCACTCAACCTCGGTGCTGAACAAGATCCACTCAACGATGGAACTGGACAAGGTCCAACCAACGAGGATCAATACTCTGATGACGAAGGAGCAAACTACGCGCCAAGGACGTTGCGAGAGTTCAATGTCCCGCGAGCTGGAGATGTTAGAGGAGCAATCCGATTGCCAAGGATTGTCGGCAACCAACCCAACTTCAATCCGGGAGTTGTCAACATCGTGCAGCAAAACACATTCCATGGCATGGATCATGAGGATCCGCATGCCCATGTTCAGACCTTCCTTGAATGCTGTGCCACCATTAAAATTAATGGCGCAACAGCTGATTATATTAGACTTGCTTTATTTCCTTTCACTCTTAGGGATAAAGCCAAGAAATGGTTAGGGTCATTACCAAGGGATTCAATAACCACTTGGAGGGAATTGTCCAAACTGTTTTTGACCAGATTTTTCCCCCATAAAAGAACTGCCAAGGTTAGGACCCAACTGACCAGTTTTAGACAAAGGTCTGATGAACCACTGAATGAGGCCTGGGAAAGATTTAGGGAATTGCAATACTCTTGCCCACATCATGGTATTCCCGAATGGTTACTCATTCAATCTTTTTATGCTGGTTTAACTGATACCACTCGTACTTCTGTAGATGCAGTTGCAGGTGGAGCTCTCATGGATCGAGATGCTACTGAGGCAATAACCTTAATCGACAATATGGCGACTAACCAACAGTGGTCCGGCCGAGAGGGTAATCGAACGACTGGAGGAGGCCGACTTGAGGTCGATCAGATCACCGCTCTCACCGCCAAGTTGGACGCCATGCAGAAAGCTTTTGACAAGATGAGTGTCAAAGCACTTGGTAATCAGCAACCACAGTCTTGTGTTATGTGTGGAGATGAAGGGCACGAGTATGAGAATTGCCCGCTTGCGCAAAGGGATGAAGGGCCCGAGCAAGTTAACTCTCTCAACAGTGAACCATCCTACTTTCCAAAACCTCCTTTCAGCCGAACCTATTCCAAGGACCCGATTGAACAACAGAATTGGAGGTGGAAGCAAAACAATCCCACACAATTCAACAACAACCCTTCTGGCAGCAACAACAACAACAACCGCAACTTCTACAACAATGCTGCATTCAATAACTCAAACAACCGACCACCATATTCTGGACCATCTAAGCCCTATGTTGCCCCTGCAGTAGAAAACTTCATGCATGAATAAGGGAAGATGAATCAAATGCTTTTCGAACAGATGCAAACGATCAGTGCTCAATTGGCAAGTTTGGCCCAAAACAAACCTCAAAGTGGGAGCCAAACTGCACCACCACAACCTGGGATGCTACCAAGCCAACCAAAGATTAACCCTAGGGGAGAGGCCAAAGCAGTAACATTGCGAAGTGGGACACAGTACCAAGGACCAGCCATACCTATCGAGCCAGAAGCCGATCATACGGTCCGTACGAATCCCATACGGCCCGTACCAACACCCCCTGCGATTTCTGAACAGTCAAAGCCTGATCCGATTGAGGTTGTGACTGAGACAACAGACCATACGGTCCGTACAAATCCCGTACGGCCCGTACAGAATGAATCTGACAAACAGAAAAAGAAGGTGACCGAGAAACCACCGCCCTACCGGCCACCAGTACCATTTCCACAGAGACTAGCCGAAACCCGACTCAACGAACAGTTCTCAAACTTTCTTGGAGTTCTCAAGCAATTGCACATTACCATTCCATTCACCGAGGCTTTGACCCAAATGCCAACCTATGCTAAGTTTCTCAAAGATATCCTATCCAATAAACGAAGCTTGGGGGGGCATGAGACGGTGAAATTGACTGAGCAGTGCAGTGCCATCCTGAGAAATGAACTTCCACCGAAATTGGGAGATCCGGGTAAATTTTCCATTCCATGTACAATTGGCAAAGCAACCATCCGACAAGCTTTATGTGATTTGGGGGCTAGTGTGAGTCTCATGCCGCGAACTATCTTCGAACGAATGGGTGTAGGCGAGCTTAGACCTACACGGATGACTTTACAACTTGCGGATTCTTCGGTGAGACTACCACTTGGCATAGTGGAGGATGTACCGGTTCGAGTCGGTAAGTTCTATGTGCCCGGTGATTTTGTTGTGATGGAAATGGAGGAAGACAAGGAGGTCCCTATCATTCTAGGACGGCCGTTTCTGAGAACAGCAGGAGCGCTGATTGATGTGAAGAATGGGACTTTAACCTTGAACATTGGAGATGAGAAAGTTCACTTCCAAATCGACCGAGCAATGAAGTATCCCGCTCAACCCGAATCGTGTTATATGGTCGATGTGATTGATGAATTAGTTGAAGAGAAGTTAATGGAGCAAATCAACAACTCTCTAAGGTATCATTCTGATTTTTTATCTGATTTGCAGGCTGAAACAGGCGATCTTGAAACAATTTGCGCAGCAGACATGACATCTGTCTGTCTGGAAGATTTTTCGTACGGGTCGTACACAGATCATACGGACCGTACACCAGACGAATTTCAAACAGAGAAGCTGGAGATTGAGAAGGAACCAAAAGGCCAGTCTGAAGCTGAGGCATACGGTCCGCACGAAATCCATACGGCCCGTACAACAAGCCAGACAGCACAGACCACTCCCGAATTAAAACCTCTCCCAGCCACTCTCAGGTACGAATTCCTTGACTCAGAAAAGACATGTCCTGTTATTGTGAATGCAGGATTGACCCCTGACCAAACCGCCAAGCTCATGGAGAAGTTGAGAACCCACAAAGGCGCGATTGGGTATTCTATCAAGGACTTGAAGGGGATCGATCCAACCACTTGCACACACAGGATCTTGCTAGAAGACGACCACAAGCCTTCAGTTGAACACCAAAGACGGCTCAACCCGAATTTAAAAGAGGTAGTAAAGAAAGAAATTTTAAAACTTTATGAAGCAGGTATCATCTACCCGATTTCTGACAGCAAATGGGTGAGTCCCGTCCATGTGGTTCCCAAGAAAGGAGGAGCAACAGTGGTGAAAAATGAGAAAGATGAGATGATTCAAACGCGCGTTGCAACCGGTTGGAGGATGTGCATAGATTATCGGAAGCTCAACGCGGCTACACGCAAAGATCACTTTCCCTTGCCATTTGTTGATCAACTCCTTGAGAGGCTTGCTAACCACTCATATTTTTGTTATCTTGATGGTTATTCAGGTTTCTTTCAGATTCCCATTCACCCGCAGGATCAAGAGAAGACCACATTCACATGCCCATACGGTACCTACGCATACCGTAGGATGCCTTTCGGTCTTTGCAATGCACCTGCGACTTTTCAAAGAGCCATGATGGCTATTTTTTCTGATTTTATTGAGAAAGAAGTTGAAATTTTTATGGATGATTTTTCTGTATACGGTACCTCTTTTGATGCTTGTTTGGCTAACTTGTGTAAAATTTTGCAGAGATGTGAAGAAGTCAATTTAGTCCTCAATTGGGAAAAATGTCATTTCATGGTCCAAGAAGGGATTGTCTTGGGGCATGTTATCACCTCTAGAGGAATCGAGGTTGATAAAGCAAAAATTGAGATAATCGAGAAACTCAAAATCCCAACAAATGTCAAGGGGGTTCGAAGTTTTCTTGGACATGCCGGTTTTTATCGCCGTTTCATAAAGGACTTCTCAAAAATTGCGAAACCTTTGACCAATTTACTTATCAAAGATTCTGATTTTATTTTCACTGATGATTGTGTCAAGTCCTTTTGCAGTTTAAAGGAAGCTCTTACAACCGCCAGATTGGTCACTACCATTTGAGTTGATGTGCGATGCAAGCGACTATGCAGTCGGAGCAGTTCTGGGGCAACGGAAAGACAAAAAGCCGTGTGTTATTTACTATGCTAGCAAGGTGCTAGATCCTGCCCAAATGAACTACACCACAACCGAAAAGGAGCTCCTCGCCATCGTATTTGCTCTCGATAAATTCAGATCATATTTGGTGGGCTCGAAGATAGTGGTCTACACAGATCATGCCGCACTAAGGTACCTTTTAAGTAAAAAAGATGCAAAACCAAGACTGATTAGATGGATTCTTCTTTTGCAGGAGTTCGATCTTGAGATAAGAGATACGAAAGGAGTCGAGAACTCTGTGGCGGACCATCTGTCACGTCTTCATTGGGAAGAAGATACCACAACTAAGCTCCCAATCAATGACTCATTCCCCGATGAACAACTCCTTGCAATCAGTTCTGATCTGGACGACATCCATACGGGCCGTACAGAAGTTCATACGGCCTGTACAATCCAACATACGGACCGTGCACAAATTCATACGGACCGTACAAGTACCAACCAGTCCAAACAGCAAACTCCCTGGTATGCCGACATCGCAAATTACCTAGTCTCTGGAGTTTTGCCAGCCACAATGTCCCAACAACAGAAGAAGAAACTAAGGTCGGATTCCAAGTACTACTTTTGGGACGAGCCCTACCTCTTCAAGGTTGGAGTTGATGGCGTATTCCGACGCTGTGTTCCATTCGAGGAAACAGATTCTATTCTTGCACATTGCCACTCGTCCGCTTATGGAGGACACTCTTCATTCTCTAAGACCACTGCCAAGGTATTACAATCTGGTTTCTTTTGGCCTTCTCTTTTTAAAGATGCAAGATCTTTTGTTATAGCTTGTGATAGGTGCCAAAGAACTGGAAACATGACAAGACGAAGTGAGATGCCTCTCAACTTTATTCTTGAGGTCGAGATTTTTGATGTTTGGGGCATCGATTTCATGGGTCCATTCCCATCTTCTCGAGGGAATGAGTATATTTTGGTGGCAGTCGACTATGTATCAAAGTGGGTTGAGGCCATGGCGTGCCGCAAAGCTGACTCAAATTCGGTAAGAAAGTTTTTCAATGAGATCATTTTCCCTCGTTTTGGGGTGCCTCGAGCTGTCATCAGTGACGGAGGCAAGCACTTCATCAATCGACAATTCAAAAATCTCCTGAGCCGACATGGGGTGACTCACAAGGTATCAACTTCTTATCACCCTCAAACTAATGGCCAAGCTGAGATTTCTAACAGGGAAATCAAGTCGATTTTAGAGAAAACAGTCGCAAGGACAAGGAAGGATTGGGCTTTCAAGCTGCATGATGCACTTTGGGCCTATCGCACTGCCTTCAAGACACCGATTGGCATGAGCCCTTACAAGCTGGTGTATGGAAAGCCGTGTCACCTTCCCGTTGAAATTGAGCACAAGGCGTTTTGGGCCACAAGAGCGATCAACATGGACCTCCTCGCAGCTGGAGAAAAGCGTATCCTCGACTTGCATGAGTTGGAGGAAATGAGGTTGCATGCGTATGAGAATGCGAGGTTTTACAAGGAAAAGACGAAGCGATTGCACGACCAACGCATTTCGCCTCGCCAGTTCAAAGAGGGAGATCTTGTACTTTTATTTAATGCTAGATTGAGAATTTTTCCAGGTAAACTCAAATCGAGATGGTCCGGCCCATTTCAGGTAGAGAAAGTGTACCCTTTCGGAGCGATTGACATCTGGAGCAAAGAAAGTGGAACCTTCAAAGTAAATGGTCAGCGTCTCAAGCACTACGTTGCTGACCACTTGATGAATCAGCGGTGTGTTCAGTTTCTTTCTGACCCTGCTCCGATGGAAGCTTAAGTTGTGAGGTGGTCTAGCTAAAGACCTAAAACGAGCGCTTCTTGGGAGGCAACCCAAGCATTTTTAAAAAAAAATATTATTTTGTTTACTCATTTCTCTTATTATGACTTTAGTTTCTGAATACTTAGTTTTATATTAGTTTAATTTGAATTTTTCATTTTGTAGTTGTGTTTAAATTTTGATCAGACAGGAGCAACAATCAATTCAGGGGATTGGTACGGCCCGTACTAAAAACCATACGGGCCGTATGGAAACCATTCGGCGCAGAATCTCAAAGGGCGCGACCTTCTCCCTTCGCACTCCTTCGGCTTAATTCGCGTCCCTTCGAATAGACCCTCTCCCCTTTTATACCAGTGCCCCACTGCTCCACCCTCGCGATTTCCTCCAGGCCGCACCACAAATACCTCGCCGCCGACACCCTTTTCTAATAAGACACCGACCCGTGCAAATTTTCAACAGCCGCCTCCGACCAAACCCTACCGGCCGCCTCTTTTCCCTCTGTGCACACACCACCCTACGGCCCGTACAAACTCCCTATCCGGCCCGTAGCGCCACACCATCCGACCCGCCCAAACCCTCGTACGGGCCGTATCACTTTTCACTGACAGCTATGTCTGGTGAGCGCCGTCAAAAGCGTCGCCAAGACCACCCACCCACACCACCCCGTCATCCATCCCCAGAGCCCTATGACTCCGGCCCTGAGCGGACTTCATCTGGCGAGTACACCGATCGGGCCGACCGCTTCGCGGCAAGGTATTTCGAAATGCCTACTCGTCGGATGTACAAGAATTTCCTCTCTTTACAAAAGAAGGTCTTCGAGAACACTGCCACAGTCCACCTCGACACACTCCATAGTTTTGGAGTGGAGGATGATTTCATTCTTCTTACCGCTGGGATTGGGATTACCATGGATTTCTTGAAAATCAACCACCCCGCCTACGAGATGGATACCAAAGAATTCCTCTCCTCTCTCGAGCTCAAGATGGACGACCAGGATGTCCTCTTTATCAAATTCCGGCTCTGCAATCAAACCCATCGCGTCCATCTCTCTTCTCTACGCGAGTGGTTCGGTTTCTGTCGCGAGCCCACTACTGACACTCTGAGTTTCCGCGAGGGGTGGGATCGCGATACTTTCTGGGGCATGATCACCGGCTGCCCTCGCTCAACCAATGCCTCCTACCGCGCCCGCTACATCCCTCACCCTGTTCTTCGTATCATCCAGCGCGCCCTTGCTTCTACCATCTTCGCGCGCGGTGAGACTCAGAACCGCGCCAACTCCATCGACCTCATGCTCATGGACAACATGCTCCGTGCCGACACTGAGTATCCCGATTTGGCCCTTCTCATGGTCCAACACTGGCTTGGGCAGCAGGCCAACACCAAACCGGGTGGCAAGATAAAAATTGGAGCATACGTAGAGGTCATCAAGCGACAACTTGGTTTGGGGGCGTATCCCGGCCGCGGCGAATGTCCAGGCCCCACTCGTATGGACCCCGAGAGCTTCCGCCAGGCCCTCTTCATTAACATCTCCCGCGGCCCCGCCGGTCATTCTGACTACTACGACTGGCGCTTCGTCGACGGCACTTCACGCCGCCTTCCATTTGGACCGTCCGTCTCCGTGATGGATCCCTCCACCTGGTTGGTCTCTGCGACTCCGCCTCCTACCTCTGACATTCCCAGTACCTCCTCCCAGCCACCCACATCTGAGTACTACCGCCCTTGCCCACCTGACCCCTCTCTTCGGGATCTCTACTCTCTCATGACTGACATCCGAGCCACTCAGCTGCAGCAGGACCGCGACATCACAGCCATCCAGCAGCAGACCGCTACTCACACCACTCGCCTGGATGAGATTAGTGGGTACATGGCTGACTATGCCGAGCGCCTGGGTGACATCGAGGACCAGTTTCGCGACTGGCGCTTCGACCCCTCTTCTGACTACTGATCAGGTTTCTTTCTCCCTACCCTAGCTTATTTATTTTTCCCATTACATATCCTGAAGCATTGAGGACAATGCTCGGACTAAGCTTGGGGGGGTGATTAGTTATTTTCTTTATTTTGCATTTAGTTTGTCTTAGTTTGTTTTTATGTTTGCATGTTTTGAGGATTAAATCTGTGTGAATTGCGTGAATTAGGGTTCAATTTGAAAAATTTTGGTTGTGAAATGGTTGAATTAGGGAAATTGGAAATAACCACACGTTTGGTTGAAAGAACTGTATACGATAGTCTGTTTTGAGACTTTGTAGAATTGAATTGAATTGTGTCAAGAAAGCATTTGAAATTGGATTATGCCTTGTAAAAATAGAAAAATGGGATTTCAAAGCAATAGAAAGATTTGGACATCCATTGGTATGAATGAATATTATTGGATGTGTGTATTCATGATGTATACAAAGGGAAAAGATGGAGAATATAAGAGTACTGGCAATAAGCCATATTGGGCGCCTTTGAGCTCGTCTCCCATACGGGCCGTACCCAAATCATACGGACCGTACATCTAAAAAAATGGTGCCTTTACATACATCAACACACGAAGTCCATGACTTTCTGACCTAAGCTTGTTCCAAGCTTGGGGGAATTCAAAGGAAAACGAATCACCACAAATGAGGGCATAAATTTGGTAAAAGAATGAACTATTGATGCGTTTGATTGCTTAGTTCTTACAAATAACAATTCATTCTTGAAGTTAGGGTTTGATCAATTGAATTGTGGGGTGAATTAAAGTTGACCAAAGGAAACCAAGTTACTATCCAAAATGACTCTAATGGATTTCTAACGAACGCAAGATCATGCACATTTTTCCTCTTAGTAGATTAACTTGCATTTAGGTAAGTCCAACAACCTAAACCACACCTAAGTTAGAATTTTTGCTTGAGGACAAGCAAAGTTCAAGCTTGGGGGAATTTGATATCTCCATATTATATCTAATTTATGGCCCTAATTTACAATGAAACCTGTGCTTTAAAGCCTATGAATGTGGACTTTTTACTTATATTTCGATGAAATGTGGTACTGCTATGCTTTGTTTGGTATTTTGCAGGAAAAAGGGCGAAAAACTGGTTCTGACAACTTTTCATACGGCCCGTACGATATTCTGTACAGGCCGTACAAGAACTGCCCAACCACACAGAAGGATCCACAACAGAGGCACAAAGTCTCCAAGTCAAAGCCCAGGCGTACGGGCCGTACGGGATCCTGTACGGGCCGTACAACGCTGATTCGGAAAATCCAGCTGGAATCTGAATTGAGCACGATTTGAGGAGCCGAAAAGGAAACCCCTGGAGGCGTGATCTGGGGCATTAAAGGAGATATTCCACAGCAGGAAAGGGAATTAATAGCAAATCAATCAATAACTTTCCATCATTCAATTCAATCATTGCTTTTTGCTAGGTTTTGGACAAGAGGAAAAGAGGAGGAGAAGGGAAGAACGCAAGTTTTGAACGGATCTTCAGATTTTCCACTGTTTTATCATGAACTCTTTTAATTCTTGTTATTTGTGTTATCTTATGAACATGAGTAGCTAATTTACTTAGTTTCTAGGGGTAAGATGTAGTTTCTAGTTTAGCTTTGCTTGTATGCTACTTGGATTTTGTGTTGAACGCTTTGCTTTTACTTTGTTATGTAGTATTTTTATTGCTCTATTTGTGCTTGCTTGAATCTGATTAGTCATCCCGTTAGATGAATGCGCACATCTAAGTGTTAGGAGCCAAGTCTATGAAATTCATTCCAACCGAATAAAGTATATGAAGTAGGGTTAAACCAAGGAGTACCCGAAAGGCGAAACTTTCCTTGAGGCGAAAGTCCTTGGACACTTTTAGTAAACTAACAAGTAACTTAGATAAATTAGGCCAAAATGCGAAAGTTGAGGTTTAACGCATCTAAGAGGGAAGTATTTGAGTCCGGTAATCGGGTATTAAGCCAAAATGCGAAAGTTGAGGTTAGGTATCTAGATCTGGTCAAAAGAAACCCTAAACACAGTATCAACACAGAAAACAGTAGCTGCAGCATTAACTTGAGGTTCCATACGGACCGTACGGGAATCTGTACGGGCCGTATGCCTTGAGGCTAAACAGAAATGAAATCTGAACCCTGGAAACGCCTTTTTATCAATTGAAAACAACTTAAATTATCTTTTATTGTCTTTTAATCAGTAGAATTGTTAGAACCAAAACCAAACCAAATTTCTCTCACTTCTAGAGTGTTAAGTGATTTTAGGATAAGTCTAGTGATTTTATTCCGTCCCTGTGGATCGATACCTGAGCATACTCAACGACAGGATAGTACACTTGCTATCTGAATTGACAGAGTATAACAAAGGTTTAAAAAGTATAGCTTGCTATACTGAGACTTTTTGGCATATTCTCGTGCGATCAGCCCCCAACTAGTTTAACTTGTGTTATATATGATTTACTCTTAAATCACTAAATATTAAGGAAAATGTTCTTAGCCCCCCAACCCAAGCGCACCCTCAACTAGTTTAACTGAAAACCTTCCAATTTTGTCTAACTTCTATTTTCAGCGCTAATATTAATGTTTCCAAAACTATATTTATAATCTTTTAAAATGTTATTTGCAAATTTTTAAACCTTTATCTGCAAGCATTTAAAACCTAAATCTAGATAGTAATTTTTAAGTACTTTTGTTTTCAAGCTAAAATAAGAAAATACTTCTTTCACCCACTCTTTTTTTCTTTTCTCTGATCATTCTTATTTATTTTCCGACGATCCATGATAAATTTTATAAATCTAAAAATATAAAAATTTTCTAGTCGATTTTCTCTTTCAAATGAGATCCACGAAAAAAAATACTATTTAGTTATTTTCTAGTCATTGTTTTAATTTTCAAGCCATGAAGAAACACTTTAAATTCTGAAGTTTCTAATCCTTAGTCTATCAAATGTAACAAGCTAAAACAACACTGAAATCAAGATTTTAAACCTCTAATGTCTATCATTTAAACTATTACGTTCAAAAGTTTAAATCTCAAATCTAACAAGATAAAACAACACTACAATCAATATTTTAAACCTATAGTATCACACGTTTAAAGTAGTACACTCAAGTATTTAAAACATTGCAAACAAGTTTATAAATTTCATTGTTTTTTCGTAAAATATTACATTTGTTGAGTAGAAAATATTCATATTTTAGATTCGCAAAATTAGTCACGGATCTTCGAAAAAATGAACGAGAATGATCAAAGAGAAAAAAAATAGTGGGTGAAAAAAATATTTACTTTTGTGGTTTGAAGACAAAAGTAGTTACGAGTTAAAAGAACCCAGATTTCGTATTTAACTGCTTCCAAATAGTGGTTTAAAAGTTTTCAAGTAGTATTTTAAAATATTATAAACAGAATTTTATAAGTTTGAATTTGAGTACTGAAAATAAAAGTAAGACATCAACTACTTAGAGGACGCACTTGGAGATTTATTTGGAAAGCAAGTATTAAGCTCTAAATATTAACTACAAACACATTATGCAAGCATAAATCACTAAATATTAATTATGAACACATTATATATGTCCATGAATAATCATGCATATTTCTCAAGTTCATTTTATTGAGCATCTCAAGAGACATCAAAATCATCAAAATTGTTGTAATTATATGATATTTATAAACGCAAGAGGCAAGCGCTTTAGATTGGATTTAATAATGTATTGGAATTTCAATTTGAGTGTTAACGGTGAAAATAATATTATGAACTATTAAGCGATAGTGGCTCCCGATTAATAAAAAAGAAATCCAAGGCAAATATTTTTAATTGCTGGAGGCAATTTTGTCCAGGCTCTTTATGAATTGATGTAAGTCATGTTATTTACAAGCTTTAATTTTATTTTATTTTAAGTCTAAACTATATATAAAACTTAAATTTGTATATTGTCCTTGTTTAACGCAATGTATGCTTCACACTTGTAAACAAGAGTAGGAGATCAAATTATTCTGCAATTGTTGCACTCTAAAAGAAGTGAGATTCTTCAATTACCCATGTCTCGTCTACCTTTAATTTGTAATTTACTGAACCATTGCCATACCGTAGCATCGTACCAGTTGTGTCTCCAGTATGTGCAATATTTATCCCATTTATATTCCTGAAAAAAAAAATATACTGCTGGTTAATCACCATAACCTTAGATTCACATAGTTTTAATAAAAATATGATCAATGAAGTCGTTTCTTCAGTGTATGTGTCAGTTTTAATAAAGAAATATGATCAATGACTCTAACAAGTAGCACGTGTGTGTGTGTTTGTGTCAGTTTGGGTACACCACTATTGCCGAATATGTGTGTGTCAGTGTGCGTACCTAAAATCACTAATAATAGACTCCAAATGGGTACACCACTATTGTTGCCATCACGAGAGGAGCCGAGCCTGGTAGGGTTCTTCATGCAGAGAAACTTGGAGTACTTGAGCTGTTAGAGGAGCCCGGTGTGCTGGCTGAAGCAGCCCCAGATGGTGTGATGTATTCCTCCTTGCTGATCATCTTCTCTCTGATGCACACCGCATCAGAAAATATATTGGCCATAGCTCGCGGGTCCAATCCCTGCACGACCGCTTGAAACAAGGAGTTAGTTATAATTAATTGAAGGACTCTTAATCACAAGGACTTAATTCATAGAGCCGGCCCAGTAAATAATAATCTGAGAGGAACAGGTGGGCTCTTCCATGCTACAATAGTGGTGGAAAACTAAGCGGTGGAAAACTAAGCACGTTGATTACATGCTACAATATGCCAATTTAGAGTAATTTAGAATAATTTAGTTTGAATTTAGATTGAAGTAGTACAAATTTAATGTAGGGTATTTTAGGATTTGATTATAATGTAGTTTAGTTTTAATTTACTATAATTTATGTTTGTTTACTGTAATCAGGTATTATAATATTTTATTCTGGATTATTTTGACTAATTAATTAATTAGTGAGTCTATGATACTATGCATATCACGGGTTGATCCGTAATACGATTCAATATTTTCGTTTTCAAAATCATAACCGACAATCCGAACCGTTCAACACATTCTCCATATAAATATGTACTTGTAGACCAAATTTTATATTTTTTAAAATTTTTTTACTACTTTTTAAGATAGGTAGAAAATCACTTGATCTGAAAATTCTGGACTATCCAAAAATAATGATTTTCTACGTATCTTAAAAAATAATAAAAAAATTCTAAAAAATATAAAATTTGATCTGCAAGTACATATTTATATGGAGAATATGTTAAACGGTTCGGATCGTTCGTTATGATTTTGAAAATGAAAATATTGAATCGTATTACAGACCAAATCGTAATATGCATAGTACCATAGGCTCACTCTTAATTAATTTATATTTCTAAATGTGATGTTTGATTTGTTGTATTCATTATTCATGATGATTACAAGTTAATACGCATCGCACTGTCATAAAGTATAATGGAAAGGTAGATGCCGCTCTGAATAAGCTGGGTCTCTACCAGGTTGCCATAATTATTCAACGATCAAAATAAAATGAAAATTGAACGTATTAAAATTATATTACTTATAAATATATTTTTTTACCGCTTGATTTTTGTAATAAATAAATTTATAAATTTATAAATTTGACATGTAAAGATATGACTCGTGACATCGATAGGTTTTAATAGTTTGAATTCGACATTTGAAATCATTTTGATAGATTTTAAGGTTGTGCTCACTAAGTCTTTGGTGAGCTTAAGAACATCCTAGATCTACTCACAATTATATGTATATTTATAAAAGCAAAAATCAAGCAGTTCAGAACAAATTTAATATACTAGTAATATTATTTGGAACTTAAACTTTAGTTATTAGCTAGCGGTGAAAAAAAAAACATTTTGTCAGTAGTCTACGAATGAGAAAAAAGAAAAAACAAAACGAAGGAAGATCATTTTGATTGCTGAAGGCAATTTTATCATGTCTCTTTATCAACAGACGTATGTCATGTTATTTACAAGCATTAATTTTATTATGTATATGCAAATTATATATAAATTTTACATTTGTATATAGTTCGTGCGTGCTTAAGACAAAGTATGTTACATTTTTTGCACTCTAAAAAAAATTATTTAGCTTCGTATTAAAAGCAATTTTTTTTTAACTGTGGATTTAACAAATTTAATTTCTTCATATACCAAAATAAATTATTTTAGATATATAATAATACAAAAATTCAGCGTTTCTCTTGTGATGGGTCAACCAATCACCCACTATACTAGTTATGTCTCAGCAAAACAACGATAAAGGAGAGCTTAAAGTATATAAATATAAAGCAACGATAAGGGTGCGCTTCCCACTGTCTTCAACTTTTTCCTTTATGGATGTTGTCGCTGAGTAAAAATAAAAATATGTAAGCCACAATTTCGACAATGGAGAAGTTGAAAACATGCGTACAGATTCAAATTGCTAATATTATACTCAGATTATTTGATAGATTATGATTCAGATATAAAGAATGTTGCTCTCTTTACTCACTTCTCATGATTTTCACAACTCATATCTAAAGAACAGAGCAAATGTAGAGTCCACACACTTGTTACCGAAATTATTATTAATATCCAAAAAATTAAAAATCTGCACCCATTTCCAGGATTTTTTCTTGTGGATAATAAATTAATAATTCAAAAGTAAAGAGACGATAATAAATGTGTCTTTTGTAGTAGTGAATTTAGGATTCTTTTCATGAATGATCCGTCTTTGTTGCATCTTGAGGGAGAGCACTACAGATCATCACAAATCTCATATCAAGTATTATTACAACAACAACAAATTAAGACTTTAGTTCCAAATGAGTTGGAGTAGGCTAGAAATAAAACTCAAATCGGAGCGGAGTTCGTGAGGATTTCAATTTTATAGAAAAAAAAAACTGTATTTTACGTTGGCTTGTCAGGTCTATCACAGCTCTCCTTTTTTCCTGACATGGCACAAGCTATGTACAAATTAACTACATCGGCCGCATGAGTTCAATCAGGTATTATTACTAATAAAATATTTTTCTGGTGGATTATTTTGATTAATTAAATGTTTTAATTTCTAAACATGGTGTTTAATTTATTGCAGCCAAATGCGATATTGTTAATTTCAAGTTAATACGCATTCCACTGTCATGAAGTATGTCATAAAATACAAAAACATTATTTCCTTGTGAAACAATGCTATAAGGAGAAAAAATAAATGAAAATAATTGAAACAAGATATAGCAGTATATATCTCCGGCACTACCACATGGCCACGGAATATATAAAGGAGGAAAATAAAGAAAAAGCTTCAAACTTAAGATGTAAGGAAACGGTGACGTTATAAAGTAATGTAATATAGACGCAATCTTTTATTTACATAAATTATATAAAAATAATATAGAATATTAGATGAATTGTGGTGGAATTTTAAGTAAAGGATATGCACCATGCGGTTCGAATCCTTTGGGTTTGCACGCAGGTCCGAGTGGCCTGCAGCTATTAGCTATGTCTTGGTAAAATATATTTTTTCTAAAGCTCATGTTAAATCTATTTATTTTGTAATTAAAAAAAGCTTGGGGTGGTTTCTTAGAAACAGCAAAGACATATTGATCCCACTGCACCGAAAGTAATTAATCCACTATCATAAAAATAAAATAAAAAACATTGACTATTGTCAAGTATTGTGCGTGCCACTTCCAAGAGCTCACCTTACTTTCCCCTCAGATCGTTCTTTCCTCTGTTGCTCTTTACTAATTTCTCATTCTCACCACTCAGATCTAAGGTTCTTTTCCTTCTTTCCATAGAGATCGACACAGTGAAATGGCAGGGTATTTCATAACCCCTCTGCTCTCTCTAGCCATCAATTTGCTCCCCTCAATTATAGCCTCTGCACAAGCTCCTTCTTCATCTTCATCAAATTCAAATAATTCAGAAAAGGAGCGTGCTCGTGTTGCGGAGGAGGATTTGGAGAGGCTAATGCGAACTCTGGAGCGAATCAAGGCTACGCTATATGATGCTGAAGAAAGGGATATCAGAGACTGCTCTGTCAAGCTGTGGCTCAAGGAGCTAAAGAAGGTCGCTTATGATGCCGAGGATGTGCTTGGTGAGTTCCAGGTCACACGTGACCAAATACAGGCAAGAAAGGATTCTGAGGCTTCCAGTTCTCACAAGGGACAGCAGATAGAGGTTAGTACCTTGTGCATAAATAAAAATTAAAAGGATCTTACCTGTGACAGTGTAACTAAATGCAATTTTTTTTTTCTTTTAGCTGGATTGGTATCCACTGTAGTGGTCACTTGTTTTATAATACGCTTTTTAAATCTAACATCAGAGTGTCAATTGATCTCTTGAATATCATTTTTAATTATAAAATTACAAAGTTTGACATAGTTATCTAATAAATTTCTTTTCGAACAGTACATATATTGTTCCAATCTAATGAACTTGTACGTGTAACTTATTTCCGTACACATTTGATTATTTATTAAAAAGTCGGAGGTCAATTTGCAAAAGGATGGAGCAGTCACTCACATTGTAGGCGCCTTGATCCCTTAATTATCATTTTCAGTTAACAAATTATGAAATTTAGCATTCTAATTCATTTTTTTTAATAGTGCATTGTACCAATTTCTGATGGCATTGTTGATCGGCTTAACAAAATAAGAAGTCGATTTGATGAAATTGCAAAGGACCGTGACGCTCTTCAATTAAGGGAGAGTGACATTGGATTTTATAATGAGATTGAAAAATTGAAGAAACAAAACTCTCAAATTGTTGTATTAGCGGAGAAGATAATATTCTTTCTTGTTATAAATGTTGTTGTGATAATTAGTATTTTGATTGTAATTATGTGCAAGTAGTGTAGAAGTGTATTTAGGAAGATAATGGTAATGGTTAGAGAGCCGCTGGTACAAGCTTCTATTTTGGTTATTTTGTGGTTATATGGTAATGTAGTACTGTGGTTAAATGGTTAAATTCAGAAATGGTTAAAATGGTTTAATTCAGAAATGTTGAGATAATTTTGAATTTATAATGCCTTGTTATATTCACTAGTGGAAAAACTGAAATTAGAATCGGTTATTTACGCACATTAGGATCGGAATTTAACCGATCCTGATCAGGGCGATACTAATACGAAACTAATCTGGATCGGTTCAACAACCGATTCTAAAAGTTTCAATTAGGGTCGGTTATTTAATATAACCGATCCAGATCATAACTATTAGGATCGGGTGTATGAAACAACCAATCCTAATATTCAATAATCTGGATCGGTTATATTAAATAACCGATCATAATATGAGTTAATTTGGATCGGTTGTTTAAAATAACCAATCCAGATTAATGAATATTAGGATCGGTTGTTTCATACAACTGATCCTACTTGTTATTTTTTTGTTTTTTTTAATACAGATCAGGAAATAACTATTAGGATTGGTTGTGTCATAGAACCGATCGTAATAGTGTTAATTAGGATCGGGTATTAGATACAACCGATCGTAATAGTTATTTTGACCTTTTTTTTAAAAACAAATTGGTATTTAGATCAGTTTTTCAAAATAACCAATCCTGATATTTTATTGAATCTAAAAAATATATTAAATGGCCAGCTTCCATATATATTTTGTTGGCCAACATGCTAAATTATCACACATCCTAAATTGTATATCATACACATACACATCATAAATTAAATATCACATACACATCCTAAATTAAATATCATACACATCCTAAATAATTACAAAAAAAATCATGTTCATCCTAAATTATTACAAAATAAATCATGTTCATGCAAAGTTCACACATCCTAAATTGTTGTACTTCTTCTCGCCTTTATCTCATTTAGAAAAATTTGAATCCACATTAGGCGAAAGTCGCCCAAGCGTTGTACAGTATGTTTAGCGGGAATATCCTGTATTTTTTAAAATTTAGAAGAGAATGCACAGTTAATTGTGTCTTTTATTATATTTGAAGCAACAATGCTTACTTTTGAAAAATATATAAAATGCATATATACCTTTAATGTTGGAAAAACATCAAGGAATTCCTTTATTTTGTATTGCATGAACAACATGACATAATATGCATATTCTCAGTCGGTTGGTTGTTGTGGGCACTACATAACAAGTTTGAAAAAATTAAAATGTATGTTAATGAGCATACAAATGGTTTATATGTCTAGATATTCACAAATTTTTGTATCTAGGCCCCTATAATCATATCTCAATGGAAACTATTGTCTTGCAATCGTTATGAATCTTTAAAGAAGTAACCATTTCCTTGCAGAAGACATTGTTGAAATATGAACACATTGAACAATTAGTGCTAACAAGAGATTTTAAAATGATAAAATAATAAAAAAACCATTATTATTCTAAACAAACGTAAAATTTAGGAAGGCACTTACTCCTCGACCGCAGCAGTGATCATTAGCATTCTTTTATGCTTCTTATCAGAATCGAACACATACAATGCACTTTCTCTTGGTATAAGAACGACCAATACTCAATTATTTCTGCATGTTAGGTTTGTAGCATGTCATATTTTATAATTTCAATAAATTGAAATTTTTTTAATAAAATTAGAATATATATATAACACCAATATCTGATTATATGGTATGAATATCAATCTCTTATTCCGATTTTCTTTGAGTGCTTTCTCTATGTATTGAAAAACACTTTCTGGTAATTATTCAACAGGTCGGCACATGTTCTGCTGCTAGCGCACAATTAAACGAAAAAAGAAACTTTCAAATGGGTTGTTGCCACTAGCGCACTGCGCAGAGTAACCAAAAAGGAAATTTGCCTACAACATACCCAATTTCACCCTTATCCCTATCTGACTCATTGCATAGATCTTGTATGATACGGACATAGAAAACCAAAAAGGAGAAGAAAGAAATAGATGAGGCCTAGGGGTTTGCTAACGGGTACGGGCCGAGCGGGTAGGGTATACCCGGGGTCGGGTACGGGTATCACGGGTATACGGGTACCACGGGCCGGGTATCACGGGTATTTTTTTTTCAAAACCCGTACCCTGCCCGTCTTATACCCTTACCCGTGGTACCCTTGACGGGCAGAGCGGTCCGGGTAGGGTACCCAGTCCGGTTTTTTTTTTTTCTCTGTTTTTCTCTCTATTTTTTTTTTCTTTTTTCTGTTTTCTTTTTTGGCGGAAAATTCGAAATTTCAAAAAAAATTGAATTTTTAACGGGTCGGGTACAGATACGGGGCGGGTACGGGTCGGGTACGGATCGGGTACGGGTACTGCAGTGAAGTTTTTTATTTTAAGGGGTCTCCAATTCAATCTGCGGTCCTCCAAAAATGGGTCCGCATATTGAATTGGAGGTTCTGGTATTTTTCGAATTCACCATAATTTGTGGATTTTTTTTTAACAGTGGTATTAATAAAAATTTCGATATATACACCAATGAAAATAACTCAAAATTCAACAAATCATATATAACTGCCATATAATCTCTTCAACTAATAATAACTGAATTTACAGAAAGGTTACAGAGAGTAGGAATAGTTGAATGGAACAAAAAATAATTTACATTTGTAATTTTTGCTTACTGGCTTATGATAAAAAAAAGAAAAATTACTTCTGCAATTTCTGATAAATGATCTTATGTGATATAAACTCTAGAAAGGAACAAGCTTCCGGGTGAAATGTGGAGAGAAACCGGGTGAAAAAATTAATCATTACATAGATGTTGTACGATACGGTCATAGGAAACCAAAAAGGTGAAGAAAGAAATAGATGAGGCCTATGTGCTTTCTTTGCTCCAGCAACAACGTGACACATAAGAGGTCTGTTTTGGCCTTGCTTATAGAGATCAGTTGTGGCTGAATTTCTACAACTATTCGTGTTGAAGTTGATATTTAGTCCTCACCCGCAACACAATATAAATACATCTTTAGTAGAAAAAGAAATCCAATAAAATATTATATATATGTTAAAAGGTATGTACTTTTTCACAAAGCCCTTGAAATTATATATATTGTATTATTTAAGTAGCAAGAGGAAGACCCTCAAAACCCAAGAAATAGGGATCTGCCGCCTATCGCTGTCGTAGAGCAGCACCAGCCGCCAATGAACTTGCCGTCAAACACAGAAGCACAAGGCACGATTGCTCCTCACAGGAATGGACCGACATTGAATTTTGAAATTTAGTGCAAAAAGATAGGCCTAGTTCACCCTTTGTTCCTATCTGATTGTTTGTTACTATGAAATAAAAAAAAAATTATTGTTGTTCGTCTGACTCAAATTTGAAGCCACTTGTCAATTGAAAAAAAAATAAAAAATAGGAATCGCTCCTCTCGGTTCTCTCTCCATGTTGAATCTTCTTCAGTCCCACTCTCATCTTCTCTTCTCCAAGTCGAATCTCGTGGTCTAACCCGATTAGAGCATTTTTTGGTAACTTCCAATTTTATTTGTGCTTGTTTGATTTGTTTGAATGTAAATTTATCTTGTCAATTAGTAGAAGTGTAGCTGTGTTGAACAATAATTCCTTCCCTTCCAGATTTTATATCTTGAAAAATAAATCAACACATCACTCCCAGAAATCCCTTCCCTCCCAGAAATCCCTTCCTATTTATCAACTTCAGAGAGATATTTTCAGTAAATCAAATCAATTATCAATGCTAGATGTAGAATTCTAATTCTAACTTTAGAAGAAAATTCAACACCAGCTATTTATTACAAAACAAAAAATAAACCCAAGCCAACTAAGTAAAAAATCGCAGAGACACCACCTCCCTCATGAGTCATGACTGCCTCATTCATGACTCATGAACTGGCCTTCTTTGACGATTCTTTCGTGACTCAGGATCTAATCCTTCATGAGTCATGAGTAACGCCATGACCTGTCTCAACAGTTTTCTCTTTAGATTTATTTTTTCCTTCTTTGATATATAACTTGCCTTCTATTCCTCAACTTTCCTTCCTTGCATTGATAGTGAATATGTTATCTTGTGCCAGCTTGTCCATTCAATAGTATTTTTATATAATACTCAATTACCTAATGAGTTTGAACCAAATAAGCTATTTGAATCCGAGTTTTGCACCTTAACAAAAATCTCCTTGGCTCCTCGATAGGAAGAGATCGACTTCGGTCTAAGCTGCAAGTCAATAGCCGAGGAAGACTAACAAGACATTGATCCTCCACCACGAATATTGAAGTAAATGATGTCGTCTGATCCTAGCGCGAGGAGAAGTTCAAACTGCACGGATCTTGGCACAAGCAATTCAAATTCCAAGTGCTGGATCGGCCCAACGTCACTGACTCTAAAGAGGCCCACTTCTCAGCAACCCAATAACAGATAAATGAAGGTGATATGTCACCTGCGCGAAATTTGAAATGAGTTGGACCTAACATCTCGGCCAGCACGCAATTTGGCGTAGCAGATACCATTTTGTGCCGACAACACTGGCATTTTAATCTCCAAGCAGTGCAAATGATTTTAAATGATGAATCTAAACCATTGAAATGAATCTACTTGACGAGTTATGCGTTTACATGTCAAACCTATCATTTTGGTCCTGCCTCTTTATCATTGGACGTATGTCATGCTGTTTACAAGCATTAATTTTATTATAATATGTCATGCTGTTTACAAGCATTAATTTTATTTTTATTATATGCAAATTATATATAAATATTGCATATATCAATATTGTGTACGTGCTTAATACAAAGTTCAACTCAAGGTCCTGGATGTTGTCCTTGCCCATGACATGTAATTTTTGTCATTGAGTAAATTATTTGTTAGTTTCGAAAAGTTAGTTGCTTCTTATTGAGCCATTCTTCTTTTCCTGAAATTTGTTGTGGTTTTTCAGTAGTCTAGTGGCAAATTATTTTGGAAGCGCTATGTACAATTAGATCATATTGGTATATGATTATATATTTTCCTAGTAGTCCCGAAATAAAATGAAGGAAAAGAAAAATAAAGTATGTATATTTGATATTTTCCTAATGGCAAATCATTTTGATTGCAGGAGGCAATATTGTCCGGATTAATTCTTTATCAATTGGCATATATATGTCATGTTATCTAGAAGCGCTAATTTTATCTTTTAAGTATAAATTATTTTGAATTTTAAATATTTAAAGTATATGTATATTTGATACTTGCAATCGATATGCCGTGCAATCTGTTGATAGACGAGTTCGAGAGAATTAATTATTTCTGAAATTATTTGCAATTGAAATAAAAATTATATAATTAGCTTCGTACTAAAAGCAACATTTTTACGGTTGATTCATGGCTGGTTTTCCAATTCAATTTCCTTTTGTCTACAAACAATGAATCAATTTAGAAACAAAATAATATAAATAATACAGTTTCTCGGGCCATGGGACAAGTTAACCAACCACCCACTAGGCTAGTTTAATTGAATTGGAGCGCTTATTTATTTTATTTTTATTAGGATAAGGTGGCAACGATAAAGGAGAGCTTATTATTATAATTTTATTTGGCGTAAGATGGCAACGACAAATGAGCACTTTATTTTAGTTTAATTTTTTTAGAATAAGCTAGCAACGATTAGGGAGGGCTCAGTAAAAAAATATTAAGGGACGATAAGGGAGCGCTTCCCACTGTGTTATTCTACAGACCTACCTCTGTAGGTACATGCATGTTTGTGATCCACTAAATACGGTGAAGACAAGCATGCATGCATCTTGTTGGGCACGTACGTCGCGTAGGTACACGGTACACCTTCAAATTGGTAATATTATATACTTGGAAAGGTTGATAGATTTTGATTAGTATTGATATTCTTACCAACTCAGATCTGAAGACTCAACTGCACTTTACTGGTTTCTCATTTTCACATCTCAGATCTAAAGAACAGAGCATACTTGCAAAATGGCAGGGAATTTGATAACCTCTGTGCTCTCTCTAGCCACCAAATTGCTCCCCTCAATTACAGCCTCTGCCCAGGCTCCTTCCTCTTCATCAAATTCTAATAACTCAGAAAAGGAGCGTGCTCGTGCTGCTGAGGAGGATATGGAGAGCTTGATGCGAACTCTCACTTGGATCAAGGCCACACTATATGATGCTGAGGAGAGGGAGATTAGTGACCGCTCTGTCAAGCTCTGGCTCAAGGAGCTCAAGAAGGTTGCTTATGATGCTGAGGATGTGTTCAGCGAGTACCGATATGAGGTCACACGTGTTGAAGTAGAGGCAAAAAAGGCTTCTCAAGCATCCGGTTCTCACAAGAGAAAGCAGATGCAAGTGAGTGTCTTGTGCATATATAAAATGAAAGGATCTTGCTTGCGCTAGTGTTTTTGTTTTGTCATTGTGTGGTACTGAAAACAAATGAAGGATGCTTGAATTTCCTTTCTCCCTTTATATTTAAAGCTGGATTGGAATTCACTAGAGTGGCCACTTGTTTTATTACCAGCTTTTCAAATCTAACATCAGAGTGGTAACTTGATCCCTTACTTTTATCAATTTTAGTTAACACATTAAAAAATTTGTCATACTTATGTAAGGCATTTCTTTTTGACAGTACATTGTTCCAATTCCTGATGTCATGAAAGATCGGCTCAACAAATTAAGAAGTCGATTTGACGAAATTGCGAAAAATCGTGAGGATCTCCAATTAAGGGAGACTGACGGGGTGAGGCATCCCAACAACAAAATTATACGACCCCAAACAGGACACATGGTGGATGAGGTGAGTATTTTTGGTAGAGATGCTGAAATATCGGAGATCATCAATTTCTTACTATCTGAAAAAGATAAGTCTTTTTCGATCATTTCAATTGTTGGCAAAGGTGGCCTCGGAAAAACCACCATTGCTCAACTTGTTTACAAAAATATGAGAGATTATCGGCTCTTTGATTTATTTGGGTGGGTATATGTCTCGGAAGAATTTGATGCCATTAGACTCACCAAAGCAACCATTGAATCAATCTCCTCTAAAATCGATTTGAGTGAGTTGAGCCCATTACAATATGAGCTTGCAGAAACTGTGAAGGGAAAAACAATATTGCTTGTTTTAGATGATGTGTGGAACGAGAATCAAAGTCTTTGGGAGTTGTTCCGGGTTCCTTTTAAGGTAGCAAAGGTAGTCAGAATTCTCGTGACAACAAGAAATAAAAAAGTTGCAGAGGTCATGCAAACAACAACCAGTTTTAGTCCTACTAACTTGCCTGAAGATTCATGCTGGCAGTTGTTTCAGCATTATGCATTTAGTGGTACAAATTACACCGGGCAAACACTCTTCTTGAAGAGAGAAATGGGAAGGGAGATAATGAGAAAGTGTGGTGGGTTGCCATTGGCTGTGAAGTCGATTGCAGGCCTCCTTAGGTATGAAACAAATGAAGATGGTTGGAGAGAAATTCTAGAAAGTGTTCTTTGGGAATCAAATATCTCGAATGATATATTTCCAGCACTTCAAATCAGCTTTGCCCATTTACCTGCTCACCTTAAGCCATGTTTTTTGTTTTGCTCAATGTACCCTAAAGATTACATATTACAAAAGATGAATTTGATAGATTTATGGATCTCTCATGGCTACATCAAGTACAGGGGCAAAAGAAGAATCACAGAAATTGGTGTTGAATATTATGAGGAGTTAAAAGAGAGGTCGTTTCTTGATAATTTTTCAGGCCAATCTTCAGAATGTTGTAAGCTGCACGATATAATTCATGACCTTGCTCGAATTAATTCTGAGAATGAGCATTATTCGGTGGAGTTAAATCAACCACTTGATACTCAAGAGAGAAATGTTCTGCTACAAGCACACCATCTATATGTAGGCGGTTTTGTGGGATATGCAAACCAAATTCTCCAACAAAATCTGAAGGGTTTAAGAACTCTTTCTACGGATCTGAGAGAATGCGGCAAAGATTTGGAGCACGAGTTTTGTATAAACAATACAGAGGTAATGGACCTAAATTTGAAATTGTCTGAATATTATGAACAATGTTCGAGGGACATTGCCATATCTGACCTCACTGAATTTGAAGCACTCAGGGTATTGGATTTGAAAGGGTATAATTTGATAAACATACCTCCCTCTATTTCTAAGTTTAAACATCTTGTTTATCTCGGTGTTACTTCTTTGCGTCTTACAATGTTTCCACAATCCATTGGCCTTCTTTACAACCTGCAGACATTCATTATTGATTGTTATTCTCTTACACATCTACCTGAAAGTATTGGTGATCTTGCTAACTTAGAGTTTCTAAATATTCACTCAAGCAAAGTTAAGAAGCTACCTGAATCACTTTGTTCACTCAGTAACTTACAGAGATTAGTTGTTAAAGGTGGCAATTTAGAGGAAGTCCCTTTAGGTCTCAAAAATCTCTGCAACCTTCATGTATTAACAGTTATTTCTAGCCGTATTCAAGCATTGCCTAATACAATAAGTTGTCTCAATAATTTAGAGGAGCTCAACTTTTTGCCTCCTGGAGGTTCAGTCAAAGACACCCGCAAGCTGAATTATGTCCCTCATGGTGTTGTTAATTTTCCAGCAATAAAAGCATTGAATGCAAGGTTAAGAGTTAGAACTATTGCATGGTTAAAAGATATGAAGGACCTTGAGGGGAAGCTCTATATTGAAGGATTAGAGAACATGAGTAATTTAGTAGATGCCCAGAGTGCTAACCTAAGAAATAAGTGCAAACTTGAAACTTTGGAGTTATGTTGGCATCCTCCATTAATTTGCATGTTTAATTGCTATGTGAAATCAGAGCTGAGGTTAAGCCTAATACAAGAAGCTTGTGAGGGCGGGTTAGTTGGTGTAGATGATGTATATTTTTCTTTGTTAGAATGCCTCCAGCCACAACCGAACCTGAAGAAACTGCGAGTAAGAAGATATAGTTCTGCCACCCTACCAGGGTGGATAAGTGATCCATTTTCCTTGCAATCAATTCAAGAAGTGTTGTTACAAAGATGTGACAAGATTCAATCTCTTCCATTCAGCAACCTTCACACTCTCAAGGACCTCACCATAGCTGAATGTTGTAGTATCCGGGTTCTGCAGCATGAGCAGCTACCCTCCCAGCTTGAAAAATTGCACATTTTAAAGTGTGGCCACCTGGAGTCGATTACCGGACTAGGGTATCTGAATATGTTGGATGAACTGAAAATTTATTCCTGTCAAGCCCTGACATCAATAACAATTGATAAACTGAAAATGGTGGATTCTATTGAGCCCTTCGATAATTCCTCTCATGAAAAGACACATATTGGCCAGCAGAGCATTTCATCACTTACAAGGGTGGAAATCAAACACTGTGATTTGCTTCGTGTTCTGCCACATTGGCATGGTTGTGGCTGTCATGACCTTCAATTTGATCATGTGAAATAAATCAAATTAGGTTCCAAATTTTATTATTATTTGAATATTCAGTTTTTAGACTACTGAACTTTTTTACTTTAATTTTTGTAATCATAAGCCTTGATAGGATTTGTGAACATCCTTTTTATTATATGATCCTTTCACCCACAAGGGGCATTTCCTCGTAGACCCTCGATAGAAAATAATTTACTACTCATTTAGATATGTGATTTGTATAAGTGAAGAGAAGTTTCTTTGCTTGAGGGGATTCATTTTCATTGATTTTTTTTTATTATTATTTTTCTTCAATTCTTCTCCTCTTAGAAATGAGTAAGCAGAGTCAATTTTTGTCCTTGGCTGATTTTTGCTCATTTTCTGGATCTGTCTGTTTTTTCTCCCTCTGTTTTTTTGTGTTTCTGATTAGAGATAAGGCCATTTCATTGACTGAAATCGGTTAAATACAATGGGAAATACAATTCTGATGCAATTCTCATTCCCAAAGAGTTGAACAAGCTGAGATACGTCCCGATGACGGACCCACCAGGCCGATTAGGCACAAATTCATCTGTCTGTCATCTTGTGGAAACAGAGAGCCCCTTCAAACCACAGCTGTGCAAACACCTTACAATTCTCTCCATTAACAACCTTCCAAGTCACACACTGCTGTAACGAGTCTCTGAGTTTAGAAATCCCTCTCCAGATAACCAAGCAACAGTGATCCCTCTTGCTGTGCAATTTACAATTTTCACCCACAAAGTTTTTGAATCCGCCACCAATTTCCAGATGGATTTCAGCTTGTAAGTATCTGATGCCTAGGGAGTCGGAGTAGGTCCGATGCCCATTGGACCTATTTTGGTTTGATGGGTGTTGTGACCATCCATTTGCATCAAGATTCTTGCATTCTGTATTAAAATCCGTGCGAGTTTTTATCAATTTCCGTGCACACAGATTTAATGCTGATCTTACGGTGATAGAGCCCATCGAAACTAAAAGTAGGTCCAATGGGCATCGGAACTACTCCTATCTCAATGCCTAGACCTCCAAGCCTGTCAGAACTCAGAAGGGTAATTATGTCCCATGCGTCGTAAGCCAAGAACCTCTTTTTATCAAATTTTCCCCAAAAAAGTCGTCTCTAGTGAGTCCCATTAACTCCTTAATTACCGGCTTAGGTGTTATAAACGTTGCCATGCAATATATGGGTAGTGACTAAAGTACATATATTACAAGGATTAGCCGGCCATCTGGAGATAGCAGGATGCTCTTTCAGGTGTCGAGTTCTGCAGCAATTGTTTTAATGAGGAAATCATACCCAGGTTTTGGAGTCTGGTAGGGTTTTCATGCAGAGAAGCTGAGAATACTCAACCTGCATGAGGAGGCCGGTATGCTGGCTGAAGCAGCCCCAGATGGTGGTTGTATCACCCCAACACCGCCCGAACTGCGATGCTGCAATGCTGAAATGCTGACTAGTTTTAAAATGAAGCACACCGTACCTGAGATATATTTGCCGTAGGTTGTGGATCCAATCCCTGCTTATTTTGTTTTTTTCTTACCATGATAATTAATTGCATATTAAGATTAGATCATCAAACATTTGCCGGTTTGTAATGTGTGAAATTAATGAAACAATGGAATTAGTTTTTATTTTTACCTGGAGGGATCGGCGGACCGGCCACTTTTTGATGCACAACCGCTTGATGGTGGACTGCTTCTAGGCGATGTGGTCATTGCATTGCATCCTATGTGAGCATACGGCTGACCAATGTCAAATCAGTTTTGGCTTCACGTATCAACAGTACTGATCATAAACAGATGGCGCCATGCAATAGCAGATGACTTCACGTATCAAAAGTGCAAAGTGTCTAAATCAAAGATGGTGCCGTGCAAGAGCAAAGTCACCCTAGAAAATTTAGCAACACCATAAACAAACTGGATATTGTATGGCGTGGTCATGAAGGACATTACAAAGTGAATTAGATAAGTACTGATCATGATTCATGACTGTGTCCCTGTCTGTTGTGATCTTGACTGGCTTCACAGTTAAAATCCTCAGAGGAATTTAGTTGAGCAGGTGATGTGCACATTATTTGTGGTTTGTGCCAACAATATGCCAAAAGGTGGAGTCATTAGAACATAAACCCATTCATTTAGCTACATAGATGTCTTAGAATCCTTATTTCTATACCTTAAACTCAATATAACCCTCAGAAAATTTCAGTTAACGACTGCCAATAATTGTGAGAAACATCCAAAATCACCAGTTGGCAACAACATTTGTAATGAAATAGCTCAGATTTGTACCTCCCTATGAAGAAGAGAGAGAAAAAAAGGGGTGAAACGTGAAGAAGCACTCAATGAAAAAGGGTGTCGGAACTTTTGATTTGAGCAAGTAGTGTAGGTGAGAGCCAGCTTGGAATTTGGGGTAAAACGGAATTGGAAATGAGAGCAGGTAATAAGATTCGCGTTGGATCGAGATAATTAATTGAAGGCCTAATACAAGGACTTCATAGAGTCCAGTAATTAATAATCTGAGAGAAACAGGTGGGCGAGGCCTTGTGGGCCGTTGTAGCCTAGTAATAATTTATTGACGCATGTTAATTACATGACAATTTAAAATAAGTTAGTTTGAATTTAGATTAAAGTATTACCATTTAGTTTAGCGTATTTTAGATTCCTACCTCCCTATGAAGAATTTAGAGAAAGAAGGGGTCAAACGTAAAGAAACATTGAAAGAAGGGGTCAGCCGTCCATGGTCATAGACTGTTTGGGGAAAGCGGAATTGAAATTTGAATTGGAGAGACAGATTCTGAATTTCGGGGAAAACGGAATTGGAACTGAGAGCAGGTAATAAGATCCATGTTGCATCAGGATAAGTTTTAAAAATATTTGTACGAATCTTAATACAAATCAGACGGTTAGTTTCAATATTGGATGAGATTTTGTCCAAACCATTTGTCCAAAATCCAATTCGTAATGTAATTTAGTTGTATTGTACAGTACTGTGGTAAAGTACAATGTTAAAAACTTGGTCAGGTGGACCCCTTCTAGAAGGTCGGTGCCTTTCATTGAGTAGCGTAGGGGTGAACTATTAATTAATACATTGATTGGTGTAGGTGAGAACTATATAACTAGGCAGAAAATATTCCCTTCTCTCTTTTTTGTCTGGAACTATTAATTACGTTGAGTAGTGTACATGAGAACTGAGAAATCCGATTTTTTTTATTAATATCATCAATTAAATAAAAGTTAACAATAATCTCTTCAATTTTTTTATTTTGAAAACTTTCCTAACCGCTCCACAGTGGGGCGATTCTCTTCTAAAGTGGATCACTCCACTGTAGGGTGGTTATTTTTTTTTTTTTTTTATAAAAAAACCTTTAAATAAAAACAATAAAGTAAATGACTATATATGACAGAAAAATAAAACATTATAAATAAAAAACTTAATTGGAAAATTTCAACTCATGTTTTCAGGCTCTTTCTTTTCTTTTTTTGTGATTAATTGTTTTATATATAGACACTAACAGTAATTTGGTCACACTACTGCTGTGATTTTTTCTTTACTTTTTTCTCTCTCTTTTTGAATACCCTTATTCTTTGATTTTTTAAATATAATATATGACAAATAAAATATATATGTGTGAAACTAGAGCTGAATCTTAGATATTGTATAGAACCCATGTAATTTATTATTATTTGAATATTTAGATTTATAGATCACTCACTTTTCTTTTCCTTTTGTAATTATGTCTTTGTAGGATTTGTTGACTGATTAATCTTCTCTTGGCTCTATAAACAGATATTTTTATTTTTATTTTACTTGTTTGTTTCTGCTAAATAATCTCTTCTCCAATTATTTTCCAGATTTACTGTGATGTCTTTCTTTCTCCCACAAGAATGTACATTTATAAGTCTCCTTGCAGACTCTCGATAGAAATGAATTTACTACTCAATTTTTTATATGATTTGTAATTAATGGAAAGTATTTTGTTTGCTTATGGGAACTCCTTGTCATTTATTTCGTATATTTACTATACTTTTTTTTCTACAATTCTTTTCCTCTTAAGAATGATTAAGCCAGCCAACAGTCAATTGTTGTCGACCTAGGCAAAGTTTTCCTCATTGTCTAGATCTTCCTTGTTTTTTTCTCTATCTTTAATTTACGGCATTTTGATATGGCCTTTGTAATCATTTATCTAGGCAAACAAAGCATGATTAGAAATGTGAAATACAAAACACAAGTGTTAGACTGGATTGATATCCATTAATTGTTTAAATAATGTTGAATACATTTAAAACATTGCAAGCAAAATACTCTGTACCAGTTCACGATGTGTTAGTGTTAGTTCGGCTATATCCATAGCATGAACAGTCTGTAGGACCATTTGGCATGGGGCATGTTGAGTTGGTATGTTTGTGAATATGATATTAACTATTTGGACGTTTTCACAGATACATTTGTGAGTTTTAAAATTTAGAAAGGTGAATATGATATTATCTATTATTCCTAATCCTTTTTTTTTTTTAATTCTTGTCCTCTTAATAATGATTTAGTAAGCCAACAGTCAATTTTGTCCTTGGCCAGTTTGAATCAGCATCCCCTGAGATGTTACAATTTTTGAGTTGATACGTGTAAAAAATCTCAACCGTTCAACACGAATCTTGAAACAACCGATTCCCTATTAATGCACACTTTGCACCTAAATAGGCACCGTTTATAATATCTATCCCGTAAATTTATCAACTCAATAATTTGAGTTATCTCAGACAATACGCTTCTAGGCAGTTTTTGGTTGTTGTTCGGATGCCCCTGTTTTTTCTCTTTTTCCGATTTCCAGCTTTCTGGTAAGGCCTTGTTTTCACTTTTCTCTTCTAGGCAACATAACCATGATTAGACAGACGACCTACAAAACAGGAATGCTAGACTGGTTTGATATCCATAAAAATATACTAAAGTAACATAAAAATGTTTAACACATTATATAACATTTCATGCAGAATACTCTGTACAAGTTCACCATGGGTCAGTGTTAGTTCGGCTTTTTCAAAATGGACTGTTTTGCCTTTCTTTCAAAATAAATAAATAATAATGTCTCATGCTGATCTAACCGCTAAATTATTGAAAATTAGTTTTGAGGACTAAACATATTATTAAAAATATTAATAAATTGACAAAAAGTTGGGGTCCTGTTTGTTATAGATAAACCCAAGTGACAAATCCTTTGACATTTGAATGGGAGCTTTCTGTCAATTAAAAACAACATTTATTTTTGCAAAACATGCTCCAGTAAAAAGAACTTGTAGTTCAATGAAAATAACCTTTTTATGTTCACCAATGAAAATAACCTCTCTTTTTTTCTCACCCGAAATTTTTATTAAAACCATTTAAAAAAAAAAAAATACCACTGAAATTGAGAAATTTGAAAAATAATAGCATCTCCAATTCAATCTTGGAGAGGCTTCATATTGAATTAGAGGCTCCCAGAAACCTCATTATCAGTATAGTATATTACAGTGCATTTTTTAGTTTTTGACGGGCCTCCAATTCAATATGTGGCTCTCCAAAAATGAGACCATGGTATGTTTTGCATTCCCCATTAATTATGGTTTTTCTTATTTGATAGTGGTTGTATTAAAAAATTCGGTAAATACACCAATACGTTTTCTGAATTTTTATCTGCAATTTCTGAAAAAGGTTACAGAGAGTAGGAATAGTTGAATGAAACAGAAAATAATTTGGAAATAAATCTGCTGCGATCCTACAGGATCGCAGGGTCCCTGCGATTCCAATCTCAATCATTTATATATTTTGAGATTCGTGCACAAAAACTATTTTTATTTAAGATTCGTACAATCCAATAAATGAAGGGTTTAAATTAGAATCGCAGGACCCTGCGATCCCGTAGAATCACAGCAGATTTGCTTCCAAATAATTTACATCTGCAATTTCTGCCTACGGGCTTATGATAAAAAAAAAAATTACTTCTGCAATTTCTGATGAAATATCTTCTGTAATATAAAGCCTAGAATGCAACAAGATTCCGGGTGAAATGTAGAGAGAAACCAGGTCAAAAAATTTATCATTACATAGATCTTGTACGATACGGACATAGGAAACCAAAAAGGAGAAGAAAGAAATAGTTGGGCCTATGCGCTTTCTGTGCTCCTGTAACAACGTGACACATAAGAGGTCTGTTTTGACCTTGTTTATAGAGATTAGTTATTGTGGCTGAATTTCTACAACTATTTGCGTTGAAGTTGATATTTAGTTTATTCCTCATTCTACTAGTGGAGAAACACTAATTTGGATCAGTCTATCTGAATCGGTTACGGTTATTATATAGCACCGATACTGATAACGATTTGAATCGGTTAATTTCAAAAAATCAATCCTAAAAACAATCAAAATTAGCATCTTTAGTGAACCGATCCTAATACTATGCTAATTAGGATCAGTTGTTTATAATAACCGATTCTAATATTTTTTATTTTTTTAAATTACTAAAATCAAGATCGGTTATTTATAACAACCGATTCAAATAGACACTAATCTGGATCGGTTGTTATAAATAACCGATCTTAATTTTCATTAATTTAAAAAAAATTAAAGAAAAACAATAGGTTCGGTTATTAGTAAATAACCGATCCAGATAGATTACTATTAGGATCGGTTAATTATTAATAACTGATCCCAATAGTTATCTGGATCGGTTATTAGTAATTAACCGATCCTAATAGTCTAATTGACACTAGGGTTTACTTTTGTTTCGCCTCTCTGTAGTTAGTCAAAATATTTGAGTCTCGTGTTTCTCTTTTTCTGTCTCCGTTTCTCCCTCTCAAATATTTTTGTTTCCGCTAGCTCTTGCGTGAAGGAAAAGAAAAGGGAAAAAAAATCATGCGCGAGGAGAGCTCTGCCTGCGCCTTTGCTCCATCAGCCCTGTCTCTGGACGACCGCTCCACCAGTTGCCTCTGCCGCTAACCCTAGCCGGACGCCTCCACGGCAAATCAAATTAAATGATTAGAATTGATTCTCATGTACAAAAACAGTCATTTACCAGCAGATTCTCCTGTACAAAAATACATATTTCACATAGCTCTGAACTGATTTTTACAAAACAGTTTTACATGCATATAGATCATGACTTGAGGAAAATTTTCATATAAAGAACACAAAATTTGGTGTAGATGCGTGAATTAATTTTTAAAATTCAGCTGTGCAGAAAAATAATAGTCAATTTACTAGCAGATTCCCCTGTACAAAAATACATATTTCACATAGTTCTGGACCGAGTTTTACAAAACTGTTTTACATGCATATATATCATGACTGAAGAAAAAATTTCATATAAAGAACACAAAATTTGGTATAGCCAATTGATCATGATTCATGACTGTGTCCGTTTGTTGTGATCTTGACTGGCTTCACAATTAAATCCTCAGAGGAATTTAGTCGAGCAAGTGATGTGCACATTATTTGTGGTTTGTGCCAACAATCTGCAAAACCAGGTGGCGTCTTTAAAACATAAACCCATCCACTAAGCTACATATACAAATTCTCAGTTAACGACTGCCAAAAATTGTGAGAAACATCCTAAATCACCAGTTGGCAAAAATATTTGTAAAGAAATAGCTCAGATTTGTACCTTCCTGTGAAAAAGAGAGAAAGAAGGGGTGAGACGTGAAGAGGCACTCCGTGAAAGTCTTTCAATTTTTTTTATGCGTATAAATTTCAAACTTTAATTTTCTTTTTAAATTTCAAATTTTTTTCAATTTTAATTTTTTTTCAAATTTCAAATTGTTTTCAAATTTCAAAGTTTTTTTAAATTTCAAATTTTTTTCAAATTTCAATTTTGTTTTCAAAAGCGAATAAGTACAAATATCTTATGGTACGGCCCATCCATTCGTCCTTTCAGTCAGTAACAACTTCTCTGCTGTTGGATGTCCCAACCAAGGATATTTTAGCGGATGCGTTTCGGCTTGTCGACCATCTCAATATTCATTGGGTAGCACCAATGGTTCATGCACTGGAGTTGGGTGCTGTCAGAGCTCTATTCAAAATGGCCTCATTTTCTATGAAGCATCTTTACAGAATTTAGAGACCAGCTAATAAGATTGGTGTTGCTTGGAGATGCGTGCGATTGAAAGCTCCGCTAAAGATGGAAAGAGAAACAAGGAATTAGTTATAATTAATTGAAGGCCTGTTACAAGGATTTCATAGAGCCCAGTAATTAATAATCTGAGAGAAACAGGTGGGCTAGGCCTTATGGGCCGTTGCAGCCCAGTATTAATTTATTGACGCACGTTCATTACTTGCTGCATGCCGATTTAGAACAATTTAGTTTAATTTAGTTTGAATTTAGAGTAAATTAGTACAATATAATTAATATATTTTTGGATCAGGTCATAATGTAATTTATTTTTAATTTAATGTAATGTATGTTTTATTTACTAGGCTTTAAATCAAACAGCCTACTGATTGAGCCTATAAATATTTCATAAATGCTCCGACTCTTTCATATAACTAGGAATTATTTTTTTGACGGCTTCCTTTCTACTATATTTCATGTAACAACAATTTATCTATTTTTCAAAAAAAAATTTTATTTATTTATTTAAAAAAACTTTAGATATAAAACCTACAAAGCCAGAGTAATCAAAGTATTTTCCCAATCAAATTATAAGGTCCAGATTTAGTATGCTCAATCCATTGTACATCAAGTTGTAATGGTTTAGTAAAATAAATTGCCCCGTTGGACGCGATTTTTTAAAAGAATATTATACATTACTTTATTTTTATGTGTGGCGGTCAATTCAGCGCTCGACCATCGATAGATTTTTATTTATTTTTTGATATCCAAGTAGCAACTACTAGGTGTACAATAATAAAGGTGTTTACAACTTCATAATCTAAAATAAATAAATAAGTAAAAGATCAACACCTCTCTTCTTTCAATCAAATATAGCTGTGCCTCTACAACATTTCAACTATATTTCTCTCTTCCTTGATATCACGTGCCAACAGCTACGGTGATTTGCATTGACGCCTAAATGTATCGGAGTTACAACTTCAACGCTTTGATATAAAATCCCATTTGGCATAGCTAGCTAGTAGTTATATATAGAAAGATTGATTTCAAATTATTTCTTATTAATAGTTTCTTCATTATTGTGTGCAAGATACAGTAATAAATATATGGTACATAACTAACCTAGGTAAAATTTGAGGACATTTGACAATTTCTTATTAACTTTATTTTATACAGTGAATATAAAAAGACAAAAACTGAAATATAACCAAATAATCAATAAATCCTATATATGTATATGTATATGTATATATAGAGGCTGGCTACTATGCTTATATAAGCATATTCCCACATATGCTTATAACTCATTTTTATGTTTTTAATGTCCAAATGGTCGATCTGAATCATTAGATGTGATCTCTATATTGAAATGTACTTGTAGACCAAATTTTACATTTTTCTGATTTTTTTTTTACTATTTATTAAGCCACTTTGAAAATTGCTGATCCAACGGTGGCTTAACAAAACAGTAAAATCAGAAGCCACCATTGGATCAGCGATTTTATACTATTTAATTTGTACATGTAATGATTTTTTTTCAAACACCCAAATTAATGCGTAAAATTAGATAAAAAAAAACAAAACATAGGAGAAAATTTGACAAATAATAAAAATTAACGACCAAATTAGAACATAGTTTTGTTCACTATTTATTGATCATTTTTTCAATATTTTTCTTATCTTGTTAAAATATTTCTAATTTTTTTGTGAAATATTTAACAAAAACATGTTTCGAAATTTTTAGGTACACCTAAACACGTTACGTCAATTCGTGTCATGTCTATATTCGTAACATATATTATGTGGCATGACACATCAAAACACTTATAATTTTCACAACAACAAGGTAGGCACTTTTCACGAGAGAAAAAAAGACATTTATGACGGTACTCCGTCGCGAAAAGTACTGTCACTAATAGAAAAAACACGTTTATGACAGTATTCCGTTGCTAAAAGTCACTTTTTACTTTCGCGAAAAGTACCTACCTTGTTGTTGTGTTTTAAACCGTCTTGATTAGGTTGTCCCACTCCCTAATCCATCCACACTCGTCAAAAATAACAAATTAAAAAAAAAAAAAAGGAAATGAAGACCTACGACTGATTTGAAAAATTTTCTTTACCAAATATTTGTTCATTTATTTATTCGTTTATTATATTGTTTTGTCATTTCTAGCAACTTGATGTTAGTAATGTGGGCCCTCTTACAGTCACGGGCTCACCTAACAATTATCAATTATCACATCTTTTAGAACAAGTAGCAATAAATAAATGAACTTAAACTTGTAATTGGGACTGGTGACCAATAAATGAACAATTATCACGCTTTTATTTAAATCACATTTGGCAATTAAATCATGCTTATCTAGTGGGACATATGCAGCCAGCTATATCAGAATAAGAAATCATATTGCCAAGTAAATTCTTCACAAGTATAATAAGAGAGAGATATATGCACCAAACATTATATACCTACCTATACTCACCACCACTGCACGGACTGTACACGCTGGATGCCTATAGAATTTTGGAAGAGAGGAATTTTGGTAATTGTTTGCACGCATCTCCACAAAATACCTTTCTATCCTCGCTGGTTTGCTCCACGCTTTTTGTACGACGGCAGAGAATAATTTATACTTACATTCATGATAATTACTAATTAATACATTAAATTTGTCTAAAATAAAATGGAAGTAAAAATATATTATTAATTGAGAACCAGCCTTTGTTGTAGTGGCAAAAGCAATGTCCTCTGTGTTGAAGGTTGCAGGTTCGAATCCGAATAGGGGAATCCCATATAGATATTAAATAGTTCGGTGAGTTGATTTTCATCCTTTACTAAATAAAATATATTATGCATTATTTAAATATGAACAAATACATGGTGGAATTAATGGAAGCCTCTAAATTTTAAAATAATAATAATAATAATGATGATGATGATGATGATGATGATGATGATGTTATTATTGTTGTTGTTGTTATGTTTGTATACACTATTTTAAGTACTATCTGAATTTTTTTTTTTTTTTTAATTTTACTATTCAAATATTATACAATCATATTTATAATACTTTATTTAAGTACTATCCCAATAATGCGTTACTTTAGAAGTTAGTGTTCACTTAGAAATTAATTAGAAATGTTAATTGATTTGCAGGGGGGAAGAACATTGGAGACGTGCATGTTATATATTAGTTAGGAGGCATAAAATATTGCGGAGCAATAACCGTTGACTATTTCGGAACAAAATTTAATTACCCCTCATAAAATATTGCGGAGCAATAAACGTTCACACACTCGTTCTGTGCAAAATGGCCTACACATATCTGATACGGAGATACGTATCTGAGTAATTAAATTTTGTTCACCGTCAGATTCGGCCAACGAGATGGTTGGCACGCGTAAAAAAAACCCACAGAGCCCAAAGAAGCGGCCATACAAACCATTGTGGATTTGTGGGACTAAAGAGCTGCTACAAACCATTTTAAATCCTTCAACATTTTACCAAAAACATGGCTGTACATGGACCCACGAATAGTTGACCAATGCCCTTTTTTTCATTTTAATTATTACAAAGTACAAACTGGTTGTCTTTTACAAGGGAAAAAAATGGTTGTCCTTTCTAGGGAAAAGAAAAGGTTGAGATGTCAAATGAGAAAAAGAAGAATAAAAAGAAAGATGCAAAAGTTCTCGGTTTGATTCAAAAAGCTATCACCGACAAAAGTTTTCTAATAATAATCGGCGTGACAAGTTCAAAAAAAACATGACAATTTTTGCAAAATGAATTTCAAGGTACTGAAAAGATTAGAGCTGTAAAATTCTCTAGGCATCCGAATCAAAATTAGGAGAAAAACAACAAAAAAAACAATGGTTACGTTGTTTCTAATTAAGGGAATGGAGTTAATGGCAAGTGGGAATGTCTGGATTCGGATACGGACCCGACAATTCTCCAATGCCTGGCAGATTCAATCAAACAGTCACTTGGTTAGGCGGACTCGACACAGGGTTTGCCATACCCAACAATCAAATTGCCACGGGAGGAGCTTTTTATGTCGCTGATGGGCCATTCCCAAACGGGACGTCAGAGGCATCCTATGACGGTGGCAGGTAAGTGGTGGGGATCAAATGCAGCAAGTTCTTCAACAATTTTCTGTGCTGCTAAGCAACTAGAACAACCCTAGTGCATGTGGTATTGCTTCTAATTCAAAATATTTTTTAAACTAAATTATTATAGACAGTGGTGCAACAGATCCTATATTATGTAAAAAATAATTAATGTCAAATCTAAACCATACCAAATGTGGCAGATATATGTCTTGGTTGCAAATGGCATGAAGGCATAAATTAATTGCATAGGAGAAATACTTTATTTTATTATTTTCTATATTTTGTTGTTGAATAAATATTTTGTCACAACTGGAAACCGACAACAAGATTGGTGAAATATTTCTCAAAAATGAAAACCATCTTTTGAAACAATTGAATCATTGTGCTTACACAAAATATGTTAACTTTGATCTTAGGCATAAGAGACTTGGTGAAATAGTGTTTTAGCTTTTAAGGATTTTAATTGTGAAAATTGTATAAATTGTATGTTAGCAAAACAAGCAAGGCTTCCTTTTTTTGCTTTTCACTGGCAAAAGTAAAGTTATGGTTGATTTAGTGCATTCCGATGTATGGTGACTTGCCCCAATTGATTCATATAATGGATTTAAATATGTTTTACATTTATTGATTATTTATCACAAGAAACTTTGTTATATTTACTTAAATCTAAATCTAAAGATGAAGTGTTTGATTGCTTTTAGGAATTTTGATGTCTTATAGAAACTCAGTTTAATGCGAAACTTAAGATTTTTAAATTGGGTAATGGAATGAAATTTATAATTAGAATTTTTTTTAAACCTCTTTAAAGAAAAATGATACATCATATAACATGCATAAATACTCCCGAACAAAATAGAGTATCAGAAAGGAAAAATAGACACTTATTAGAAATGACATGATCTTTATTATTTCAAAACAATGTTTCTAAAATTTATTGATCGGATGTTGTACTTTGTTCCACACATTTAAT
The DNA here is from genome assembly GCA_964058845.1 of Carex sylvatica. Classification (NCBI taxonomy): domain Eukaryota; kingdom Viridiplantae; phylum Streptophyta; class Magnoliopsida; order Poales; family Cyperaceae; genus Carex; species Carex sylvatica. Next base: position 77,918 of record CAXKVR010000114.1, read on the forward strand.
TAATATCTTGCCAAGTGTAAATTTAAGAACTAAAAGTCCTTTAGAAATTATTTTTCTACAAAAAATTACTTATGACTATATGAGAGTATATGGTTGTACAATTTTTGTATATATCAAAAGAAAAGACAAACTTAATTTTGTATCACAAAAAATTATTTTTTTAAGGTACTCACATTATATAAAGGGTTATAAATGTTATGATCTAATTAATAAAAAAATGTATATTTTTTGTAGAACATATTTTAAAGAAAAAGAAGCAAGTCACCAAACATATACAAATAATCAAAATAATAATGAAAAAAGAAGCACACCGTATTAAGTTTTGCTACAGGTGAAAAAGTATCCTGAAAATCAATCCCATAAACTTGTGTGTATCCCTTAGCAACCAACCAGGCTTTATATCTATCAACCTCCCCTCTTTCGTTGTATTTAATGGAGTTGATCCACTTACACCCTAGAGTAATTTTTTTCTTTTGGTAGATCTACAATTTTTCAAGTACAGTTTTTCTTAAGAGCATTCATCTCAGACTTCATTGCCTAGATCCATCTTTCATCTTTCACAGCTTCTTCTAGTTTATCAGGGACTATGGTGAAAGTTAGTTGGTTTGCAAAGACTCTTAATGGTATTACCAGAATAATGTATAGAATCTGTTGATCCGAAGGAAATTATTAGTTGTTAGAACAAATTCCTGCGTCGTTAAGTTGCACTTTTGGGAAACTTCATGGAGGTAAATACAGGATGATACTCGCTATCGGGTGAAAAAGAAATAGAAGTTGACTTTTGAAAGAAGTTTCCAGACGCTACGTGCCTGCACTAGCGCTTTAATTGTTTGACGGAGTAATTTCTTGTCTCGAGAGATCCTGGTTTTCTTGGATTGGCTTATTTACCAGTAGGAAAAAAGAAGTATTCGTATCACACTTCTTTCATTGCCTAAGAACTTGAGAGCGAGTAAGAAACTGAGCGTTATCTGGCTGGGTAACAAAAAAATCTTACTTCTAAGTGACAGTTTCTAGATCAAAGTAATGTGCCAGCTGTGATTTGATTTTAGTAGTGGTGTAATTGACAATGGGATATCTAACCTCCCTTCTCGAATCATCGTCTGGTATGTACATTTTTGGTGGTTGACCCTAGTTGTACAAAATGGTAATTCAAATATGAGTTGACAAACAATTACCTGAGGATCATCCTCTAGAAATATTGGCTCAAGTTGGGAATGTTCAGGTTGGGACTGTATTATTTCTTCATTTATATCATTCAAGTCAATCCATAACTCCAAGCTAGGGGTGTAAATAAGCTGGCTCGGGCCGAGCTGGGCCTTAGCTCGGCTCATTTATTTTGGCCCGAGCCTGGACCGAGCGAGCTGGACCTAGGTCACCCGAGTCAAAAATCTTTGGCTCGCTCGTGACAAGTCAGCCCGAGCTAGCTCGCGAGCTGATGAGCTAGCTTGCTGGGTTTTATTGGGCTGCTATTATACAAATTCAAAAATACAAAAATAAGAAAGCTCACTCAAAAAAATTAAGAAATCGTACAGCAGACACATCTTCAAGCAACTGAAGCCCATATTCATTCTTCCAAGACCAGAAATACATCAAATTTTGCATAATTGCGCCTTTGAAAATGAGATTAGACTTAAAATTATACGGAGCTAAACCCTAAATCCACTGTAGCTTAACGAGCAGAACTGGCCTGGTCTGAGTTGATTCCTGGCTCAACTCGTTTATTTTGGCCCGAGCCTGAGTCAAACTGGCTCGTTAACAGCTTTGTCCACTACCGAGCGAGGTGTTAGCAAGTGAGCTAGAGGCGAGTCACGAGTGAGGCACGAGCTTTTTGTGCAGCCCTACTCCAATCCACTGGTTGAAGCTTTTGTGGGCTCTTCTGTATTTTCTCTGTTTGGAGTAGCAGATGTTGATGGGTCTGGTTCATGTTCAATCGGACTTGAGTTATAAGTGAACAAATCAAATTTATATAAAAGATCATTTATGAACTCTCTCAAGAGAGAGGTGGGTTTGATCCCTGCCAAAAGCAGGAAAATGTGTGAGTGTGTGAGACCTACGGACAATTCTCAAAATAATTTTTTTTTTCATTTTAAATCGTACTTTTTAATCTGAATAGTAAGTGCTAATTATTTTTTGTAAGAAACAAATAGTGGGTACTAAATTTCCCTTACAGCTGGCGTTGAACAATTCAACTAATATCCAAAGTTGTGCTGCAGTACACGTTAATAACCCAATATAATATAGTATGTACAATAGATAATCAATTATTGAATAAATTATCAATGTGCTCATATGTATTATAAAGAACCTTGAACTGCAGTAATGGTGCATCGATCATTCATACAAACTAGAGAAATTAGTCAATAACTCATTAATTATGGCTATCAATACGATGAACGAAACTAAACGAAACTACTTGGAGTACACTGCGGTAACAATGATACTAACCCAATTTCTCCTCCTCCAGTTCAAAAGCTCTGAATCTGCAAACACCATTGCCAAGCCTGGGTGCCCAGAGAAGTGTGGGGATATCCCCATCCCTTACCCTTTCGGCATTGGCTCAAATTGCTCTGTGTCTAAAGAATTTATTGTCACTTGCAACACAACTAATGATGGTACATCAACACCTTACGTTGATCGTTTCATGATTCTGAATATAAGCTTGGAACTGGGCCAGGCACGTGCAAGGACACATATAGGTTATCAGTGCTACAACAAAATGTCACGGGAACTGGATACCAAACCTTACAGATTAGGTTTTTGTGACACAGTATTCCGGCTCAACACTGAGAAGAACAAATTTACAGTCACTGGGTGTAAAACAATTGCCTACTTACGCGTATTTTATTTTAATATTACTACTAATAGTTACTCCCCAGGAGGAGGAGGATGCATTTCTACTTGTGATAGCCCAAAGGAAATTTGGATCTCTTTGGTATCGAATTTGATGAGGGGTCCTCTCACTTCCAGAACCAGAGTTGGGTGTATGACTTTTGTCCTTGTAGCTATGCTATGATAGTGGAGGAGTCTCAGTTCAAGTTCAACAGCACTTACATCACCACTTACAATCTGACTGAAGCTACTCAACCACAGCCAATAGTGGTCGACTGGGCAATAGGTAAGAATACATGCGACATCGCACTGAAAAACAAAACCTCCTATGCATGCATAAGCTATCACAGTATATGTTTAAACTCAACCAGTGGTCTTGGTGGTTATTTCTGCAACTGCTCCCATGGTTATCAAGGCAATCCTTACCTTCAAGATGGCTGCCAAGGTCTATCTCATGCTCTCTTTTATTATTTTATTTTTCTATAATCTTTATGGCTTCAACGTCAACTGTCTAGCATATCCTTAAAAAAAGAGAAAGAATTCATAAAATGTCGCATTAATATGTAATTGTGGCATATTCATGAAGACATCAATGAATGCGTCATCCAAAATCCGTGCTCCAAGCCATCAAAAACCAAGAAGCTCCATCTGTATGACCAGTCAACTAACCTCCTCCAAAGTCCACTCAAACCCAAACTTGCATTTAATTATGACAAAATGCACTCCTTCCTAGGCCTAAATTATTGGGGCCTCTTGGCCCATTTTCTCTCCTCCAAGTCTTTACCACTTGTTTAATTAATAGCCCATTATTAATGCATCATATATATATATCACAAAGTAATTTCAAAAATTAATTAATTAGTTCCTCCAACATATTCCTCTAATTAATTAAGTACTCCTCTTATTAACTAATTAGCCAAATATTTGTGCATCAAATGTATACAAATAATTCTGCCAATAAATTATTCATTTCACATGTGATGATCATAAATTTAAATGTCATGCTGGATATGCACATGCATTTATAAAGATATGAATTATGTGATCACCATGGCATATCATTTTAGAATCATCCAATGACACTTAAATTAATTAATCCAATCAATAACTTTTTTGGTGTGACTCTTTGAGATCCATATTGTGTTGACAATAAAATCTAAACTATTTTTAATTCAGTAAGTCATAAGAGGATCCTATCATATGTAGGAAAATAGAACATCTCAAACTTTTGAATTAAACTCCACAAAAAATAATTAATGACATAAAATACAATCTATGTAATGTCTCACGTTGGACCTATCCAATGTTGTTTTATGGTACTGTATGGTACATTGTACCAAGTTCAGACTCTAAAGCAGAAGTTCTCCATAATAGCCATCAAGAAATTAATTAGAAACTAAATTTTCCTCTTACTACAGAGTATTAATCCAATTATTCTTAATCTCTATCATCCAAAGAATCAGATAATAAAATTATGATTTGTTGAGTTCAAAACGAGATAAAGAGAGAATTTCAACAGTTTCTATTCTAAAGACAATTCTACCCAAAGTGAATTATGTTTCTAAAATAAACTGCCATATATGTTCTACCACATTTTTTACAACAGTCTATTTCTAACTAAGATTTTGTTGAAACAAAAAAATTCTAGATCTTTCTTTCAACTTTCCAATCCTATTTGAGTCACCCAAAACCAACATCGTATGAGGAAGTTAACGTCAAATACGAAACATTGCTCAGCACTTTATAGAAAACATGGTAGTTTATTTTTGTGCTAAACCTTAATTTTAGAAATCAACTCTTATAATATAGTTGGGTCAAAATTAACAACAACCATGGACTTTGTTTATTACACCAAGTTTTATTTCTCCTTAATTGAATTAATTATATACAATTACTATAATTAATTATTGTATCATATATAAAATAATTATACTTTTCATGGTTTGGTAGAGAAACCAATTTATTTGTCATGTCATACATGTCAAATATATAAATAAAAAAAATATTTCTAATTAATTCCTTATCGGTGTGGCTCTTTGGGACCTACGTCATTTGGCAATGCAAACTAAAAGTCTTTTCGATTCAATAAATTACAAGCGGCACCTAACAATATGCATTGTAATTATTCAAATGGCACGGACGATAAGTACCATACTATATCACGATCCTAAGCAAAAAGGTAGGTACGTCTTATACTTGAAAACTTTTTTTTTATTCGAAAAATAAATGCCCACTGTCCCAAGTAAGCTTATAATTTAGTAGTTATGATAAACTCCTTTATCATACATGTCCATGTATTATATCATTACATCAAGGTGCCCGGTATCATCACTCATAAATTGATGGACATCGGTATTAATTCTTGATAATTATTTTTCCTCCGCACAAGATATCCATACTGAGATTAAATCTACATGGTGGTCATTTTATGGTCAACGTTGAATGATATCCTCAAGCATGCATTTTTCATGTAGGAAACATAATTATCTCATACCATGCATAGAATCTAGATGCAAATAAAAATATTATTCACACAAACACAATTTATACTAAATGTTTTATTTCTGGTCATATATAATCCCCTGATTTTTATCAGGTATCCATTAATTAAATTGACAACTCCCAATTGTATGATCTACAAAACATGATTATCAGTTAGTCCAAATGTTAATTTTATACCAGTAATTAATGTTCTTTGATTATTACCAAGACTAGTGACCTTTTACAATATTTATTAACTCTTAATTAGAGTTCAAGATTCCAAATCCTCAACCGGAATAATCTATAAGTAATAAAATACTCATGGAATAAAAGGACATATATCAATAATCATCAAATTGCATGAACATAAATTAGAATACAATCATTCTATAATTTACTTCTACATCACGACCCTAATAAATTAATATTCCATGCAAATTACCAAGGTTAATTAAGGACTTTATCATTACAACTTATCATGGTATTTCACAATTCAAGTCCTTAACTCGATATTATCAAAAGAAGTCTTTAACTCGAATAATCCATAAAATAATACAACTCAAGGAACAAGATGATATATATACGTAAATAAACCATCCAATGTATGAATCAATCTTCTAATGAAATAATCCAATAATTAGATTCGAGGTTATAACACTAGCAACTTGCACATGAAAAAGAGAAATTCATGAGCCCTAAGCAATTGTTATGTATTATTTAGGCAAAGAGCCATCCCTTATACATTTACATGTATCGTAGCTCAAAATATGTCTAAAGACGTTCCTCAAAAATCCTTAGCCAATCACCTATGTATCGAATACTATAGATGTCCCCTGAATCTAATGCTTGGCTTGAGAATAGGCTTACATTACGATTTCAGTTGTGTCACCGACAAAAACCATTTCTCTAAACATTTTATATTAATGATCTCTCTAGATCAAATGTTATTATCTAATTAGAATATTATCAGATCCTGGGCTTGAGTTTGTTCCAATATTCAATTACAACCACATACCAAGTGGTATTTATTCGAACTTGGCAGTTGAGTCTATCAGGTTTCAGCCTTTCAGGCTTAGAGCTCTCCTAGCTGATAAGCCCGCCATTTGAACACTTATCATAAATACGAAATTGATTTATCATGATCCCTTTACAAGAAGCTTAGACTCACAATCATAGATGAGTACGTCCCTTTTGTTTTAAGACATTCTTGACCATATTCTAATGCCTCATTTATTCAATCTTTGATCCCATTCATAAGCGTGTGGCATATCATGGCAAGTGCACAACATACTGTACATGATAGAACCAATTTCCATGCATATAGTATAATGCTTATCATATTTTGCTCATTAGTTGTAAAAGGACACTAAGTCTCCTTTCATATATGATAAACCTTTATGTCAAAGAACCAATTGCCAATGCTTAACACATATGATAAACATATATGTAAAATAACTTTTTTGCATTTTTTTTTTTCCTAACATTCTTTCTTTATGTACGCAGGTATGACAATAATGGTCGGATTTGGTACAGGCTTAAGCATTTTTTTATTATACTTTGCTATAGCCAAGCGTGTCAAATTGTTTGAAAATAGAAAACGGGAGAAGTTAAAACAAAAGTTCTTTGTTCAAAATCAGGGGCTGCTTCTCCAACAACAAATAGCTTCCCATGAGGATGCAACAAAAAATATGAGAATTCTGAGATTACATGAGCTGGAAAGGCAACAAACAGATTTCATAATGCACTCATTCTTGGTAGGGGAGGTCATGGAGAAGTCTATAAAGGTATTTTGTCAGATCAACGTGTTGTGGCCATCAAAAGGTCCAAAATTGTTGATCCAGACGAAATTGATCAGTTCATAAATGAAGTGGTTATTCTCTCACAAGTCAACCATAGGAATATTGTGAAACTCTATGGATGTTGCCTAGAGACCGAAGTCCCATTGCTCGCTTATGAGTTCATTTCAAATGGGACACTTTATAATCATCTCCATGTAGAGGAACATGGTTCCTTGACATGGAAGCATCGGCTAAGAATTGCCCATGAGGCTGCAGGGGCAATTTCCTATCTTCATTCATCTGCGTCTATATCAGTTTTTGACAGAGACATAAAATCAGCAAACATTCTTTTGGATGATTATTTCACAGCAAAAGTGTCAGATTTTGGAGCCTCAAGATCTGTCCAAATAGATCAAACGGGTGTCACTACAGTTGTTCAAGGGACACATGGCTATATGGACCCTGAGTACTATCACACTGGCCGGTTAACTGAGAAAAGTGATGTCTACAGCTTTGGTGTCATTCTAGCTGAATTGCTAACAAGAGAAAAGCCATTATTCTCCTGTAGTAAGTTTGAAGGCGGCAGTCTTGTTGGATATTTTAGATTTGCTATGAAAGAGAACCGTCTCTTTGAGATTCTGGATCCCCAAGTTGTGAACGAGGGGCACAGAACAGAACTCCAAGCCGTTGCGAATCTTACAGAATTGTGCCTGAAAATGGAAGGACAAGATAGACCAACAATGAAGGATGTGGAGGTACAGCTCGAGGTCCTATGGCGGTCTAACCGTCAGAAAAAACCTCCTTTGATGACTCGAAGTCTGAAGGAGAGGCAGCTTAAGCAACTTAACTACAATGCAGGAATTGATACAACCATGCAATGTAGTTTTGAACAAGACCCACAGTCATCATCTTATTTCCCTCGCTAAATGAACTCTTTTTGGTATAATAATGTGAGTAATTATGACATTTCAGTGATATGTTAGTTGCTCATTATTTAATAATTGTAGTTCTTTTTCATTCCTTATATTCCTGAGGAAATAATGTATTTTTCTGAAATCTTGATGGTTTGTTTTTATGTACTATTGGTGTGCTTATTTAGCTGATGTAATTAGAATACCAGGTTTGAATAATTTTTGAACTTCTATATTCTGCACTGTAGTGCACCCATTTGTAGTTATTCATCAATTATTAATTGTTAGCAATGTTGTTAGATTCCTGTGGTGGATTTGTAATAATTGAGGCTTGGACATTGACCCCACAAACTCCAATTTAGAGTTTCACTGTTCAATCAAAATAACACAAGTATTGAGTCCAGCGCAAAACTTCAGTTTTGTAAAGTAAATTTGCGAGAACCACGTAATTCTATAACCTATAAACATGGAAGGAAAACTACAATCAGGTGACACATCATCCCCAACATGTACTTATAAGGTAAATTCTTAAATCTTCAAACCTCGTATCTCTTAAAACTGTAAATTGAAACAATTTGATTAATTGACGCACGTTAATTACATTGTTACATGCCAATCTAAAAATATTTAGTTTAATTTAGTTTGAATTTAGATTAAAATATTACAATTTAATATAGTGTATTTTAGGATCTGATTATAATGTAATGTAGTTTCAGATAATAATAATAATAATAATAATAATAATATTATTATTATTATTATTATTATTATTATTATTATTATTATTATTATTATATAGAGATCGGGATTCAAAAATTTATTTATTTTGACATGTAAACGTAAGACTTGTGAAGTGGATCGATTTCATTGGTTTGGATTTGCCATTTAAAGTCATTTTGATAGATTTTGAAGTTGAGTTCACCAATTATTTGGTGAGCTTAAGAACATCCTAGTTCTACTCACAATTATATGTATATTTATAAACAGAAAAAACAAGTAGTTCATATTGAATTTAATATTTTCGTAAAATTATTTGGAACTTAAACATGAGTTATTAGCAATAAAAAAAATGATGTACTATACATACGAGAATTAATTAAATTTTGTTCAACATGGTACAAATCAAATTAAACCACAGCCTAGAATCAAACTATGCTACACAGATTCGCCACCCCACCCTACACATATCTGATACGTAGATACGTATCTGAATAATTAAATTTTGTTCACCGTCAGATTCAGCCAACGGGATTGTTGGCACGCGTAAAAGAACCCACAGAGCCCAAAGAAGCGGCAATACAAACAATTGTGGGACTAAAGAGCTGCTACAAACCATTTTAAATCCTTCAACATTTTACCAAGCACATGGCTGTGGACCCACGAATAGTTGACCAATACCATTTTTTTCATTTTAAAATATTACAAAGTACAAACTGGTTGTCCTTTGCAGCTCATGAAGGTGCTCCAATTAATAAAATGTGTGTTTTTTAATCTTGTATTCAATACCTATTATGTATCCAAATTTATAAAATGCATCTCATATAAAAAACTCAAAGAGGACCTGTGAAGTCAGCTCAAAGCTTGCTTTCCCAAGACTTGCATGCATCACAACTAGTATCTTAGAATCCCTCTGCATGGCCAGCTTTATTCCTCTTACATCTTCTTCGAGGTAGTCAAGTGAAAATGGAGTCAGACTTTGAAGAAGACAGAGAGTGGATAACTAGAATACTTTTCTTCTTCTGCTTGTAGCGGCGATCCATCCCGAATTCGCCCCTCAAAAGATTTAATAATATGAGATTTTGAGTACCCTTGCGTTTAGTCCTTCTTTCCCAAAAGAAATAGACTATTGGATCGTTAAATTTTTAAAAATGCTATCGCATAGATTTGATACTATACTCGACTCTGTATCTGTGCAGCATGGGTACCAAGTACCAACCAAAGCAAAATATTGATTGTATAAATGAAAACTGAAACCATATAGCACCAAAAATTACCTGTCTCAACAGCCTCGGTTTCGTTTGCTTTCCAATGCTTAGCTACATTGTCAGAAAGCGGGTCATCTGGGTTTGGAGCACTAAGCAGTGCTTGAATACTAAATAAAGGAAATAACCAATTACTTTTTTGTGTAACGAAACAAAGTATAATATGATAACATAAATTTCGAAAATTAACTTTAAGGATTACCTCAAAAGAACGGTATGAATCTGAAGAGCAGTGACTCCATTTGTCCTTTAATATATCATGGCATATCCTTCCAAGCTACACAAACCACATTTAGTTAGTTGAAATAACAGCATTCTACACACAACAAGCACACAACATATGCACACAACAAAATATGTAGCATGTTTATGAAAAATGTTAATCTTCTAATTGGTCGATTTCTGAGGGAAAATGAGTCATTTCTCTACTTTTGACGCTTACACAAGTATATACCTAAATGTTACCGTGTATCTGTCGGAAGTAGAAAGTTGTATGGCCGCTTCTTTCGGATGCAGAAAAGAAAATATAAGAGAACACGTACACCTTGTCAATATTCGGATGGTAAATTTTGGTTAGGAACCAGACCTATACAAAAAACATGAAGCCAATTTAAACAGATAAATAGTTAGAGCACACTTCGGTCATTTAAAATCGAAATTGTATATAATTGAATATATAACATCATACTTTTGGGGTGCCATTGGATATTCTTCAGGCAAGAACAACTCAAGCTTGAAAATCCCACCTAAATCAATTAAGGCATTTCAAACACATCAAATTAATCAGAAAAATTAAACCTCAAAGCACGGATCAACCTAAATTTTACTGACATTACATAGATTAGAGAGAATTTTCTTCAGGCCAATTGAGGAGACAAGTGAAATAACATGCCAAGTTTGGACAATGATTTGTGCAACGAATTTCGCTTTGTCAATGAGACAACCCTTTAAATCAGCAGCTAAGTGATCAACCCCACTGAGAGCAGCCCAATATATGTCTCCTGGTCCATCAGGGCCCACAGAACTTTTACTAATCTTTCACAGAGCACATCTACTATCATTAATAATAATTCCATAGAAAAGATGAATTATTTATTGAACATTTTTATCATACATTGTTTCCAACAGAGGGCTTGCTTGATGAGGAACACTTAGGAGCCCCCCTCGAAGACTCTCGGTAGAAATAAATTTATTATTCAATTTATTATATGGTTTGCAATAAACAGAATGAATTTCTGTGCTTGTGGTGACTCATTTCCATCGATTGTGTATTTTTTTTTCTGTTGAATTGTCCTCTTAAGAATGATTAAGACGAAAGTCATATTTGTTTATGGGGAAATTAATTTACTATTCAATTTCTTATGGCGAAATAGAAATGAAATTTATTATATGATTTGCAATAATTATTAGAAAAAATCATTTCCTATGTGGACTCACTTTTATTGATTTTGTACTTTTTTCTATACCTGTTTTTTTCTTTTCAATGTGTCTTCTCTTAAGAATGATTTAGTAATAAGACGATACACAAATTTTGGCCTTCACCAATTTTTGCTCTTTGTCTGGATCTACCCTGTTTTTTTTTCTCAATTACCTATTTCTAGCTTTTTGATGAGGCCTTTTTTTCTTTTCTAGCTATAAAAAGAATGAATACATAGATGAACTACAGAACACCAATGCTAGACAGCTGTTTTGAAATCCATTGTTTAGGTACTGTACAGAAATAACTTGTAATGTTTAGTACATTGTAACATTTCATGCAAAACACTATGTACCAATTCACTACTAATTTCAGGTTCTTATGACTTTAAAGAAAATAAACCTCACACTATGAATAGCCTTGTCACTAGTAAGCTACACAGTCCTTTTAAATCAGAAAGGTAAGTGATGGAGCCTACTGAGAGCAGCCCAATATTAGCCCAGAGAAGCCTACATTAATAAGTCAATAGTGTTGTGTTTGCTACTTAATTAGCTTGCCTTCTGTCCTTTCTCAAGAAAATCATTTTCGTAGTTCTTTTAAAGATGCCAAGTGCAAGAGATAGATTGCATAATGATTAGCTACTTCAAAGCATTGGGGATCGATAATTGAGTTCTGAACCAATGCAGTAACCTTAACGACACAAGTGATCCATTATCGGACTTTTAATTCAGACTTTCAAATCCAGACAGCGATTGATCATTCCCAATTTTTATTTACATTTTACATCATATATATACATATCTTTATGCAGTGTATCTTAGGCATAATTACAAAAGATTAATAAAAAAATCAATTTCTCTAATTTTTAATTGCGTTATATAACATTTACTCTTAAATCACATAATATTAAGGGGAAATTTCTGGTATGCCCATGGAAACTTTCAAAATAGCCAATATCCCCATGAAAACCACAAAATAGCTAATATTCTCATCAAAACTTAACTTTCTTATTTATATCCCCTTTTATCTATTTTACATTTCATTTATTTAATTTAAAATTCAAAAAGACATATATACCCTATCATCAATCACCATTAGAGCTCAAATCTCATCAAGAACTGCGCACACATTGCCAATCTTGATGTTGGCTTTAATCAGAACCTAGGTTTACTAATCCCTCATTTCAGTTTGTTATTTTCCGACCACGACCGGCCTAGATGTTGACAGGATTGGCATCGCCGTAATCTCAGGAGTCGAATGACCCTCTTGTCGGCAGTTGACCTCGTTGGAACGGCCAAGTCATCGATGACTTCATCAATTAGGTCGTTTTGAGGCTGGAAAAGGATTTTCATGGATTTAGTATTGTGCTCCACTAAACTTGCTATATTCCTCAAATAAGAAGCATCGTTTCTACATTTCAAAGAGATTGTTGGCTCAAATTTAAAATTAAAATCAACAAATCAGATACCGTCATGAATGACATGAGACCAATTCCTCTCATCTTTAGTGCTCTTTGACAAATTGTGTTGATTTGTTCAAAATTGGAGATTATTTGTTCTTAGTTTACATGTATTTGATGTTCTTAAGCCTAGATGAAACTAACTTGTGTGGTGACATATATCCATGAAGCATTCTCATTTCATCAAGCATTCTGCTTATTAACCAAATAATGATAAAAAGAAAACAAAAAAAGCAACAACAAAAAATCTGTTTTAATTTAGATATTTTAAATAAAATAAGTAGATTAGGCGACATGTGCCTGTTTTTAATTTTAAATAAAATATGTGACTGATAAGTTTACAGTGGAGCGCATAGAGAAATAAAAAGTAGATGTGAAATAAAAAAAGGAACTCATAAGCTTACGGTGAAGAAGGGGATTGAGAGATTAAAGAATCTCGACGGACAATTGAGAGCAGGAGCACAGAGAGAAGGTGAATTCACAGAGCGAAAAAAAGAGAGATGAAAATTACGGGAGAGGCACGTGAGAACTTTTCAGAATTCGTTTGGGCATAATGGTTAGACCAAAAATTAATATTATAATAAAAGAACCAATATTAACTGTGGAACAAAATTCAACGACTAGGATGGAAGAAAACGAAGATGCTGCTTTTGTCAAAGGAAAGCAGCAGAGTCAGATCCCTTCCGTTGGCTCTTCCAATTTATATATTTGGACCAAAATGTACAATAAAATTAATGAAACTATATTTTATTAAAGAGGAGGTTTTAAATGTATTTTTTTATATATATTTGTCTTTGTCAAGCTATTACAATTAAACTGTTAGATATAGCCTTTCTGCTATCTATCTAATGCAAAGCGGTCACGTTATGATCTTGCCCGTTAAGCTCATGCACCGATTAATTAAGTAGTAATAGAGAAGAGTAAAGAGTCACAAATAGAACAAAACAACAAAAAAATTCAGTTCAAACTATCATTCCCGCGATTCAAACAAAACCCCCAGTACATATTTAAAGTAAACAAATAAAAGCTTCAAATAATAAAAATGCAATTAGTTATAATTTTGGTAAATCAAGAAAATTTTGACTCTCATGAAGTCAAAGTAAAAAAATGTTTAACTGCCTAGAAGGCCGCCCCATGCAAACTCTTAGTTGCCATCCATCGTAATAAAAACAGTTTAATTGTTTAGACCGAGCCATTCAATTATATATGTCGATCAAATTTCATGTTGTATATACAACTCCTTGATCGGACTCGATCTGGTGTATCCATCATTTACATTCAAATATTAATCGGATATTTTTCCAATACACACCGTGTCAGACTCTCTGGGTTAGTTGAAGCTTGACCTCAAGCTTGCACCTTTTTCATAGTATTTGTGGAGATGACTAACGTTGAATTTATTGGAGATATGCAAATCATCGAGTAATTACATGGGGTACGTATTTTCTCCAAACTTCTCCAAAATCTCACAGGGCCAAAATTACATTTTATCGTATCCTTCTTTTCTTTGTAGAATTTAAAACAATACAATTTCATATCAAGTACGATGAAATCATTGTAGACCTCTTTCAAATTGGATTTTCTACACATGTGTTTTTGCTGCACCACTCTCGAAATCAACAAACAACAGCCGGCCTCAATTGTTAATGGTTTGGAAGTTAGTTGTAAGAATGGATCATTGTAGTTGAGCAACAAGACTTCATTGTTGGTCAAATACAAATGTTTGGTTTGCAACAAAACCTCCTTGGACAAAGCATTTGCTAAATTACCCATAAGCATCGGGAAATCACCAACAAAGTCTTCTTCAAAGTTTGAAGAGTTCTCAATGATCTCTGTTTTTGTCTTAAATTCATCTGTCAAGGTGTTGACTTTGCCTTCATCATCGGGCTCTTGAATTTCTTCAACCGTGCATGACAAGCCCATTAACAAGCTCATCCGTTTGTTCTAGGCACTCTTCCACTGGAGTTGTGGCCTTTTGGTCCGTGACCTATTGGTAACATGTGCTCGGTGGAGTGGGGTGTTGATGTTCATCCTCTTCATCGGATGCCACCAAAGATTTGTTTTCCTAGAAAGGGTTGATGTCTTCATCTTCTCTATTGAAGTTTTCATCTTTAAAACCACAAGGCAAACAATTGAGATATTTGAAATAGTTCTCTTGTAGGAGGTGAGGAGAAGGAGCAACAATATTTCTAGAGATGTTGTAACAGTGGTAGTGGGGAGAATTATTGGTGTAGCTTGTAGAGTCCTGCCTCGGCTGACGGTCATGATTCTCACTTTGTCAGTAGCTGAGCGGTAAGAATTCACAAGTCATCTCATGGCAATCAAATCAATTTTTGAGAGGGGGAAGACCATCGAGGTAGAGGCGAAACTTATATGAATGCCACCATGCTTCTGCCCTATCTGGTAGCCATATTGTCACCAACGGAACTCGCTTGTCTGGAGGGACTTTTTTTCTCAAAGAATTTTTCCACAGAATTGGTCCAATCAAGATATTCCTCGGGCTTGATTAAATCAAGAATTTTGACACGTAGTTTGCCATTCCACATTGGTTCTCTGTCTTGTGGACGTTCATAGAAAGGTGGATTCCCATCGTTATTATTTTGTGGATTTTTGTGATTGTTTTGGCTGTTGGTGGGAGCTAGGCATTCAACTAGAGTATTGAAGAGTTGTATTTTTTAGATATGATTTTGTTGCATACGGTCAAAAATAGCAATAAGGTTGAGATCGGCCATTGTTGTTGCGATGATAATGTCGAGTTGAATGGTTGTCGGAGATATAACTTCACTCAAACGAGAAGGTGGATGTCGAATTTGGCAGTTGGTAGTGATACAACTTCATGCAATCATGAATGTGGTTGTTGAACTTGGTGGTTAATGGAGACAACTCCACGTAGACGCGAAGGTGGTTGTCGAACCTCGCTCTGATGCCACTTGATGCAAAACAGTCCCGTTACAATCTTGCCTATTAAACTCATACACCGGTTAAGTAGTAATAGAAAAAAAGTAAAAAGTCACAAATAGAGCAAAACCACAAAAGTTTCAGTTCAAACTGTCATTCACTGCCTTTCAAACAAAGTCCCCAGGCCCATACATATTTGAAGTAAACAAATAAAAACTTCTCGCTGGAAGTAATAAAAATGCTATTAATTCTAATTTTGGTAAATCAAGAAAATTGTAACTCTCATGCAGTTAAAATAAAAAAAAAATGTTTAATTGTTTAGAAGGCCGCCCATGCAAAATCTTAGTTATCATCCATCGTAATAAAAACGGTTTACTTGTTTAGAAGACCGTGCCATTCAATTATGTGAATCAAATTTTCCAATTAAACAAAAGCTTCTATGGCTAAGAAAGAGGAGGGAGGAGGGAGGAGAGAGGAAGAAAGAGGAGAGTATATTTGTCAATTTTATTTTTACAACAACTAAATAAAATGTTAAATAAATAAAAGGAGATAGAAGAAATAATATTAAGTTTGTATGGAGATATTGGATACTATGGTGTTTTGATGGGGACATGAGCTATTTTAAAAGTTTGTATGGGTACACTAGAAATTTTCCCTTTAAGGTATATATAGAACTTCTTGATCAGACTCGATCTGATGTGTCCGTCATTTACGTCTGAATATGAATCGGATATATTTTTCAATACGCACGGCACCACTATCTGTTTGTAAGGATGGAGAACGACGAAAGAAAAAAGAAGAACAAAAAAAATAAAAGGAAAAAGGAAAAATAATTGCTCCAAGAAGTCAATTAATTGATGGGTAAAATTAAAGGTGACAAATTTGACTTGATTCAAAATATTTGATATAAGGACCGCGTTGTCAGTGGCACCATCGTTTAAATCAGGCTGCTAAGTGATGCAGCCCAATAGGTGTCCATCAGGGCCCACAGAATATTTACTAATTTTTCATATTAGCCCATAGAAGCCCATATTAATTTATTTTCAAGTAGCCTAGCGTTCTGACATAAGTTAGTAGTCCAACTATGAACAAGCAATCCGTTATTTTTGTTTCTTTTTTTGTGATTTCAAATGCCCGTCTGCTAACAAATCCAGTAACCTTTTCCTTTTGATGAAAAGCTGATACACCTACTTCACCAAACAGTAATTAAATTCCAGTTCTACAAATATTCTTTCATGATATTCAAAAGTAATATTGCTGATAATTTGCTTATTAAATTATTAATTATCCGAGCATTTTTTTTCTTTTTTATTAGATATAATAGTTCAGTAGAATCAATTAGCATATAGTGCTGGGAAGGATTTACATTTGTTAAATTGGAGGCAGTTGACTTTCATTTAATCTAAAAATAATTTCAACTTGTACTATATATATTATAATATTAAAGATAGAATTGTCATATGTATGCTAAATTTTTCCATTAAAATCCTTATCTGCAGCTTAAATTGTTGATCCACATTGATTAAATTGTTGCATATTGATCCACATTGATTAAATTGTTGCCTTTGCATTTACTAGAAAACTTTATATATATTGACTTTTATAGATTAAATTCCTTCCTCCGCCTCTGTTGTACACGATCCATCAGTGAATCTGAACCAAACCAAATATAGTCAAATTATATTAATCCTGATCTGACCAACCTGAACAAGGTATTAGCTCACGACACAGGAAGTTGTACGGTGTAGTGCTGAAGAATTGTTTTAAAAATAGTAAGAAAATTTCAAAAAATATAAAATTTGGTCTCCAAACACATTTCAATATGAAGATCTTGTTTAAAATTTGAAAATGGAGATATGAGCAATGGTGGATCTAGGATTTCTGTCAGGGTAGGGCACTAATTGGATTTAAATAACTAATCGGGTTCAAACCCATTAATTTATCGAGTACACAATTATAACTCAATTCCTATAACTATGTTTATTATAAAATATGTTATAATCATAAAATCGATTGACACAGCATTGCAATATTTTTAGTAAGTTAATTAAAAATTCGTTTGGCACAATTTAAAAGGGGACTATTCGTAGGCAATTTGCAAATTGAAGTCAAATTTTAGATAAAAAATTAACATAAATATAAGTGTTTAATAATAAAATGTACAAAAAGTTCGGCCAACCCATTTCCTTAAAATTGTAATAATAGATTCCACCGTCAGATCTTTCTTGTTATGTTATTATTTTTCATTTTATTTACGAAATAGAGTATCGCATATTAAAAAAAAAATGAAATACACATAATCACCAAAACTCATAAGAAATTGGTTCAAGAACCAGAGTAACTCGAATAAGGGGTAGGCACTACATCGGATCAGGGGTAGGCACATCGAACAATTAGTACTGGATCGGAAAGTAAAACACCCTCTTTACTTTCCAAAGCATCGTAGCAGCACTCTACTTACATAAGCATATGAGGGTATATGCTTATAAGTTATTTTTTTCGTTTTTAAAATCCAAAATGTCAATCTGAACCGTTAGATGTGATCTCTATATTGAAATGTACTTGGAGACCAAATTTTACATTTTTCTGAATTGTTTTACTATTTATTAAGCCACTTTGAAAATCGCTGATGGAACGGTGGCTTCTGATTTTACTGTTTTGTTAAGCCATCGTTGGATCAGCAATTTTCAAAGTGGCTTAGTAAATAGTAAAACAATTCAGAAAAATGTAAAATTTGGTCTCCAAACATATTTCAATATAGAGATCACATCTAACGGTTCAGATCGACATTTTAATTTTTGAAAATAAAAAAATAACTTGTAAGCATATACTCTAATATGCTTTTGTAAGTAGAGTAGCCAACCTATATATATATATAAAGAGAGAGAGAGAGAGAGAGAGAGAGAGAGAGAAATAGAGAGACGCACACACAGATTGGAGTTCCTTCGACCATCTCTGAGGTTAAATAATTAAGAGAAAAAGAAACGAACACAAAATAAATTAAAGTATCTTTCTTTATTATACTTGAATAACCCACTTTGAATTACACAGCTGGAATTTTCAATCGCACTAGCTAGGAGTTCCAAACTTCCAAATTAGGAGTTCCAAACTTATAATTTTTGGTTTTGATAGTAGGTAATCAGGAATTCCATTTTGTATTACAAATTAGGAGTTCCAAACTTGCAAATAACAATACATAAAATTCAAGTTGTAGTTTACATTAGACCAATCAATTCCAGTCACACAAACAAAACGATCGATATCACCTCTTTTGTCCTTATATGAAATGGTCAAATGATGTCGTGGAACATTATCTTTATTAATTAAAGAGGAGATTGATGGTACAAAATCGTCAATGATGTGGTGGAACATAATATTTTTTAATTACAGAGGAGATTAATGGAACAAAATCGTCAATTATCTAATGGAACATAATCTTTTTTAATGGGAGGAGATTCATGGAACCATGTGCAATAGTTAAAGAACCTTTTGATTGAACCAAAGAGATGTTAATCAACCAGCTGATTAAACTAGGTGTACAAGTTAGACATTTGTGTTAATTTTTTGTTAGATTCAGGTCTTTAAGTACTTTTTATCTCTATCTTTCACTGATATATATAGAACATTTTAGCACTTAAAAATATTATTATTCTTCCCTTTCTATAAGTACTTTCAATTTTCTTTCTTTTTTTGCAAAATCCTTCGTTACCAAATATGTATTCGTTTAAAATACCTCTCTTCTAAAATTATTGAAAAAATGTCCATGTGGAACCAAATTTTCCCTCCCTTTACCTCCCTTCCACTACCTCCAAGTTACTCTAATTCCTTTTGTCCTTACTCCTTTCCTAACAGCATGTAATTATTTTGTATCGGTTAGGATTAGTGCAGTTATTAAGATGCAGGCATTAGCAAATTGCATTCAAATTATTGGGTTCAATGTCCCCCATTTTTTTTTACCAATATTCATAAATTTATAAGTCGTATTTTAGGTGTTATGTACGTATTTTATTGAAGAAAAATCATATCTTAACGAGAGAGATGAGATAGAGATCCATAATGAAATTGAGATAGAGAGAGTTGGATGAATAAGTGTCATGTAATTTTATTTAATTAAATATTTTATGAGGGAGGTTAATAGTAATATTTTTTTGTAAATTTTTTTTTTTTTTTTAAAAGTCAGAAGTACAACATTTTCTATCGATGGTGCCTAGCCAACTTTTCCCACCACTAAGATACGCCCCTGATATGAACTCAATAGATATGCATGCATACAAGAATCGATATTTTATTCTTACCTTGAAATATCTGATGATGTCAGTACGAACATGTTTTATTCTTCTATTTCGTTATTTTAATTGTGTTTTATTTTTATTTTTTATTTTTTAGCTTGGTTGCTTAATTCAGTAGTACATAAATCACGACTATACACGGTCCAAAACACTAATGACATGGTTTCATGTCCGTATCAGCGAGCGTCGTGTATGAATAGGTGAGTACATTGTACATGGTTACTAAACCATGTCTATATATTACTAACATGCATGGTCAATAGGTTTGAATCTTGAAAAAAAAAAACACTGAAAATAGTGATTCTACATAGTCAATTAGCCATGTAGAATAACAAGGGTTATATACATGGTTTTTACAAATTCATCCTTATTATTTTGAAAACCATACATAATTTGTTATTTAGAACCCTGTATGATTTCTATTTTTATTTTATTTTTATATAATTTATAAGTGGGTAGCATCCATATGTTTTAGCCAATAAACATATATACAATATTACACATTTATAATTCAATATATATTCAACTTTCGCAAATTACAGAACTCAATATTCATTTCTCAACATGTCAACACATAAAACAATATTCCCTATTCATTATTCAACATTCATCATTCAACATATATACATATGCATCCATAATTCAACATACGTATGTATATTTTCCTTCTTATTTCACATACAACATCCAATAATCTCATTAATTCAACATATACACATACATGTCCACAACTTATTTTCAAGAGTGTTTGCTTTTTCACCCAAAATAAATAAGTTGAGCAGAAAAAAGAAATTTCAATACACATACTTGACGCTTTTTCCATCTCCAGCTTGTTGCATGTAGAGAGTAAGCAAACGTCGATGAGGTCTTAGTTGTCACATTTGTACTAGTTTCCTCTGTCTAGCTTGTAAGCAGTGCATAACACATTAAGAATTCAACATTTACAAATTAAGAATTGGCATTGGCTGCTACTCCAGGCTTAAATGGAGCCATGCCAATATTTCTTCCCAGCCATAATTTACAAAGTTCTAAATTATAGACAACGTCACGTATATACATCACAAAATAAGGTTGGATTTTATCATATAAAATATATTTAATATAAAGCTGCCTTTTAAGTAGCAACTAGTAAAACACAAAAGCACTCTAAATTATAAGCAAATAACATTTTCGGATATTGAATTTTTCAATTAAATTGCATAACACACGCTCAAATCAAATCGGTAGGCCTACCCAGGAAAGTAGCCATCCCTTTCAAAGAATCATTCGTCAAAATATCACAAGATATGTTGAGGAAGGGTAAAGAGGTCCAGAGGTACCATCTCTTTGACAACATGCACGTTTGTTGTTGTCTATTTAAGGTATAGACTTTTGATACATTCCACATCAAAATTTAAAATATCTCTAGTACTCAACTGAAAGGATTGTTGCAAGCACAAAACCATTTGGTATAGTATTTAGGGTGTCGAACCACAACGACAACAGAAGTATTCATTTATAGTAAGAGGAACCAAGCAAAGACTGATCCGGGGGTTTTGCAGAGTTGTTGATTGTTTGAAAAGTAAATAAAACAAAGAAATAAAATATATAAATGTAGCAGATAGTGGATGTCTAAGGGCTTTCCGGCTTTCTGCTATCATTTGAGTCTAGTTTGCTACTCAGTTGTTCTTCTACAATTTTAACTAATATGAGGGGGGGTCTAATTCAATAGTTTGTGTCACATTCAACTCATAGGCATCACTGTTACGTACAAAGAACTAGAGTGTTTTCTCACCATACCTAAACCTACCATGCGTCACGATTAAGTT
The DNA here is from genome assembly GCA_964058845.1 of Carex sylvatica. Classification (NCBI taxonomy): domain Eukaryota; kingdom Viridiplantae; phylum Streptophyta; class Magnoliopsida; order Poales; family Cyperaceae; genus Carex; species Carex sylvatica. The sequence continues at coordinate 99,770 of CAXKVR010000114.1, forward strand.
CTTAGGACGGTTGTATTTAGGCCATGAAGTTCCAAAGGTCTAGATCTAATTTTATTTTTGCCACGTCACGGCTAATCTAGAACTGCACCAAGACATTTCTTTGGTCCATACTAAGCCTAGTTTCAATGGTTCTGTTTTATGGTGTTTTTTGGGATTTTATCCTAAGGTCATGTGCTACCTTGGTTCTTAACATGGATCTAAGTGTATGGTTGAGTAGTGTGTTGTCACCCATGAACTACCCATATAACATCACCCCAAAACTACTTTATGCGGAATTGTGTTGTCACCCTCGTATCCACACATGTACATATCTATCACCTAAACTAAACAAGTGATGTTTGCGCTCTGCTTTGAATTGACATCTCAGGTTTGTTTACAATATGTGTTACATATATAAAAATAAAAAATAAACATATTATGCAGAAATTTTTATTGATGAGAAACAAAAAAATGAAAATTGTATTGTAGGAATTTTATAAATGGAAAGGCATGCAGTTATGTTCTGTAGCATCCGCCATAGACACCATTGAAGTTTGAGTCCGCAGCAAGAAAAAAATATTGTGGACGATATTAAAAATGGAGTCCAAAAAAAAATTGTGAAAAGAAATGGACGTCATATAAGATGAGTCCATTCCAGTAACTCTAATAACCCAAATCTATGCTTGGTTGTCTCTCTCCTCTCTCTCACTTTCTCATTTTTTAACCCAGATCTGCACTTGGCGTCCGGTTTTTTTCCTTTTTTTTTTTCTGAGTTTTTCCCTGTACTCTATCTTTTATGGCATCCAAGAAAATTTTTATTAGTTGCGGACTCCAATCTTGGACGCCACAGCAATTGGCTGCCTTCCAATTTTTAAAATTCCTACAACACTGTCCCATTTTTATTAGTATGACCATTTTTTTAGTACTTCATACTAATAAAAATCTCAGCACATTACGCGCCCACATTCTATGAACTTAAATATATATTAGACTACGAAGCATATATATAATTTCCCAAAAACAAAATAGTTAACACGTAGTAGTGGTTTCTTAGAAACAGCAAGGCCGCAAGGTACGTATTACCTACCTATAGGCATAGTTACCCCACTGCACCTAAATAATCCTCTCTCGTGACATAAGTATTGACTACTGTACAATTCTTCTACACGGCACTTCCAAGAGCTTACCTTACCCCCCTGGATCTTAACACTGTCCAGCTCTTTACTTTGCATTTTCACAACTACGTAAACTGAGCTTTCGACAAGGTCATAAATAGTTACCCCACTCCACCTAATGTATCCATATTCACTCTCCTTGAAAAGAAAATAAATGGAATGGAAATCTTCAAATAAACACCGACTATTGTACAAAGTTTGTTGGGTTATGGGAGAACTAACAGAAATAAAAGAATGTAAGGTTTGTTTCTAATTGACAGAGGAATAGATTAGAAATAGAGAAAACATAAAAACTGTGCTGCTGTGCCAGTATTTTTCAGAGAGAATTTTTCAGAATAGAAACAAACTCTATTTCATACGCTTTTTTCATTACAAAGTTCTACAGAATTTAAAGTACAACAATTATCTAAAATAACTACCCACTACACAACATGTGCTAAAAATAATAACCATACAGAAAATAACTTGCAACACTCATAGCAGTTTTACACGTCAGAAAACTACTCTCTAACCAACTTAATTTCTGAAGATTTTCTAAAACCAATTTCTGAATTAATTCTCAACACTCCCCCTTGATTCAAAATTGGTTATCCAAATGCTTTTTGAAATAGCTCGAATTTCTCTCGTGCCAATGCCTTTGGGAGTATGTCTGTTGTCATTCCTCCTTTCTCCGAGCTTCTTCAAAGGTCGAGGATCTGCAACATATAATACCTGTGTTTCTTTATATAACTCCTGCACAGACTTGGTCCTTCTAACCGATGTATTTAGGTTGTGATTACGCCTCTTGTAAACCTTGTATGTTGGTGTAGTGCTTGGTGTGCCATGTGTGGGACTTGGAATTCTGTCAGATTCATTTTCTGAATCTGCACTATTGCTGATCAGATTCTCCGCTTCATCAATTTCTTTGTCATGTGTTGGTACTACATCATTTTCTACTGGTTCTACAATCTCTACTTCTTGTATATTCTCTTTCCACTGCCAACTTGCATTCTCATCAAACAAAACATTTCTACTCACCACAACTTTACCACTGTTTGGGTTGTACAGTCTATAACCCTTAAACTCTGTGCAATAGCCAATGAATATTAACTTTTCTGATTTTTCATCCAGTTTTTCTCTTCGTTGTGAGTTGATTAAGGTATATGCAATAGAACCAAACACTTTCAAATGCCCAACACCAGGTTTTCTCTCAAACCAAGCCTCAAAAGGGGTTTTGTTCATCACTGCTTTAGTTGGAGACAAATTCAACAAATAAACCGCAGTTGCTACTGCTTCAGCCCAGAACATATTCGGCAAACCTTTCAATTTTAGCATGCTTCTAGCTAATTCAACAACAGTTCTATTTTTGCTCTCTGCAACCCCATATTGTTCCGGTGTGTATGGTGTGGTTAATTCATGGTGTATTCCTTCTTTTTCACAGAATCTCTTAAATTCAGTGGACTGGAATTCTCCTCCTTTATCAGTCCTTAACACTTTCAAACTCTTTTCAGTTTGCTTTTCTACAGAGGCCTTAAACTTCTTAAAGTTTTCAAATGTTTCTCCCTTATCATGCAAAAAATAAATCCAACTCATTCGACTAAAATGATCAGTAAAAAGGAGAAAATATTTGCTGCCACCCAATGATGCAGTTTGCATTGGTCCACATAGGTCTGCATGAACTATTTCGAGGATTTGTGTTGCTCTGTTAGACTGACCTTTAGGACAGGGTAATTTGGCTTGCTTTCCATAGATACACCCTTCACACACACCTATTTGATCAATCTCAGGCAGCCCATAAATCATTTGTTTCTGATTCAACAATTTCAACCCATTGATATTTAGATGCCCATATCTAAGATGCCATAACTCAGTTTTGCTTAACCCTTTTACTGCCATTGCTCTCTCTTTTACACCCGAAATTTCAAGTGGAAACAACTTGTTGGTTGCCATTCTTACTTCTACTAATGATTGATTTGTGGTTTTATCCTTGATTGCACAAGAATTTCCTTCAAACAAGATTGAATACCCACTCTCCATCAATTGCCCGATGCTGAGTAGGTTTTGTGACAAGTCTGGAATGAAATAAACATTATGCAAATATTTCATACCATTTTGGTTGGTGTGCACTTCTATTGTGCCCTTACCTTCCACTTGAATCAGTTTGTCATCACCAAGTTTGACCTTCAATTTGTGGTTTTCATCCAATTCTTCAAACAAATGCCTATTACCAGTCATGTGATTGGAACAACCACTGTCAAGGAACCATATGGTGCTTGCATCAATTTCACCTTCTGTACTAGCCATAAAAAGCGTTGGTTGCTCGCTTTTCTCTTCTACATAGCTTGCTTGGTTCTCCTTCCTTTGCTTCTTATAGCACTCGGATTGATAGTGCCCAAATTTATGGCAGTAGTAGCACTTGATTTCTTTTCTATCACGCTTAAACTGAAATTCACCGGTTCTGCCACAACCACGTCCTCCTCTGCCTCGGCCTCTGCCATGGTAGGACTCTCCCTTCATGTAAAATACCCTTTCATCACCTTTCTCCTATGATCTGGACAGCCTCGCTTCATGGGTCTACAGTGATCCCATCAGTTCATCAAAGGGATAGGTTGAGAGATCTTTTGACTCTTCAATTGCTGCCACAACATGATCAAATTTTGTTGTTAGGCTTCTCAGCACCTTGGCCACGACGGTTTGCTCTGTGAGGTTGTCTCCATATGCTCGAATTTGGTTGACAATTGTTGTGACTCTTGACAGAAAAATCTGCACTGATTCTTCTGTTTTCATCTGCAGTGTCTCGAAATCTCGTCGTAGCCCTTGCAATTTCATGGCAATAACTCGTGAACTTCCTTGAAATGCAGTCTTCAAGGTTGTCCATGCTTCTTTAGCGGTGGTTGCTGCAGCAATCTTTGAGAAAATTGTATCATGCATTGATTGTTGCATAAAAAACAGTGCTCGCGCATCCTTCCTCTGATTTTCTTGCAAATTAGGTCCTTCAGTAGGCACACCCGTCTCTACTAAATCCCACAAACCATGTGACTTGAACAGGGTTTTCATCTTGATGCTCCAAAATTCGTAATTTTCACCTTTGAACAATGGAATTGCTGGTTGAGTTACATTGACGGTGTTGCCTAGGGTTTCAGCCATTTGTGCCCAATGAATCGACTCGCTCTGATACCAATTTGTTGGGTTATGGGAGAACTAACAGAAATAAAAGAATGCAAGGTTTGTTTCTAATTGACAGAGGAATAGATCAGAAATAGATAAAACATAAAAACTGTGCTGCTGTGCCAGTATTTTTCAGAGAGAATTTTTCAGAATAGAAACAAACTCTATTTCATACGCTTTTTCAATTACAAAGTTCTACAGAATTTAAAGTACAACAATTATCTAAAATAACTACCCACTAATAACTACCCACTACATAACATGTGCTAAAAATAATAACCATACAGAAAATAACTTGCAACACTCATAGCAGTTTTAGACGTCAGAAAAGTACTCTCTAACCAACTTAATTTCTGAAGATTTTCTAGAATCAATTTCTGAATTAATTCTCAACAAAGTTTTCTCAACCCCTCATATCTAAAGACTGCATGTTGCTCTTTAATCATTACACATTTCTCATTTTCACAACTCAGATCTAAGGTTCTTTCCACCTAGCCTCTCCACAGAAATCTATACAGAGCAAAAATGGCAGGGAAATTGATAGCTTCTCTACTCTCTCGAGCCACCAATTTGCTCCCCACAATTAGAGCCTCTGTGCAGGCTCCTTCTGCCTCTTCATCAAATTCTAATAACTCAGAAAGGGAACGTGCTCATGCAGTTGAGGACAATCTAGAGAAGCTAATGAGAACTCTGAAGCGGATCAAGGCAACGCTATACGATGTTGAGGAGAGGGAGATCAGAGATCACTCCGTAAAGCTCTGGCTCTGGCTCAAGATGTAGAGGCAAGAAAGGCTTCTCGGGCTTCCGGTTCTCAGAAGGGAAAGCAGATGGAGGTTAGTGCTTTGTGCATATAGAAATTAAATGGATCTTACTTGTGCTTGTATTTTTTTCCGTGTTGCATGTGTTGTACTAAAAGTAAATGGAGGATGCTTGAAGTTTGTTTTCCTTTTATTCATTTTGGGTAGTCCTGCCTGGTCATAATATTGAAGTTTAACTCAAAAAACAATAATCATATAAATTATACATAATTAAGTACAATGCATATTGCCGTAGTGATATCTAAATTTTTTGTATCAATCGAAATGTGCTCCAAACCAACTATATCAATCAATTATTTTGGTATAGAATCAAAACAGCTTTTGTTATTATCGTAATTCAACTAGTTGTGGTCACATATACCTGTAAAATTAAATGATATTAATCATAATTTCAATGTATAGCATGAAAATTTTAGATAATATAATTATTTATCACGTTTCTATTTTCAACTGGCTCATCTTTTAGACCTCAGTAAAATCAACTTTAGTAGAGTTAGGGTGTGAATAAAATGAAACTTTATTTCTGTAGAGTATTTGATACAATTTATAATACAAACTCTCGCTAAAACTGTAACATCCGTAATTTTAATATATTTGCATAACGTATTTTGAACTTATTTATAAAATTGAGAAACTTAAGGCTCAATTTATAAGAATGCAAAACTAGAAAAATTTCAACTTGGCACTATGGCCACGTGGCCTATGCATAGGTTGCCATTTGTTTTCACCACCGTTGAAACTCCCTTTAAATTTGCCATTTTTCACTTCATTGGATGACGATGAAAAAAGAAAACAACAAAGTATAATTGAAAATTAGAGAGCAAGAGAGAAAAAAAAAATTTGAGGAAATGAGAAGAAAAGTTTTGATAAATATGATGATATTTGATTTCAAGTTCAATTGGAATTCCGACTACGTCGTTTTAATTCTGAATAATTATTGCAGTTCGATTTGGATTCTCAATTAATCACTATTAGGTAACCTGACTTCTCTATAATATGTGTTTCTGATGGGACGATGAATGGATGCGAGGGTGCCTCTCTTATCGTGACTCCAGGTTAGGCGGCGGAGTCGTAACAGTTTTGGTATCAGAGCATTCGTTTCTCGGACTGTATTTGGATCCTGGTCCATGTTTCATTTGTTATCGATATTATGTTTGGGTGCATGTTTCGTTTGAATTTTGAGGACAATTCTTTTGAAGGGGAAGAATTTGTAACATCCGTAATTTTAATATATTTTCATAATGTATTTTGAGCTTATTTATAAAATTGCGAAACTTAAGGGTCAATTTATAAGAATGCAAAACCTAGAAAAAATTCAACTTGGCACTATGGCCACGTGGCCTATGCATATGTTGCCATTTTCTTTTCACCACCGTTGAAACTCCCTTTAAATATGTCATTTTGTTTCACTTCGTCGGATGACGATGAAAAAAGAATACAACAAAGTAAAATTGAAAATTAAAGAGAAAGAAAGAAAAAAGAAGAAGAAAAGTTTTGATAAATATGATGATATTTGATTTCAAGTCCGATTGGAATTCTGACTACGTCGTGTTGATTTTGAACAGTTATTGCAGTTAGATTTGAATTATGGATTGATCACTATCAGGTAACCGGACTTCTCTATAACCTGTGTTTCCGATTTGTTTGGTTCAATTGAATTTTGAATTGAGTTTTGAATTATGATGCATATTTAATGGGATAGTGGGTCTGAGATTCGAATTTATTTGTGAAATGATATGATTGTGTGTTCTGATAATTTGTGAAATGATATTTTTGTGTGAAATGAAATGATATATACATTGTTTGACTTATTTTATTGATAATTCAGACTTAGTTGCTATTCTCGGTTAAATTTGCAGATATAATTTGATTTGAAATTGTGTGGATTAATCCAGTTTGTTCGATTGGATGTTTAAATAAGCCAATATAGAGAAGCGTGTTGTTAAATAATCGGTTTCTGAGTTTTGTAGCTGACTCCGTATTATTTATGTTTGTTATTTTTGTTGCGATGTAAGTTGATTGGACGATGGATGGATGCGAGAGTGCCTCTCTTGTCGCAACTTCAAACCATGCGGCGGGGTCATGACAAAAACTGAATATTTTTTAAAGTTAAAGATCTATAATTGAGATGACCCTCATGTGAGTAAGATGCTCATGAAACATTTTGGGTGGCAATATATCTTTATAAGCGGATCTTTCATATGGGTTTTTTTGAGCGTCTTCAATTGATTCTTCATAGCTGGTTTTAACTACTTACCACTCATCTTGCGTACCGAACAAGGCCTTCATTTGTGTACTCTAATTATCGTAGTTGTTCTTTGTAAGGCACGTCAATGGAACTTTCCCCAACAATGTCCCATAAATTATCGTCGTGGCTATGATACCAATTTGTTAATATTTGATATAAATTTAGTATATTTTATTAGTAGAAGAGAGAACACTCTATGATAGAAATTTAACTTCTATTATTAATATTGTCTTACTCTCTTACATTGAAAAGGCATCTTATATAATAAGACATCTTACACATTATATAGATACTAGCAACGTAACTTTTCTATACTCTTTTTCATTAATTAGCATTTAACTCTATTTATTTTGTAGATACGTTTTTTCGAAACATACCAAGACAAAGGCAGCCTATTACATTACAACATGATTTCTCGAGGATTCCAACATTAACTATTACATTTGAAGCACGAATTAAGTTTATAATTTACCATACAAATTATATACCAATTTGATTTACTTATGCAATGCATTTCGTTTTTGACTGTACATTGTTCCAATGCCTGCTGGCATGGTAGATCGTCTTAACAAAATAAGAATTCAGTTTGATGAAATAGCGAAGGACCGTGAAGCCCTCCAATTAAGGGAGAATGATGGGGTGAGGCATCCAAACAACAAAATTTCACGAACTCCAACAGGGCACATGGTGGATGAGGCAAGCATTTTTGGCAGAGGTTCTGAAATAACAGAAGTCATCAATTTCTTATTGTCTGAAAAAGAAAAGTCTTTTTCGGTCATTTCAATTGTTGGTAAAGGTGGCCTTGGAAAAACCACAATTGCTCAACTTGTCTACAAAGATAGGAGGGTTTCTCAGTGCTTTGATTTATTGGGGTGGGTATGTGTCTCGAGGAATTTGATGTCAGGAGGCTCATTAAAGCAACCATTGAATCAGTCTCCTCAAAAATTCTTCGGATTGTTTGGTTAACACGAAATAAGGTTTGTTTTCAAAATTCTCCTATACCTTCTATTAGGTCAGTAGCTGCTTCTATTATTGCTTTAACTTCTTTTTGGTGCAAGTCACGATTAGATAATTCTTATTTTAAGTTATCTTTAGTTATGTCTTTTGATGTTTTTTATTTGTCTCAGATAGGCCCTCTGATAGTATTATCCGACACGGATGCACAGGATCAGGATAGCTCCCTGCCGGTTACCGACGAGGGCCCTGGTCTTGGTTTAGACGGGTTGGACCTAGCTGATTATTTGAGTGACCGAGCAGTTTCTGATGCTATCGATCGTGTTGTTGACCTTCTACCTATTATTTCTATTTCATCAGCTAGTGCCTCCTCGTCTAGTGTTATAGTCATTTCTGATTCCATTTAGTCTTTCTATTTCATGTCCTACTAGTATATTTTTTTGCCTATGTTGTTAGATGTTATTTTAGTATTGTTATATTGCTTTGTGATAACATTTTCTTTTTAAGGAGCTGTTGTATGAATTCTCTCGTTTCGTAATGAAACTGGTGGGAATACCACATTTATCAAAAAAAAAAAAAAAAAAGTCTCCTCAAAAATCGATTATGGTTTGAGTGAGTTGAGCCCATTACAAAAAGAGCTTGCAAAAACTGTAAAGGAGAAAACGATACTGCTTGTTTTAGATGACGTGTGGAACGAGAATCAGAGTCTATGGGAGTTGTTTCAGGTTCCTTTGAAAGAAGCAAAGATGGTCAGAATTCTCGTGACAACAAGAAATAAAAAAGTTACAGAGGTTGTGCAAACAACGATATGCTTTAGCCCAACAAACTTGCCTAAAGATTCTTGCTGGCAGTTATTTCGACATTATGCATTTAGTGGTAGTTACATTGGCCCAATGCACTTGGTAGATTTGGGATGGGAGATTATGAGAAAGTGTGGTGGGTTGCCATTGGCTGTGAAGTCAATTGCAAGCCTCCTTAGACATGAAACAGATGAAGAGGGTTGGAGAAGGATTCTAGAAAGTGATCTGTGGGAATCAAGTCCATCGAATGATATATTTCCAGCACTCCAGATCAGCTATGCTCAAATACCGATCTACCTTAAGCCATGTTTATTATTTTGCTCAACGTACCCAAAGGATTATATATTAGAAAAAAATAATTTGATAGAGTTATAGATCTCTCATGGCTATGTCGAATCCAGGGGCAAAAGGAAAATAACAGAAATTGGTGTTGAATATTATGAGGAGTTGAAAGAGAGGTCATTTCTTGATGATTTTCTAGACTGATCTTCAGAATGTTGCAAGTTGCATGATATAATGAGAGGTTGCACTTGTGGCGGAGATTTGGAGCACCAGTATTGTATAGACAATACAAAGGCATATATAACCTCACTGCCGAATCTGTCAAAATATTATGAAGAATGTTGGGGCGACATAGGCACCTGTAACCTTACTAAATTTGAAGCATTAAGGGTATTGGAATTGAATGGGTATAGTTTGACAAAGATTCCACACACCATTTGCCAGTTAAAACATCTTGCCTATCTTTGTATTATTTCTTTTCGTCTCAAAGTTTTTCCATTATCCATTGGCCTCCTGTACAACTTGCAGACCTTAATTCTTGATTGCCCTTTCCTTGAATATCTACCTGAAAGTATTGGTGATCTTGCTAACTTAATGAGATTAGTTATTAAAAGCGATGAGTTAAAGGAAGTGCCTTTAGAACTCATAAATCTTTGTAACCTACATGGATTAACAATTCGATGTAATTGGATTCAAGCATTGCCTAATACAATAGGCTGCCTGAGTAGTTTAGAGGAACTTAACTTGTTGCCTAATATTGTCAATCACAAGCATGATTATGTTCCTCATGGCCTTGTTAACTTTCCGACAATAAAGACAATGAAAGCATGGTTGAGAGTTAGAACTATAGCTTGGTTAAAGGATATGAAGGACCTTGAAGGAAAACTCTATGTTGAGGGATTAGGGAACATGAATAATTTAGTAGACATCCAGTGTGCTAACTTGAGAAATAAGTGCAAACTTGAAACTTTGGAATTATGCTGGAAATCAGAAAATTATGAATTTGCTTCCGATGCAAAATCGTACATGTTGCTTAACTGTGAGAAATCAGACCTGAGGTTAAGCCTCGTACCAGAAGAAATCAGACCTGATGTAGATATTTCACCTTTCTATGAAAAAACAGACCTAATATTAGGCTGCATACCGACAGCTGCCAGGGTCGGGTTAGTTGATGCAGATGATGTGGATATTTCACCTTCCTATGAGAAATCAGAGCTCATATTTGGCCTCATACCAAAAGCTGCCGAGGACAGGTTTGTTGATATAGATTTTGCCTTGTTAGAATGCCTCCAGTCACATCCTAACCTCAAGAAACTTCTACTAAGCTGTTATCCTTCTGCCACATTATCAGGATGGATGAGGGATCCATCTTCATTGCAGTCAATTCTAGAGATCAGGTTACAAAGTTGTACCAATATTAAATCTCTTCCATTTAACAATCTTCACTCTCTCAAGCACCTCAACATTCAAAGATGTTACAGTCTCCAAGTTCTGCAGTTCGAACAATTGTCCTCCCAGCTTGAAAAATTGCATATTGCAGAATGTCATGACCTGGAGTTGATTACCGGACTAGGGAATCTGAATATGCTGGCTACACTCGAAATTTATTCATGTATTTACCTTAAATCACTAATTATGGATGGGCTGCAGTTGGTCGAATCTACTAAGCCCTTGGGTGATTCCTCTCGTGAAAAGCCACATATTGGCAGACAGAGCACTGCATCACTTAGAAGGTTAGAAATCGGTAACTGTTTATTGCTTTGTGTTCTACCAGATGGGTTGATTCCATCTGGGCCTTCCTGTTATGTGCATGTCAATCGTTGCGGCTGCCCTGACTTTGAAATTGGACATCTACAATAAATTAAATCAGGTTTGGAATGTTACTGTTATTATTTGAATATTTAATTTTAGACCTGTGAACTTCATTTACTTTTATGTAATGAAAAGCCTTGGTAGGATTTGTCACTGATTAAACTGCTCCTAGTTCAACAAAAGAACATTTCATTTTTTTTCTTACTTGTTTGTTGCTGCTACATAAGCTCTTGTCCAATTTTTTTTGCAGCTTTGTTCAATGATATCTTCCATTCGCCCAACAAAGGACATTTAGGAGTACCCTGAAAGATCCTCCATAGAAATTAATTTACTATTCAATTTGTTATATGATTTGTAATAAATGGAAGGAGTTTACTTGTGGGACTCATTTTCATTTATTTTGAATTTTTCCTATGCTCCTTTTTTTTTCGATTCTTCTCATCTTAAGAATCGTTAAATAAGCCAACTGCCAATTTTTGCTCATTGTGTGGATCTCCCCTGTATTTGTGTTGAGTTGCTCAGGAGAGGGAAGGTGCTCTATATTAATGTTTAGAGCAGAGAAGGATTTCAAGTGGGTGTCTGTATGGAAAATTTGTGATGTGTTGTGCCATGACTATGGAATAGGTACGTTGGTGAACAAAATTATGGGATTTCAAATGTTTTACTAACAATTCTTAGTTTCATATCATTTTCTTTTGATTGAAACTAAGTTATTAGCTGTGGAAAAAAAATGAGGATTCAAATGCCTTTATTTTTTGTCCATCCATCATGCTTGTATTTTTTAGTTTTCTAATAATAAAAATTCTACAATTTATATGTCAATATAAAACATGTGATCTATATTATTTTCTCTACATGCACGTAAAAAAACTATGATTTTTTTATTTTAATTTTATATGAACCAATAAATTAAAAATCAACATCCATAAGATATCTACACAAAACTAGATAAAAGAATGACATAATTTTGCATCGAGAACATGATATTGGCCACATCTACTATAACATTGGTGTATTTTTGCAAGTTCATGAAACTAATAAAAATAAAATTGAAATGTTATGATATTTTTCATGTACATAGAGAAAATGATAAGATCATATTTAATGGTTTTATTTTGACATTTTAATTTTAATTTTCAAGTTATTTTAGTTCTAAAAATCAAGGTATAATAAAGATATAAAAAATAAAGACATTTGAACCCTCTCAAAAAAAATAATGTACTACTTAAAGAGAATGGTAGCGGGTAATACATTTTGTGAGTAGTTTACGAATGAAAAAAAAAAAAAAAAAACGACAACAACAACCAAGGCAGATCATTTATTGCTGGAGCCTATTTTGTCCGATCTGTTATCAATGGATGTCATGTTATTTACCAGCGTTAATTTTATTTTTTATATGCACATATATATAAATATTGCATTGTATAGTCCGTACGTGCTTAATACAAAGTATATTACATATTTGCACTCTAAACAAAATTATTTAGCTTTGTATACTAAATGAAATTTCAACTTTTTAACGGTGAATTAAACAAATGGCTGGTTAACCAATTACATTTTTCTTTATCTACAAAAAATAAATGGCAGGGAATTTGATAACCTATGTGCTCTCTCTCGCCACCAATTTTCTCCCCTCAATTACAGCATGTGCGCAAGCTCTATCCTCTTCATCAATTCCTAATAATAACTCAGAAAGTGGACGTGCTCGTGCTGTGGAGGAGGAGCTGGAGAGACTGATGCGAACTCTGAAGTGGATCAAGGCCACGATGTATGATGCGGAGGAGAGGGAGATCATTGTGATGTATCAAATTGGATAAAATAATGAATCCACTTCACAGTGGAGAAAATTGGATAAATAATGACAATAACCAAGTTAGAGACTTAGCTTTGTTCACTATTTGTTGATAATTTTTTGCATATTTTTCTTAACATGTTGACATATTTGATAGTTTTAGATATATATTTCGGTGGAGGGAAGAGAGACAATTCTCACAACAACTCTTTTATTATTCAAACTATCTTTTGTATTTTCTCTCTTCCATTCTTACAACAGAATACAAGTTTATTTATAGCCTTAGACATGACTCTTAAAATTCGTGCAGTAATTAAAACAAAACAGAATTCAAAACAACCCAAAACAGAATATAAAGCAGAACAGTAAATTCTGACCCTTGGTTACTAAAACTTCCATAACTTATTGTAGAAAACTCCAAACGACTTGAAACTTGTACCATCAGACACGTCAAATAGACTCTTCATTTGTCCAGAATAATCTAGAATTGACCTTTCAAATTTGCTCATTAATCAGTCTCAAAATCTGTCCACTACAGAATCCAAGAAGTTTTATTCATATTTCCCAATAAACCTAACTTTAATATACTAATTAAGTTTATATTTTCAACAATATTTCTAATTTTTGTGTGATATATATTTAAAAAGAAAAACCTTTTCGAAATGTTTAGGTACCATGCCGATATTCGTATTGCGTCTGATCCCAACATTATGTGGCATGACACAGCAAAAACACTTCTAATTTTTAAACCATCTTGAAAAGTGGCATGATATTTGTTTTGAAAATGAAGACTGCCACTACGACTGTTTTGAAAAGTTTTCTTTACCAACTATTTGTTCATTTATTTATTTATTTTATTATTATTTTTTTGACATTGCTAGCAACTTGATGTTAGTAATGTGGGCCCTCTTACAGTCACGGACTCACCTAACAATTATCAATTATCGCATCTTTTACAACAAGTAGCAATAAATATATTAACTTAATCTTGTAATTGGGACTGCTGACCAATAAATAAATAAAAAGATGCATTATTGTAGACTTGAAATAAAAAAGAAAAATAAGTAGAAGTGAAATAAACGTGGAATTGCTCTGGGAGACTCCTCTGATCTAAAGACTCAGCTGCTCTTTATTCATTTCTCATTTCTCATTTCACAAATCAGATCTGACAATCCATTCATTCTTTCATCCCCCTCCCTCTCAACAGAAATCTACAGAGCAAAATGGCAGGGAATTTGATAACCTCTCTGATCTCTCTAGCCACCAATTTGCTCCCTTCAATTACAGCCTCTGCGCATGCTCCTTCTTCCTCTTCGTCAAATTCTAATAATTCAGAAAAGGACCGTGCTCGTGCTGCTGAGAAGGATCTGAAGAGGCTGATGCGAACTCTGGAGTGGATCAAGGCCACGATGTACGATGCTGAGGAGAGGGAGATCATAGACCGCTCTGTCAAGTTCTGGCTGAAGGAGCTCAAGAAGGTTGCTTATGATGCTGAGGATGTGCTTAGTGAGTACCGATATGAGGTCACACGTGTTCAAGTAGAGGCAAGAAAGGCTTCTCAGGCTTCTGGTTCTCACAAAAGAAAGGAGATGGAGGTTAGTGTCCTGTGCATATAGAAATCAAAAGGATCTATTTTTTTTTTGCCTTCTATCGTTGTAAGGTAGAATCTTGGATTTCAATTTAGAATCGAAAAGGGCAACGAAAAAAATTGACAATAATCAATATATCTAAATAAAATTTAATTATTATATATAAGTCAGTGTATAATTAAGTTATTAAATATTTATTAACTGAGGTCTAATTCCTATGGAGGTATAATTTTAAAAATTTTATTGAAGACAATATAAAAAGATCTAACCACGCACAACGAACAATTTTTTTGCTGGATTCGAACTAGATATATAATATAAAAGAAAAGAAATCTACACATTAATAAAGCCGAAATTTCTATTAGTATCCAAAAATTCTATCAAATTACTGAATCTATCCAATTTTGAGTAGAATTTCGAATAATGCCCTGTCCGGTTAATAAATAACCGAACTGATTGATTTTGTCCGGTTAATAACTAACCGGACTCAATCTACCCAATTCAAAAAAAATTTCCGGTTATTAAATAACAAGATTGAGTTTTTTTTTTTTATATTGAAATATTAGAAATATTGAATATATTTTTTTAAAAATAGATGTAATACAATATAATTTGATTTATTAGAAAGACTGCAAAAAATAATCCCGATCAATATTTTTCAGATCGAATTTTTCGCGACTGTAAGAAAAATTAATATATTTCTTTATGTGTTATTGGAAAAAAATAAATATGCTTTGAATGTGAGTTATTGATCGCAGTTCAAAAATCACTTCTAGATAAAATAGAAAATATTGTGATCCTTTTAGTACATTTAATTTCTAAAAAGTTGTATCTATTTTGAAAATTATTTTTGAATAACAATCATTAAATAACTTAAAGTTTATGTTTTTTTCAAAAATAGATTCAACTTTTTAGAAATTAAATGTACTAGAAGGATAACAATATTTTCTATATTTACCTAGAAGTGACTTTTGAATCCAAGCATTTTTATTTTTTTTCAATAACACATAAAGAAATATATTAATTTTTTTTACAGCTGCGAAAAATTCGATCTGAAAAATGTTGATCCGGGTTATTTGTTGCAGTATTTCTAATAAATTCAATTATATTGTATTCCTTCTATTTTCAAAAAAATATATTCAACATTTATAATATTTCAATATAAAAAATAAAAAAATTTAAAAAATTTCTGTTTTGTTAAAAAAAAAAACTCAATCCAGTTATTTAATAACTGGACAAAATTCTTGAATTGAGTAGATTGAGTCCAGTTAGTTATTAACCAGACAAAATCAATCAGTCCGGTTATTTATTAACCAGGCAGGGCATTATTCGAGATTCTACTAAAAATTGGATAGATTCAGTAATTTGATAGAATTTTTTGGTATTAATAAAATTTTCGGTTAATAAAGAGTTTGAATGTGTTATTTGAGAAACAAAAAAATTAGTAGTGCTGTGTCAATAGTCAAAATTGTTTTGTAATTATCAGCTCCCATTATTTCACGACATCAATCCGGACCATCCAATTTAATGAGGCAATTATTTTGTAGAATTGTACTATAGAAAAATAACACAGAAATTATTATATGCATGTTAATTTATGCATTTCATTGATAAAAACACTTCGGTTAGAATATATACATAACATATATCACACTATTGAACCAACCACTGCTGCTGCTTTTTTTTAAAATAAAAATAATGAACTTGTGCAAGTTATTTCCGTACATATTTCCGTACATATTCGGCTTAACAAAATAAGAAGTCGATTTGATGAAATAGCAAAGGATCGTGAGGCTCTTCAATTAAGGGAGAGTGATGGGGTGAGGCGTCCAAACAACAAAATTTTATGACCCCCAACGGGTCACATGGTGGATAAGGCAAATATTTTTGGCAGAGATGCCGACATTTCAAAGGTCATTGATTTCTTACTAACTGAAAAAGAGAAGTCATTATCAGTCATTTCAATTGTTGGCAAAGGTGGGCTCGGAAAAACCACCATTGCCCAACTTGTCTACAAAGATGAGAGGATTTTCCAGTGCTTTGATTTAAATGGGTGGGTATGCGTCTCTGAAGAATTTGATGTTAGGAGACTCATCAGAGGGACCATTGAATCATTCTCCAAAACAAATTGTGGTTTAAGTGAGTTGAGTCAATTACAAGAAGAGCTTGCAAAAATTGTGAAGGGAAAAACAATACTACTTGTTTTAGATGATGTATGGAACGAGAATCATAATCTTTGGGAGTCATTTCGAGTTCCATTAACAGAAGCAAGGATGGTCAGAATTCTCGTGACAACAAGAAATAAAAAGGTAGCGAAGGTCATGCAATCAACAACCTGTTTTAACCCAAGTAACTTATCTGAATATTCATGCTGGCAGTTATTTGAGCATTATGCATTTAGTGGTACAAGTTACACCATGCCAAAACACTTGGTAGATATGGGAAAGGAGATTACAAGAAAGTGTGGTGGGTTGCCATTGGCTGTAAAGTCAATTGCAAGTCTCCTTAGGCATGAAACTGATGAAGAGGTTTGGAGGGAGATTCTGGAAAGTGGTCTTTGGGAAATAAAAAAATCAAATGAAGGGATTTTCTCAGCACTTCAGATAAGTTATGCTCATCTACCTGCTCATCTTAAGCCATGTTTTTTGCTTTGCTCAATGTACCCTAAAGATTACATATTACTAAGAGAGGATTTGATAAAGTTGTGGATTGCTCATGGGTACATCAAGTCCCGGAGCAATAGAAAAATCATGGAAATTGGTGTTGAATATTGGAATGAGTTAAAAGAGAGGTCCTTTCTTGATGATTATGGAACTCATTGGTTCGGACCAGAATTTTGTAAGTTGCATGATATAATCCATGATCTTGCTCGATTTATTTCTGAGAATGAACAATACTCGGTGGAGATCAATCATCCACTTGATATTCAAGAGAGAACTGTTCCACGAGAAGCATACCATTTATATGTAAGAGATTCATTGGGATATGTAAATCAAATTCCCCAACAAACTATGAAGGGTTTAAGAACTATTTTTATGGATTTACAAGATTGTGGATACGGATTTTGTACAAACTGTACAAAGTTCTCAACATTGTGGATGAAAATTTGTAAAGATTGTTTGGGAGACGTAACCTTCTGTAACCTCACTCAATTTGAAGTGCTCAGGGTATTGATAGTGAAATGGGATATTTTGACAAAAATTCCTGATCACTCCATTTCTGAGTTGAAACATCTTACCTATCTAAGTATTACTTCTCAACTTCTTAAAGTGTTACCATTATCCATTGGCCTCCTTTACAACCTACTGGCTTTAAAAGTTGAGTGTGAAACCCTTGAATATCTACCTGAAATATTGGTGATCTTCCTAACTTACAGTTTCTATCTATTCGTGCCAATATTGAAAAGCTACCAAAATCACTATGTTCACTTACTAACTTACTGGAATTAACTGTCAGTGTGCACCGGGGATTCTTGGATTATGTCCCTCATGATCTTGTTAATTTTCCATCAGTAGCAAGAATTTTTGCATCATGGAATGTTAGAACTATAGGTTGGTTAAAGGATATGAAAGACCTTAAAGGAATTATCTCTATTGGAAAATTGAAGAACATTAATGATTTAGAAGATGCCAAGCGAGCTAACCTGAGAAATAAATGCAAACTTGAGATTTTAAAGTTATGCTGGGATGATCATATGGATCGTCTTTACAGTAGGGACTCAGAGCTAGAATTAGATCTCGTACCAGAAGCTTGTGAGGGCGGGATAGTTGGGGCAGATGATATACATTTTTCCTTGTTAGAATGCCTCCAGCCACATCCTAACCTCAAGAAACTTGGAGTAAAAGGTTATCCTTCCGCCATAGTACCAGGATGGATGAGGGATCCATTGTTATTGAAGTCAATTCAAAGACTCAAGTTAGAACGTTGTGGCCATATCCGAACTATGCAGCTGGAGCAGCTGCCGTCCCAGCTTAAAAGTTTGGAAATTTCAGGGTGTGACCACCTGGAGTTGATTACCGGACTAGGGCATCTGGATATGTTGGAAGTACTAGAAATTGATGACTGTAAAACCCTGAAATCACTAACAATGGATGGACTGCAGTTGGTGGAATATACTGAGCCTTTTAGTGATTCCTCTCATGAAATACCACATATTAATCAACAGAGCATTTCATCAATAGTTCATGTAAGAAATTATCCTTCTGCCATACTACCCGGGTGGATGAGGGATCCATTGTTATTGCAGGCAATTCAAAAACTCTGGTTATACAAGTGTGGCTATATTGAATCCCTTCCATTCGGCAATCTTCACACTCTCAAGGACCTCTCCGTTGCTTTATGTTCTAGTTTCCGAACTATGCAGGTGGAGCTGCTGCCCTCCCAGCTAGAAATTTTGCGAATTGCACGTTGTAACCACCTGGAGTTGATTACCGGACTAGGGCATCTGGATAAGTTGGAAAAACTGGAAATTTGTTACTGTGAAACCCTGAAATCAATAACAATGGATGGACTGCAGTTGGTGGAATCTACTGAACCTTTTAGTGATTTCTCTCATGAAATACCACATATTAATCGGCAGAGCATTTCATCACTCACAAGGTTGCAAATTAGAGACTGTGGTTCGCTTCATTCTCTGCCAGATGGGTTGATTCCATCTGGGCCTTGTGAGGTGTTTGTTGCAGGTTGCGGCTGCCCTGACTACAAAAAATCAATTCAGGTTCATAATTTTACTATTATTATAATTATTATTATTTAAATATTTAGATTTTGACCACTGAACTTTTTCAATTTTATGTAGCCATTAGCCTTGGTAAGATTAGTTGACCAGTCAAGCTGCTCCTGTTTCGACAAATAAATATTTCATTTTTATATTACTTTTTCAATTTTTTTTTGCAGTGTTTTGACCACAGAAAACTTCGAGCTCACACCATAGTCAGAGATGAGGGGGAGAATGACGATAGTGACGACGATAAATCAAATTAGGTTCATAATTTTATTGTTGTTATAGTTATAATTATTTGAATATTTAGATTTTGACCACCGAACTTTTTCACTTTTATGTAACCATTAGCCTTGGTAAGATTTGTTGACTAATCAAGCTGCTCCTATTTCGACAAATAAATATTTCATTTTTATATTACTTTTCAGTTGCTGCTACATAAGTTCTTCTCCATTTTTTTTACCACAAGAGTCCCCTCCAAGATCATCGATAGAAATGAATTTACCATCCAATTTATTACATGAGAAGAATTTTCTTTGCTTGTGAGGACTCATTTTCATTGTTTTTGTATTTTTTTTTTCTTTTCTTCAAATATTTTTTTCTTTGGGGTATGTTTGGATGGGTTGGGGTATAGTTGGTTGGGTTGAAAATAGGTTATTCGGAATAGTCTATTTGGCATTTGAGTGAATTAGAATAGCCAAATAGAAAATTCAAACTTTTTGTCATATTAGCATAAACTATTCCTAAGAATTTTGAGATTTGACTATTCTAATAAGACAAATCATAACTTTTCTTAATTTGACTATTCTAGTTATTATTGTTTTGCGACCAGACATTGAAGAATGACTAAGCAAGCCAACAGTGAAATTTTAAATTGGCCAATTTTTGGTCATTATTTGGATATCTGCTATTTTATTATATTCATCTCCAATTTTCAACTTTCTGACAAGGTCTTTTTCTCTTTGTTAGACATAAAATTAATTGATTAAAGAGCACTTCGATAATCAATTTGAGTTCAACTTCCCTGGGGGTAAAAAGTGGCAATATTTTTTTTCTAAATCTTGGCAGAGGCTGCCAAGTTATAATTAGCAATAATAATTAAGATGAACCTTTTACCAAATTACATTTTATTCCACATAAAAACATTTTGCTTCCAAGAAAAGAAAAAGGAATTGAAAACACAAATCTTATGTTCTTCAACTGTCAAACTCAACATGAAGCAAAAAGAACAACCAGAAATATTACCATGTTCAATAACTAACATCGATTGAGGGAGTATTACAAAAAAAAAAAAAAAAAACAATAACCATTAAAAAAAAGAACTTCCTAACAAGAATCATCAGTATCAAAATTAACCCACAAACCTGCGACTAAAGTTGAAACAAGTACTTCTGTGAAGATACCCACCAGTAAAACCAGACAAACATCCATTTTTTTAAAAATTAAACTGTACTCTAAAGACATACATCCGCATAATTCTTGTGTTGAACAGAAAAAGAAAAAAAAAAATCTGATTTTCCTATTATATGAGATAAATTTACTTCATATATGGACAATACATATACATACACAACATAGAAATCACTATTAAAACGTCCATAAGCATCAGATTTGTCAACATATAACTCAACACAACAAGGTTAATATTTAATATAAAATATTATTCTCATCATCATCACAATATCCCCTTACGCCCCACCCCACCCCCACCCCCAATCCAAAACTCGAGAAGCCCACACATCTCCTAACCAATAGTCCTCAATGAGGTTGAATAAAGCATATATCCCATTCATGAAAAATATTTTACCTAGTACAAAGATGCATAGTAAGATCCACCCATTGTACCTAAGCTCCAGTCGCGTATAGGCGTGTCCATTCCTTGGCTGTAACATTTAATAATAATGCAGAAGAAAAGATGAATTATTTATTGAGCATTTTTATCATACATTTGTTTCTAACAGAGAGCATGCTTGACAAATAATAGCATCAGAGACAATGACAACTTCGGTATCCTTCTATTAGCATAGGCAGCAGGTACTAATAAATGCTAATTCAAAACTAAATCCCAATCCAGGAAAGAAAAAACCATTGAAATAGGGGAGAGAACGGTGCAATTTCTTGATGGTATCTCATTATATATATGGCCTAAATGACAATACCATATAAAGTCGCTCTTATGACTTATCTTCAGTTCTTTTGTTATTTTATTATAAACGTATCGCTTTGAGATTGGGGAAACATGTCATTACCGATTAAACTTGACTATGAACAGTCCAACACCATACAAAAGGAAAAAATAAGCAACTGCAGGAATACTATCCAATACAACTTGGTACAAATTAAATTAAACCACAGCCTAGGGTAAAGATATTTAAATTAAATTTTGTTCACCCTTGGATTTGACCAATGAGACCGTTGGTACATGTATCAGCACCCATAGAACCCAAAGAAGCGGCCATACAAACCATTGTGGGATCCCTAGTTTGTATAGATATCACCACACTCTTAAATAATTTCCTATGCATTGTGGGACTAAAGAACTGCTACAAACCATTTTGAATACTTCTACATTTTACTAATCACATGGCTGTGGGACCCACCAACACCAATACCCTTTTTCATTTTAAATATTGCAAAGTATTACTAGGATTTAGCTGACGAAGGTGCTCCGATTAAAAAATGTGCGTTCGTTTATCTTTATTTAATACGTATTATGTATCAAAATTTATAAAATGAATGTCATATAAACCGTATTGCACATTTAGATTTTAAAAAAATGTCATATCTGTAGATTATAAACTATACTCGAATATGTACCTCTGCAGCATAGGTACCAACCAAAGTAAAATATTGATGGTAAAAAACGAAATCTTAAACCATACGGCACCAAGAATTACCTGTCTCAACAGCCTCAGTTTCGTTTGCTTTCCAATGTTTAGCAACATTGTCAGAAAGCAGGTCATCCGGGTTTGGAGCACTAAGAAATGCTTGAATACTGAAATAAATAAATAAATAACCAGTTACTTTTATATGTAACCAATTACTTTAATAAATGATTAAATAAATTTTAATTTAAAAGACGTATTATTTGATAAATTTATTTGTATTTTAATTGTATTAGGATAAATATGATATTATCTATTTTAGAGGGAAAATAAGTCATTTTGAAGTTTTTAAGAGATAAATGAAATTCCACCCTAAAGGAGATCTGTTTAATTAGTTATCTTTTTCTCTGTTTTATTATGCAGATTCCCCAAGAAGAAAAGGTTAATACGAAAAAAAATTAATGGCCCCAATTTTTACTTAGATTACATACTGTATATATACATATCTTTAATCACTGTATGCTACAAAGAATAGAAAACCGTTTTAAATTTCCCAATTTTTATTTGCATTATACATCATAAATGATTAAATATATAAATATATTTATGCAGTGTATCTTAGACATATATAATTACAAAAGATTAATAAAAAAAATTACTTGCATTATATATGATTTACATGTTCTCGGACCCCAACTCGAGCACGTCCCTAACTAATTTGACAGAAAAAACATTCCAATTATGTCTAACTTTTATTTTCAACGCTAATATTCAAGTTTTTAAAATTATATTTATAACATTTTAAAATGCTATTCGCAAATTTTAAACCACTATCTGCAAGCATTTAAATCCTAAATCTAGATAGTTTCAATTTTTAAGTACTTTTGTTTTGAAGTAAAAAAAAAATATTATTTCACCCACTTTTTTTGCTCTGATCATTCTCGTCCATTTTTTTGACGACCTGTGATGAATTTTGTAAATCTAAAAACATGAATATTTTCTTCTCAATTTTCTTTTTCAAATGAGATCCACGAAAAAAATATTTCTGAGAAATTTTCAAGTCGTTGTTTTTATTTTCAAGCCATGAAGAAACACTTTAAATTCTGAAGTTTCTAATTCTTAGTCTACAACAATTTAAACCTCTAATGTTTATCATTTGAAGTACTACATTCAAAAGTTTAAACCTCAAATCTAACAAGATAAAACAAAACTGCAATCAAGCTTTTAAACCAATAGTATTACACGTTTAAAGTAGTACCCTGAAGTATTTAAAACACTACAATCAAGTTTTTAAATATCATTGTTTTCCGTAAAATATTACATTTTTTTAGTAGAAAATGTCTGTATTTTTAGATTTGCAAAACTCATAACGGATCGTCGGAAAAATGAATGAGAATTATCAAAGAGAAAAAAAAAAGTGGGTGAAAAAAATCTTTTCTTTTGTGATTTGACGACAAAAGTAGTTTGCAGATAGAGGTTTAAAAATTTGCAAATGGCATTTTAAAATGTTATAAATAGAATTTGAAAAAGTTTGATATGAGTACTGAAAATGAAAGTTAGACATTAAATACTTAGAGGACGCGTTCAGATATTTATTTGGAAGCAATTATTAGGCTGCAATTATGAATTACTAACACATTATTGGAACGTAAATCACTAAATATTAAATATGAACACATTATAAATGTCCATGAAAATCATCAAATATATATTTCTCAAGTTCATTTTATTGAACATCTCAAGACATCAAAATCATCAAAATTGTTGTAATTATATGATATTTATTAACGCAAGAGGCAAGCGATTTAGATTGGATTTAATAATGATATTTGGAATCCATTTTAGTGTTAACGGTGAACAGAATATTATGAACTACTTGAGCGATAGTGGTTCCGGATTAATAAAATAGAAATCCAAGGCAAATATTTTTTATTGCTGAAGACAATTTTGCCGAAATTTTTATTAATAGAAAATTAATTAAATAAATATCCATAATGAAGAACGAATCTGAGTTTTTTCGAGATATAGGAAACATGATAGTTTATAACGACCTTTGGATGTTATAGACTATCACGGCCAGAATGAGCGATATTATTCACCACACTTGTTAATTAACTAAAAAATAAAAAATTCTTGGCCGTGATAATGAAGAAAGAACGGCTAGCAAAAACTTAGATATTCCCTTGAGTTACCTCAAATTATGATAAAAACGCCTGGATGTGATAATAAAGAACGGCTAGCAATTTTTTTTTAGTTAATTAATAAGTTCGGTAATTAATTAATCACTAATTTTGACCGTGATAGTCTATAACATTCAGAGGCTGTTATAAACTATTCACATTTTCTATACATCTTGAAAAAACTCAGATTTGTTCCCCATTAACGTTCAGAGGATGAATATTTATTTAATATATTTCCTATTAATAAAAATTTCGGGACAATTTTGTCCAGGATCTCTATGAATTGACGTAAGACATGTTATTTACAAGCGTTAATTTTATTTTATTTTAAGTCTAAACTATATATAAAAATTTTATTTGTATATTGTCCTCGTTAATTTAACGCAACGTATGGTTCACACTTGTAAACGAGAGTAGGAGATAAAATTATTCCGCAATTTTTGCACTCTAAAGAAGTGAGATTCTTCAATTACCCATGTCTCGTCTACCTTTAATTTGTAATTTTCTGAACCATTACCATGCCGTAGCATCATACCAGTCGTGTGTCCAGTATGTGCAATATTTATCCCATTTATATTCCTTAAAAATATATATATATATATATATACTGCCAGTTAATCACCATAACCTCAGATTTACATAGTTTTAATAAAAATATGCTCAATGAAGTCGTTTCTTCAGTGTATGTGTCAGTTTTAATAAAGAAATATGATCAATGACTCTAACAAGTAGCACGTGTGTGTGTGTGTGTGTTTAAACAAATTTGTTTGTGTCAGTTTGGGTACACCACTATTGCTGAATAGGTGTGTGACAGTGAGTACCTGTAATCACTAATAACAGATTCCGAATGGGTACACCACTATTGTCGCCATCACAAGAGGAGCTGAGCCTGGTAGGGTTCTTCATGCAGAGAAACTGGGAGTACTCGAGCTGCTAGACGAGCCCGGTGCGCTGATCATCATCTTCTCTCTGGTTACACCGCATCTGAGAATATATATTTGCCGTAGCTCGCTGGTCCAATCCCTGCCCGATCGTTTGAAACAAGGAATTAGTTATAATTAATTGAAGGACTATATATTAATTACAAGGACTTAAATCATAGAGCCGGCCCAGCAATTAATAATCTGAGAGGAACATGTGGGCTCGGCCTTATGGGCCGTTGTAGCCCAGTAATAATCAATTGATCTGATTATAATGTTACATGCTGCAAAATTTAGAATAATTTAGAATAATTTAGTTTCAATTTAGATTAAAGATGTACAAATTTAATTTAGGGTATTTTAGGATCTGATTATAATGTTATTTATTTTCAATTTACTGTAATTTAGGTTTGTTTACTGTAATAAGGTATTATTACAAATAAAAATATTTTATTCTGGATTATTTCGACTAATTAATTCTTTTATATTTCTAAATGTGATGTTTGATTTGTTGCAGCAGTTATTTAGGATAAGTACAAGTTAATACGCATCGTATTAATTATGATGAAAAATAATGGAAATATAGATGCCGCTCTGAATAGGCTGGGTCTCTTTCAGGTTGCCATAATCAACAATCAAAATAAAATGAAAAATGAACGTATTAAAATTATATTACTTGTAAATATTTTTTTTTTTACCGCTTCACTTTATACTAAATAAATTTTAAATTTTATAAATTTGACATGTAAATGCAAGACTCGTTAAGTAAATCGGTTTCAATAGTTTTGATTCATCATTTAAAGTTATTTTGATAGATTTTGAAGTTAAGTTCCCCAGATAGTTGATGAACTAAACATCCTAGTTCTACTCATAATTATATGTATTTTTATAAATGCAAAAAGCAAGCAGTTAGAATGAATTTAATATTTTAGTAATATTATTTGGAACTTAAACTTGAGATATTAGCGGTGAAAAAAAATGATATATTACATATGAAAAGAAAAAAAAAATATTGAGTCAGTAGTCTATGAATAAATAAAATAAAATAAATGAAGGCAGATCATTTTGATTGTTGGAGCCAATTTTGTCATGTCTCTTTATCAATAGACAAGTGTCATGTTATATACAAGCGTTAATTTTATTTTTCTATATGCAAATTATATATAAATTTTGCATTTGTCTATAGTGTGCGTGCTTATAATACAATATATGATATATTTTTTGCACTCTAAAAAAATATATTTATATTCGTATTAAAAGCAACTTTCTTAAACGGTGGATTCAACAAATTCAATTTCTTTATATACCCAAAAATAAATTATCTTAGATATATAATAATACAAAAATTATAGCATTTCTCTTGTGACGGGTCAACCAATCACCCACTATACTAGTTATGTCTCAGCTGAACAACGATAAGATGTTGCTTAAAATATATAAATATAAAGCATCGATAAGGGTGCGCTTCCCACTATCTTCAACTTTTTCCTTTATCAATGTTGTCGCTTTGTAAAAATAAAAATATTTAAGTGACAATATCGACAATGGAAAAGTAGAAAACATGCCTACAGCTTCAAATTGCTAATATTATACTCGAATAATTTAATAGATTATGATTCAGATCTAAAGACTGTTGCTCTCTTATGATTTTCACAACTTACACTTGTTATCGAAATTATTATTAATATCCAAAAAAAATAAAAAAAATTCAAAATCTACACCCATTTTCAGGTTTTCAAATTTCTTGTGGATAATAAATTGAAAATTCAAAAGTAAAGGCCCTATAATAAATGTTTTTTTTAGTAGTGAATTTAGGGGTCTTTTCATGAATGATTTGTCTTTGTTGCATCTTGAGGCGAAGCACCACAGTTCATCACAGATCTCACATCAAGTATGATTACAACAACAAGAAAGTCTTTCGTCCCAAAATAAATTGTAGTAGGCTAGCTAGCAATGAAACCCAAATCGGAGACCGTGAGGATTTCACTTGTATAGAAAAAAAATTGTATTTTACATTGGCTTGTCACGTCTATCACAACTCTCCTCTTTTTTCTAACATGGCACAGGTTGTGTAGAAACTACACAGATTACATGAGTTCCATTGGGTATTATTACTAATAAAATATTTTCTTGTGGATTATTTTGATTAATAAATTATTATTTTTATTTCTAAACATGGTGTTTAATTTGTTGCAGCCAAATGCGATATTGTTTCAAGGTAATAACCATTGCACTGTCCTTAAGTATGTCATAAAGTCCAATCCAAACATTATTTCCTTCTGAAACAATACTAATAAGAAGAAAAAATAATTAAAACATCACAATATTATAAAACAAGATATAACAGTATACATCTCCGGCACTACCACCTGGCCATGGAATCTATAAAGGAGGAAAAAGAAAGTAAAGCTTCAAACTTAAGAGGTAAGGAAATGGTGACGTTATAAGAATTTTAAATATGTAAAATAATGTATAAATATAAACATTCTATGAGCTTAATTAATTATCTGACTGAAACATATATATATATATATACGATTTCCCAAAAACAAAACATCAAAAGTAATGTAATATAGACACAATCTTTTATTTACATAAATTATATAAAAATAATATGAGGAGGGTTCAAATGCAGTCAAATTTTTGTGCATCCAAATACACCCTATCTTTTATCTCTGTTTTCAAAGTCAAAACAGTTAATCCGAACAATTAGATGCGATCTATATATTAAGATGTGCTTGGAGACCAAATTTTACATTTTTTGAAATTTTTTTATTATTTTTTTGGATTTATTGAAAATCGCTGTTTTTAGGAAATCTGGACCATAAAAAAACAGCGATTTTCAATAAATCTAAAAGAATAGTAAAAGAATTCAAAAAAATGTAAAATTTGGTCTCCAAGAACATCTTAATATATAGATCGCATCTAACGGTTCGGATTAACTGTTTTGACTTTAAAAACAGAGATAAAAGATAGGGTGCATTTGGGTGCATTTGAGTGCATTTGAACCCTCCTCAAATAATATATAATATTAGGTTAATTGTGGTGGAATTTTAAGCATGTGGTTCGAATCCTTTGGCTTTGTACGCAGGTCCGAGTGGGGCATAGCTAATAGCTATGTCTAAAATTCATGTTAAATCTATTTGTTTTGTAATTAACAAAATTCCGGGATGGTTTCTTAGAAACAGCACAGACCTATTGACCCCACTCAACCGAAAGTAATTAATCCACTCAACCGAAAGTATTCTGCATGCCATTTCCAAGAGCTCACCTTACTTTCCCCTCAGATCAATCGTTTTGTCCTCTGCTTAGGTTTACTCATTTTTCATTCTCACCACTGTGTAGATCTAAGGTTCTTTTCCCTCTTTCCACATAGATCGTCGGAGCAAAATGGCAGGGAATTTGATAACCTCTGTGCTCTCTCTAGCTACCAATTTGCTCCCATCAATTACAGCCTTTGCACAGGCTCCTTCTACCTCTTCATCAAATTCTAATAACTCAGAAAGGGAGCGTGCTCGTGAGGTTAAGGAGGATCTTGAGAGGCTGATGCGAACTCTGGAGCGAATCAAGGCCACGCTATATGATGCTGAAGAGAGGGAGATCAGAGACCGCTCTGTCAAGCTGTGGCTCAAGGAGCTAAAGAAGGTTGCTTATGATGCTGAGGATGTGCTCGGTGAGTACCAATATGAGGTCACACGTGTTCAAGTAGAGGCAAGAAAGGCTTCTCAGGCTTCTGCTTCTCACAAAAGAAAGGAGATGGAGGTTAGTGTCCTGTGCATATAGAAATCAAAAGGATCTATTTTTTTTTGCCTTTTATCATTGGAAGGTAGAATCTTGGATTTCAATTTAGAATCGAAAAGGGCAACGAAAAAAATTGACAATAATCAATATATCAAAATAAAATTTAATTAATATATATAAGTCAGTGTATAATTAAGTTATTAAATATTTATTAACTGAGGTCTAATTCCTATGGAGGTATAATTTTAAATATTTTATTTAAGACAATATAAAAAGATCTAACCATGCACAACGAACAATTTTTTTCAAAAATCTACACATTAATAAAGCCGAAATTTCTATTAGTATCCAAAAATTCTATCAAATTACTGAATCTATCCAATTTTGAGCAGAATTTCAAATAATGTCCTGTCCAGTTAATAAATAACCGAACTGATTGATTTTGTCTGGTTAATAACTAACCAGACTCAATCTACCCAATTCAAAATTTTTGTCCGATTATTAAATAACCAGATTGAGTTTTTTTTTACATATTGGAATATTAGAAATATTGAATATTTTTTTAAAAAATAGATGTAATACAATATAATTTGATTTATTAGAAAGACTGCAAAAAATAATCCCGATCAATATTTTTCTGATCGAATTTTTCGTGGCTGTAAGAAAAATTAATATATTTATTTATGTGTTATTAGAAAAAAATAAATATGCTTTGAATGTGAGTTATTGATCGCGGTTCAAAAATCACTTCTAGATAAAATAGAAAATATTGTGATCCTTCTAGTACATTTAATTTCTAAAAAGTTGTATCTATTTTGAAAATTCTTTTTGATTCACAATCATTAAATAACTTAAAGTTTATGGTTTTTTCAAAAATAGATACAACTTTTTAGAAATTAAATGTACTAGAAGGATAACAATATTTTCTATATTTACCTAGAAGTGATTTTTGAATCCAAGCATTTTTATTTTTTTTCAATAACACATAAAGAAATATATTAATTTTTTTTACAGCTGCGAAAAATCCGATCTGAAAAATGTTGTTCCGGGTTATTTGTTGCAGTCTTTCTAATAAATTCAATTATATTGTATTCCTTCTATTTTCAAAGAAATATATTCAACATTTATAATATTTCAATATAAAAAATAAAAAAATTTAAAAAATTTCTGTTTTGTTAAAAAAAAAAAACTCAATCCGGTTATTTAATAACTGGACAAAATTCTTGAATTGAGTAGATTGAGTCCGGTTAGTTATTAACCGGACAAAATCAATCAGTCAGGTTATTTATTAATCGAGCAGGGTATTATTCGAGATTCTACTAAAAATTAGATAGATTCAGTAATTTGATAGAATTTTTTAGCATTAATAAAAATTTCGGTTAATAAAAGTTTGAATGTGTTATTTGAGAAACAAAAAATTTATTAGTGCTGTGTCAATAGTCAAAATTGTTTTGTAATTATCAGCTCTCATTATTTCACGACATCAATCCGGACCATCCAATTTAATGAGGCAATTATTTTGTAGAATTGTACTATAAAAAATAACACAGAAATTATTATATGCATGTTAATTTATGCATTTACATTGATAAAAACACTTCGGTTAGAATATATACATAACATATATCACACTATTGAACCAACCACTGCTGCTGCTTTTTTTTTAAATAAAAAAAATGAACTTGTTAAGTTATTTCCGTACATATTCGATTATTATTGGTCCCCTGATTATCATTTTCAGCTAACAAATTTTGAAATTTAACATTGTAATTCATTTTTTTTAACAGTACATTGTACCAATTCCTGATGGCATTGTTGATCGGCTTAACAAAATAAGAAGTCAATTTGATGAAATAGCAAAGGATCGTGAGGCTCTTCAATTAAGGGAGAGTGATGGGGTGAGGCGTCCAAACAACAAAATTTTACGACCCCCAACGGGTCACATGGTGGATGAGACAAACATTTTTGGCAGAGATGCCGACATTTCAAAGGTCATCGATTTCTTACTAACTGAAAAAGAAAAGTCATTATCAGTCATTTCAATTGTTGGCAAAGGTGGGCTCGGAAAAACCACCATTGCCCAACTTGTCTACAAAGATGAGAGGATTTCCCAGTGCTTTGATTTAAATGGGTGGGTATGCGTCTCTGAAGAATTTGATGTTAGGAGACTCATCAGAGGGACCATTGAATCATTCTCCGAAACAAATTGTGGTTTAAGTGAGTTGAGTCAATTACAAGAAGAGCTTGCAAAAATTGTGAAGGGAAAAACAATACTACTTGTTTTAGATGATGTATGGAACGAGAATCATAATCTTTGGGAGTCATTTCGAGTTCCATTAACAGAAGCAAGGATGGTCAGAATTCTCGTGACAACAAGAAATAAAAAGGTAGCAAAGGTCATGCAAACAACAACTTGTTTTAACCCGAGTAACTTATCTAAAAAATCATGCTGGCAGTTATTTGAGCATTATGCATTTAGTGGTACAAGTTACACCATGCCAAAACACTTGGTAGATATGGGAAGGGAGATTACCAGAAAGTGTGGTGGGTTGCCATTGGCTGTAAAGTCAATCGCAAGTCTCCTTAGGCATGAAACTGATGAAGAGGTTTGGAGGGAGATTCTGGAAAGTGGTCTCTGGGAAATGAAAGAATCAAAAGAAGAGATTTTTCCAGCACTTCAGATAAGTTATGCTCATCTACCTGCCTATCTTAAGCCCTGTTTTTTGCTTTGCTCAATGTACCCAAAAGATTACAGATTACTAAGACAGGATTTGATAAAGTTGTGGATTGCTCATGGGTACATCGAGTCCCGGAGCAATCGAAAAATCACAGAAATTGGTGTTGAATATTGGAATGAGTTAAAAGAGAGGTCATTTCTTGATGATTATGGAACTCATTGGTACGAAAATGAATCTGGTAAGTTGCATGATATAATCCATGATCTTGCTCGATTTATTTCTGAGAATGAACAATACTCGGTGGAGATCAATCATCCACTTGATATTCAAGAGAGAACTATTCCACGAGAAGCATACCATTTATATGTAAGAGATTCATTGGGATATGTAAATCAAATTCCCCAACAAACTATGAAGGGTTTAAGAACTATTTTTATGAATATCCAAAAATATTGTGGATACGGATTTTGTACAAACTGTACAGAGGCAATTGACCAAAACTTCGAGTTGACGGAAGATTGTCAAGATTGTTTGGGAAACGTAACCTTTCATAACCTCACTCAATTTGAAGTGCTCAGGGTTTTGATATTGGAATGGCATAGTTTGACAAAGATTCCTGATCACTCCATTTCTGAGTTGAAACATCTTACCTATCTAAGTATTACTTCTAAACTTCTTAAAGTGTTACCATTATCCATTGGCCTCCTTTACAACCTACTGGCTTTAAAAGTTGAGTGTGAAACCCTCGAATATCTACCTGAAAATATTGGTGATCTTGCTAACTTACAGTTTCTAACTATTTATGCCAATATTAAAAAGCTACCAAAATCACTATGTTCACTTACTAACTTACTGGAATTAACTATTGGCAGTCTATTGTTAGAGAAACGTGGATTCTTGGATTATGTCCCTCATGATCTTTTTAATTTTCCATCAGTAGCAAGAATTTTTGCATCATGGAATGTTAGAACTATAGGTTGGTTAAAGGATATGAAAGACCTTAAAGGAATGATCTCTATTGGAAAATTGAAGAACATTAATGATTTAGAAGATGCCAAGAGAGCTAACCTGAGAAATAAATGCAAACTTGAGATTTTAAAGTTATGCTGGGATGATCATATGGATGGTTTTCACAGCAGTGACTCAGAGCTAGAATTAGATCTCGTACCAGAAGCTTGTGACGGCGGGATAGTTGGGGCAGATGATACACATTTTTCCTTGTTAGAATGCCTCCAGCCACATCCTAACCTCAAGAAACTTGGAGTAAAAGGTTATCCTTCTGCCATAGTACCTGGATGGATGAGGGATCCATTGTTATTGAAGTCAATTCAAGAACTCAGGTTAGAAAGTTGTGGCAATATCCGAATTATGCAGCTGGAGCTGCTGCCCTCCCAGCTTGAAACTTTGGAAATTTCAGGGTGTGACCACCTGGAGTTGATTACCGGACTAGGGCATCTGGATAAGTTGGAAAAACTGGAAATTGATGACTGTAAAACCCTGAAATCACTAACAATGGATGGACTGCAGTTGGTGGAATCTACTGAGCCTTTTAGTGATTCCTCTTATGAAATACCACATATTAATCAACAGAGCATTTCATCACTAGTTCATGTAACAAATTATCCTTCTGCCATAGTACCCAGGTGGATGAGGGATCCATTGTTATTGCAGGCAATTCAAAAACTCTGGTTATACAATTGTGGCTATATTGAATCCCTTCCATTCGGCAATCTTCTCACTCTCAAGTACCTCTTCATTGCTTTATGTTCTAGTTTCCGAACTATGCAGCTGGAGCTGCTGCCCTCCCAGCTAGAAATTTTGCGTATTGCATGTTGTAACCACCTGGAGTTGATTACCGGACTAGGGCATCTGGATAAGTTGGAAAAACTGGAAATTGGTTACTGTGAAACCCTGAAATCAATAACAATGGATGGACTGCTGTTGGTGGAATCTACTGAGCCTTTTAGTGATTTCTCTCATGAAATACCACATATTAATCGACAGAGGATTTCATCACTCACATGGTTGGAAATCGAATACTGTGGTTCGCTTCATTCTCTACCGGATGGGTTGATTCCATCTGGACCTTGTTATGTGCGTGTTTATGGTTGCGGCTGCCCTGCCTACTATAAATCAAATCAGGTTCATAATTTTATTTTTATTATAATTATTATTATTTGAATATTTAGATTTTGACCCCTGAACTTTTTCACTTTTATGTAACCATTAGCCTTCGTAAGATTCGTTGACCACAAATAAATATTTCATTTTTATATTACTTTTCAGTTCCATATTACTTGTTTCGACAAATAAATATTTCATTTTTATATTACTTGTTTGTTTCTGATACATAAGCTCTTGTTCAATTTTTTTTTGCAGCGTTTTCTTGAATGATGTCTTCCTATTTTGACTTCTTAGTGATTAGATTAAAAAGAAAATCGCAAAATGTAGTTCAAGAGAAAAATCTGACTTTTGGCTTCTTATTTTTGATTCATTAAATCTGAATTTTGACTTAATTCCTTCATAAAAATGTACATAATTAATTAGATTTTTTTATTATTCACAAGGAACTTCGAGCTCGCACCATAGTTGAAGATGAGGGGGAGGATGACGATAGTGACGACGATAAATCAAATTAGGTTCATAATTTTATTGTTATTATAATTATAATTATTTGAATATTTAGATTTTGATCACCGAACTTTTTCACTTTTATGTAATCATTAGCCTTGGTAAGATTTGTTGACTAATCAAGCAGCTCCTGTTTCGACAAATAAATATTTCATTTTTATATTACTTTTCAGTTGCTGCTACATAAGTTCTTCTCCATTTTTTTTTACCACAGGGGTCCCCTCCAAGACCGTCGATAGAAATGAATTTACCATCCAATTTATCACATTTGAAGAATTTTCTTTGCTTGTGAGGACTCATTTTCATTGTTTTTGTATTTTTTTTTTCTCTTTCTTTTTTCTTTTCTTCAAATATTTTTCTCTTTGGGGTATGTTTGGTTGAGTTGGGTATGGTTGGTTGGATTGAGAATAGGTTGTTTGGAATAAGTCTATTTGGTGTTTGAGTGAATTAGAATAGCCAAATAGAAAATCCAAACTTTTTGTTATATTAGCATAGACTATTCCTAAGAATTTTGAAATTTGACTATTCTAATAAGACAAATCATAACTTTTCTTAATTTGACTATTCTAGTTATTATTATTTTGCAACCAAACATTGAAAAATGATTAAGCAAGCCAACAGTGAAATTTTAAATTGGCCAATTTTTTGTTGTTATTTGGAAATCTGCTATTTTATTATATTTATCTCCAATTTTCAACTTTCTGACAAGGCCTTTTTCTCTTTGTTAGACATAAAATTAATTGATTAAAGAGCACTTCGATAATCAATTTGAGTTCAACTTCCCTGGAGGTTAAAAGTGGCAATATTTTTTTTCTAAATCTTGGCAAGTTATAATTAGCAATAATAATTAAGATGAACCTTTTACCAAATTACATTTTATTCCACATAAAAACATTTTACTTCCAAGAAAAGAAAAAGGAATTGAAACACAAATCTTATGTTCTTCAACTGTCAAACTCAACATGAAGCAAAAAGAACCACCAGAAATATTACCATGTTCAATAACTAACATCGATTGAGGGACATGGGAGTATTACAAAAAAAAAAAAAAATCAATAACCATTAAATAAAAAAAACTTCCTAACAGGAATCATCAGCATCAAAATCATAACACAAACCTGCGACTAAAGTTGAAACAAGTACTTCTGTGAAGATACCCACCAGTAAAACCAGACAAACATCCATTTTTTTCAAAATTAAACTGTACTCATACATCCGCATAATTCTTGTGTTGAAGAGAAAAAAAAAAAAAAAAAAAGATCTGATCTTCCTATTATATGAGATAAATTTACTTCATATATGGACAATACATATACATACACAACATAGAAATCACTATTAAAACGTCCATAAGCATCAGATTTGTCAACATATAACTCAACACAACAAGGTTAATATTTAATATAAAATATTAACCTCATCATCATCACAATATCCACTTACGCCCCGCCCCACCCCACCCCCCGCCCCCACCCCAATCCAAAACTCGAGAAGCCCACACATCTCCTAACCAATAGTCCTCAATGAGGTTGAATAAAGCATATATCCCATTCATGAAAAATATTTTACCTAGTACAAAGATGCATAGTAAGATCCACCCATTGTACCTAAGCTCCAGTCGCATATAGGCGTGTCCATTCCTTGGCTGTAACATTTAATGAGTTATTTATTGAGCATTTTTATCATACATTTGTTTCTAACAGAGCATGCTTGACAAATAATAGCATCAGAGACATGACAACTTCGGTATCCTTTTATTAGCATAGGCAGCAGGTACTAATAAGTAATAAATGCTAATTCAAAACTAAATCCCAATCCAGGAAAGAAAAAAACCATTGAAATAGGGGAGAGAACGGTGCAATTTCTTGATGGTATCTCGTTATATGGCCTAAATGACAATACCATATAAAGTCACTCTTATGACTTATCTTCAGTTCTTTTGTTATTTATATTATAAACGTATCGCTTTGAGATTGGGGAAACATGTCATTACCGATTAAACTTGACTATGAACAGTCCAACACCATACAAAAGGAAAAAAGAAGAAACTGCAGGAATACTATCTAATACAACTTGGTACAAAAACTGCTCTGTTAAAATTTTCAGCCCACAGCCTAGAATCAATTACTGGAATACTTTTTGATACCAAAATATGCTACACAGATTTGCCACCCCACCCTACACATATCTGAATAATTAAATTTTGTTCACCCTTGGATTCGACCAATGAGACTGTTGGTACATGTATCAGCACCCATAGAACCCAAAGAAGCGGCCATACAAACCATTGTGGGACCCTAGTTTGTATAGATATCACCACACTCTTAAATAATCCTATGCATTGTGGGACTAAAGAGCTGCTACAAACCATTTTATATACTTCTACATTTTACTAATCACATGGCTGTGGGACCCACCAATACCAATACCCTTTTTCATTTTAAATATTGCAAGTATTACTAGGATTTAGCTGACGAAGGTGCTCCGATTAAAAAATGTGTAAAAAATGTGTTCGTTTATCTTTATTTAATACCTATTATGTATCAAAATTTATAAAATGAATGTCATATAAACCGTATTGCACATTTAGATTTTAAAAAAATGTCATATCTGTAGATTATAAACTATACTCGAATATGTACCTGTGCAGCATAGGTACCAACCAAAGTAAAATATTGATGGTAAAAAACAAAAACTTAAACCATACGGCACCAAGAATTACCTGTCTCAACAGCCTCAGTTTCGTTTGCTTTCCAATGTTTAGCAACATTGTCAGAAAGCGGGTCATCCGGGTTTGGAGCACTAAGAAGTGCTTGAATACTGAAATAAATAAATAGCCAGTTACTTTTATATGTAACCAATTACTTTAATATGATAACATAAATTTCAAAAATTAACTTTAAGGATTACCTTAAAAGAACAGTACGAATCTGAAGAGCAGGACTCCATTTGTCCTTTAATATATCAAGACATATCCTTCCAAGCTACACAAATGGCATTGAGTTAGTTCAAATAACAGCATTCTACACACAAATAGGAGTGTCCATTGGGTTGGTTTTGTTAAAACCGAATTAAAATAATCAAACCAAAATTTTATTCGGTTTTCAATAACCAAACCAGCCGAATTAAACTTTTCAGCCGAATAACAACCAAACCAAAATACCCAAAGTAAATTTCGGTATGTTCAACTGAACCGAAATAAGAGAAATCAAATTTTAAAAGCTCAAAACTCAATACATACACAACTATCATTTAATAAACATAGAAGTAAATATTAATATATATATTAGTTGTTGACGTTACACACATTGTTCAATTCCATACAAAATATATAGATGTAATAAAATTCCAAACCAAAAAATTTCTTCGTTTTAATTTCAGAAACCGAAGCATGGATTTAAACCGTATAGAGTTCAGTCAGTTTGGTCTTTTTAGTTTTGAAAAATCTAACCAAACCAAATATAAAAAAACCGCAGTAATTCAAAAATTCAACCGAATCTATCCATTTAAACCAGTGTTCTAAATAGCTAGCTATAGCTGTGCTATAGCTTTTTCGGACCCTAAAAGCTATGGCACTATGGGCGATATATAGCTAGCTACTTAGTACAATCACTTTTTTTTTTAACCGTCCCGCTATACCGCTATAATCGCTATTTAAACCATTAATTTAAACCGAAAAACCAAACCATTTAATCCGAACTTTTTGGTTTGGTTGAAAACCAAATAAACCAGACCCAATGAACAGCCCTACCCACAAAGACACTCACACAAGCACACAACAAATGCAGAGAAGAAAAAATAAGAGAATTTCAGCTCACCTTGTCAATGTTCGGATGGTAAATTTTGGTGAGAAACCGGACCTGTTTCAAAAAAAAAACATGAAACCAGTTTGAACAAATAAATATTTAGAGAACACTTCGGTCCTTTAAAATCGAAATTGTATATAATTGAATAAATAACATCATACTTTTGGGGGCGCCATTGGATATTCTTCAGGCAAAAACAGCTCAAGCTTGAAAACCCCACCTAAATCAATTAATGCATTTCAAACACATCCAATTAATCAAACAAATCAAACAACCAAAGCACGAATCAATATAAATTTTACTGACATCACGTAGATTACTAGCCTTCATAAGGAGATTGTGTGGGACCCAGAATCATAACATTGAAATAGCGCATGTTTTCCTCAGATGGTGATGCACTAATACCAGGAGCTGGAGAAAACAACAGACAAACATTATAACACTTGGGGGGAATTTCATGTATATCCCTCAAGAACTTCGAAATTACGTATTTCTCCCTCTAAAATTCATAATATCACAAATACCCTTACTAAACTTCAAAAACTCACAAACTTACCCATTTTATTGTCTTTTATATTAAAACTCATTTTAAATTTATAAAGTACCCATTTTACTCATCATTAAAAAATAAATACTAATAGCATGTTTCATAAAAATGTCATCTCAGTTTCTAAGGGCAAATGGGTCATTTCTCTACTTCTGACACTTACACGAGCATATACCTAATTGTCACTGTGTAAGCGTCAGAAGTAGAGATATTATCCATTTTCCCTCGGAAACCGTTCAATTAGAAGAATGACATTTTTTAAAACATTCTACATAATTTATCAATTAGTAAACGTGAAATGTTGCATTCAAGTATAAATGAAGTTATTTCTAATATCAAGGTGAACCTTCACAAACGAGTCACTGATACATTGTATTTGATCAATAATCAGATGTCAAACCATCAGAATCCCGCTCAAATGCAAAGGTTTTCAACTTTCTTGGGTATATTACAAAAATGAAGAATTTTGCTTGATAACCAAAATTTATTTATTTAACAAAATTAGTAGTTAGAAGTGAATCCTTGGGACTTACGTTACATGCATGCCTTGGTAGTTTAAGACTTCAAATCATGAAGTTTTAAGTCTTTTTAAGACTTCATAATTTTACAATTAAGAGGGTGAAATTGCAAATCAAAAATAGGAAATCAGTACAAAGAAGAGTTAACTAACCTGGTTCGCTAAGTAGTCGCTGTGTTTCCTGTTTCAAATCAGAAAATTCAAAAAAAAAAGGTAGATTTCAAATTGAGAATTGAGGCGAAATTATGAAGTTAGATCGAACTATGAAGGAATTGCACTTACCTTGATGATTCTACGAGGGAGATTACTGTTCGCCATTGTTATATCGGTGGATTGAGTTAGGGTTAGGGTTAGGGTTAGGGTTTCGTTAGATAGTAGATGAAGAGAGATGAGAAAGTGGAAAAGAAAACATGGAAGGCAGAGAGATAAAAGCAAAGGTAGGAATTTTTATAGAAAACACCCTTATATTTTTCCAAATTGTTCTTTCTTCAAAAATAAAAGGGGAAATTTCTTGTAGCCCCTTCCCAATCATAGTAGTTTCCTCCAGTGTTGTAAATAATGATATGTGGTCGTCGGACGGATAAGGTACCACCAAACGATTAATTGAAAATAATCGGTCATATTCGGAAATAATCGTCCAATTAGCTAGTCAGAAAAATTCATGATAGGTTGGTCACCACCAACGACTAATCGTTCGATTAATCAGTCTAAATGGACATTTTTTACGACACTAATTTTCTCGAGTAAAGATTTTAATAGACAAGTTTTGACTTCATGCAGTGTATAAATAATATAGGATACTGTTTTGATTCTATAGTCTGTACTTTGTACGTTGTGTGAAATAAAAATAGTTATGTTAAAATCTTTATATGTTTCCTTTCGCCTCAAATGTTTGTACATGTCTCACAACTCACAAGTAATAAATTAAACTATTTGCAGCTACATTTTTTTTTATTAATAAAGAATAAAATAAGTATTGTATTTAAAATGAATTTTAATAGAAAAGTCAATACATTAGACAGATATGTGAGTTTTTAAAATTTTCGAGGACAAATATGATATTATTAACTTTAGAGGGGGGATGCATTATTTTGAAGTTTTTGAGAGATGTAAATGAAAATTTTCCAAAATAAAATATGCTTCGAAGGCAGCAAGATTCAAAACTTGAAAAAAAAAAAAAGGGGTTGTGTTTAGTAAGCAAAATAAAATTAAAATAAAGTATATCATATATAAGATCAAAATGACCTCATATATTATATTAACAAGTGAAATAGTAAAGATAAAAAATAGCTAAAGTTAAATTTTTATTGATATTTCCACTACTAGAAGGTGTTAAAGGTTTTTTATCCACCTTAAAACATCTTAATATAGTTATTATTTTAATGGAATAAATATCAAAGCACTTAAATCATTAAGATTTTATATGTCAAACACACACATTTGGAGCTGACATTATTTTTTAATTATGCATTGAAAACTTTAACACTGCACAGTTCAACTGGCTAACGCATATGTTCTTCAAGTAGAGTGTGTGTGTGTGTGTGCTGTAGGTGTTTTGTGTCTATGTACTTTATTTTTTATAATGAGGTGCACATCTACTCTAATTGAATGGAGTCAATTAACTCTATTAATTTTTAAAATTTATAGATTTTTGTGATTTTATGTATAATTTAGAGTAAAAAGCTTTAGGTATGTAAAATTGACTTCATAATTAACAAGAAATTTTTTACAACTTTTGCCTCCATACTAAAAGTTGCAATTTTTATGTTTAACAAAGTAAAAATTGTTTGCTTATTCTATTTTTTTTTTTTAAACGAACTTGGACTAATTTTTTTCTCTCAGCAGTCAATTTTTTAATTCTTTTGACTATTCTTAAAAATAAAATGAAAAGACTGAATTTCGTTTATATCTTTTGGGAAATATATTTGGTGGTTTAGTTGCTTTTGCTTTTGCTTTTGATTTTGATTGACTGTTACTTAAAGGGTGTCTTATTTTAATTCCATATTTTATCAAGAAACTTAAAATATTAAATTTATATGAAATTTTTATATATTTGAATTTGGATCTGAAAACGACAATTTTAGCAACGATCACCTCCCTTTTAATTTTGATGGTTTTCGAAGATTTTTTTTAACACGAGTGTTTAACTCGTAATCTATTTGTTTTAAAATATTTGACATGTTTAATTAAATTAACCGGATCTTCTATTTTCATAATGTTGAATTTGGATCTTCTAAAGTAACTCAAAATTTGAGTTTGGATGTAGAATTTGACTGGCTTCAGAAGCGGAGTCAAACTTTCAAGTTATAGGGGTCAATTATAAAATTTTCAAACTATGGAGGTCAATATAAAAAATTTTATGCTGTGAATGAGAATCAATTACTATATTCATAGCATTTTATTCTAAATTATATAAAAAATCATATATAAATAATAAAATATTAAAAATAAATGGGTGTCAATTGACTGATCCCATTCAATCATACTAAATTCGCTTCTGACTAGCTCTATTAATATTCGTGCAGATTCTAATCAGATATTCCGAATCCAACAATGTTGACATGCCACGTCTGGTATAAATCAAAATTCAGAAGAAAAAAATTGTGATATACGTTTAAATAACTATTAATGACACAAATAAAAAAACCAGTTTCAAAAGATAACCGCTTGATGTAGTGTAATATTAGAAAATGAAATTCGTACACAACAAAGGCTCCCATAATCTAAGTTTTTCCGAAGGATTTCTATGACCAAATTCAAAGATTCTAAGACCATTCAAACAATGGTGGCAACGAAACTTGTAAGCAAATTCAGACAATAATTAAAATTTTAAAAAATATGTTCTAGAAACATCATAGCAGGGGAATTCATCATTAAATTCAAACTTGGACGATTATTATATATAGATGAGATATGGTGAGTTGCAAAGTAAAAATCTGGTTTTATTTTATGTTTATATTTTTGTTTTGAAAGACCATACAGTCAAATTTAAATTGCTCAATATAATATTTATATTGAAATGTGCTTGGAGACTAAATTTTACATTTTTTGAAAAAAAAATTATTATTTTTTTAGATAAGTAGAAAACTATTGTTTTTGGACGGATTTTAGACCATAAAATACGGTGATTTTGAAATATTCTAAAAAGTTAGTAAAAAAATTTCAAAAAATGTAAAATTTAGTCACCAAACACATTTCAATATGGATATTATGTTGAGCAGTTCGAATTAACTATTTGATCTTTGAAAACAGAGATATGAACTTGAAGTAAAACAAGAGAGAGAGAGTTGGACTATGGTGAGTTGCGAAGTAAGGGTCTTGTTTTACTTCAAACTCATATTTTCTATATTGAAACATCAAAATGACAACTCGAACCGTTTAACATGATCTCTATATTGAAACGTACTAGGGCACCAAATTTTAAATTTTTTAAATTATTTACTAATTGTTTAGAATATTTAAAATCATTATTTTTTATAGTTCATAATCCACGTTTTTTTATCAATCTTAAAAAAATAGTAAAATTGTTCAAAAAAAGCAATCCCATGATTGGTGTATCATGCGGCAATCAATTTGAGCAACATAATAAATTTTGCAACCTCATTTATTTCTAGAGATATGATGATAAATAAATAATATATCCATAAGTAACTGCTTGCTTCCTATCTCACATCTCATATAATATAATAGCGACATCTTAGCCAACAATTTATGACCACCAAGTTTCTAGCCTTCTAATCACAACCACTTGATTTCATTCATTCCTTCTTTCTATTCTAGTTGATACTAGTTTAAACGGACTTGATAACTGTTATCGGGTTTGGATCATGCATAATTCATGCCCGTTAAAAATGATATCCATTAACAATTATTATATGATTTGTTTTTTACCTTACAACTATGAATTGACTTATTAATTTGGGGATATGATAAATAATGTAATGCAAGAATTAAAATATTACGGTAATTATAATGAGTGTGGCTAATATGATATAGTGTTATTTCAGTTTT
This sequence comes from Carex sylvatica, assembly GCA_964058845.1. Taxonomy (NCBI): domain Eukaryota; kingdom Viridiplantae; phylum Streptophyta; class Magnoliopsida; order Poales; family Cyperaceae; genus Carex; species Carex sylvatica. The sequence continues at coordinate 142,942 of CAXKVR010000114.1, forward strand.
ATAACATTAATTTTAAAATCTATCGAATCGATTTTAAATGGTGAATTCAAACCGTTCAAACTCATCTACTTCATTAGTTGTGTGTTTACTTGTAAAATTTATAAATTTTCAAACTTATTTAGTATCCAGTTAAGCAGTCAAATGTGAGTATTTTTAAGATAATTTTGATGCATTCATTTTTCAATATTTTTTACCACTTGATTTGATATATACTAAAATAACTCGAAAAAAGAAAAAAAAATTATATGTAAATACATTATTATTGAAATAAATCGGTTTTATTTGTTCGAATTAGTCGTTTGAAGTCTATTTAAAATCTTTTAAGGTAAACGTCATATGATACCAATATCGTACTAACCGAACTCAGTTATAATTTATATCTATAAATAAATAACATAATAGTTTAGTATAACTCGTTAAGTCAACATTTATACTGTTATTTGATTATTATGATATTTGTAATTTAATCAGATTGACATTTTAGTAATATAAAAGTCGGTTCTTTGTTTTATTTTGATCTTAATTTGATGTTGAATTCCTGATCTTGATTAACCATAATTCATCAAATCAGCATATTCTTTTAACGGTTAGAGGGTCGGGTTACCTACTCGTCAAACCCGACCCGATCACGTGCATAACGTTTTAAGGACAATCGGAACAAACTTAAAAAGTTGGAAGGTTCTGAATGTAAAAAGAACTTCTTTATATCTTCGCAACTAAAAAGAAGTAGAGAACAAACAACGAATCTAAAAGGCGAGCGAGCAAGAGCTCAACGCTACTAGTTCTATTTGTTCGCCACCTCGACGATTCGAAATAGAATCAAATTTTTCAATCTATACATCAATTCCAGTTTTCTAATCTTCGAAAGGTGTGATCTTTAATCTCCTAAATGAAAAATTATCCAATTTTATTTTTATGTTTTATTGATGTCAATCATGATTATTCAATACTTTTTTTTTTTCTGATTAATATTGGGTACTTTTAATTTTTAAGAATATGTTTTTATGGGTTATTAAAAGCAGCAATCTTTGAACTGTCAAACTTTTTTACTTTTGCTCATTTTGATTTTTTTAATATCAAAATTAAAACCCAGAATCCAAATTTTAGTGTTTAGTTAGAGGTAAAAATGTTTGTTCTTTGGTTAGCTTTTAATTAAGAAATTTGGGGTAAGCTATAAAATTCTTAGATTGTAATTTATTTATTTTACTTTTTTTTTGGTAATTTGAAGATTAAATAGGGGTAAAATGATAAAAGAAAGCAGCTCTGGTGAATCTACACCGACTCATGGAGGCCGAGTTCGACACCGAAAACGTTCTTCAAATGAGGTTTGTACATTTTTTTGTGTAGGGTTTATGCTTTTTTGATAAATTAAAATGAATCAGCTTAAGAAATTATATTTGCATTTAGGTCCCTGCTGGTGGGAACAAATCAAGCGAACCGAATTTGCTGATAAATGACAGGAACAAGTACAAGTCAATGCTGATAAGGACATATTCATCAATTTGGATGATAGGAGGGTTTGTATTGATAATTTACATGGGCCACCTCTATATTTGTGCTATGGTGGTAGTGATACAAATTTTCATGGCTAGAGAACTCTTTAACCTGCTCCGCAGGGGCAACGAAGCCAGGCAACTCCCTGGTTTTAGAATGTTAAATTGGTATGTTGCACATTTTTTTTTTCTTTGAGGGTAGGGGTTTAACCGAATTAAAATTGTCAAACTAAAATTTTATTCGGTCCTCAAAAATCTAACCGAACCAACTGAATAACAACCGAACCAGAAAAAACCGAAGTATATTTCAATTTGTTTGGTTGAACTGAAATAAGAGAGATTAAATTTAAACTCAAAACTCAATACATACACAAATACATTTAATAATCATAGAAAAAGTATCAAGATATATAACAGTCGAACCGAAATAAGAGTTTAAACCAAAGCAATTCAAAAATTCAATCAAATTGAATCATTTAAACTGAAAAACCGAACCGTTTAATCCAAAATTTGTCGGTTCGGTTGAAAACCGGATCCAATGAACACCCCTATGTATTACATATATTTCTCAAAGAAATCAGAACTATAAATGTCTGGTGTCATAGGAAGCAATAATAAGGTATGTGTGCATAGTTTGGCTAAAATAACTTGTTTATTTTTGTTGCTTCTGATATTTGTGTATTTTAGTGGGTTCCTTTGGGTCATTTTTTTATGTTAATTTAATTTATTAATTTTATTTATCCTTTTATATTATTGTAGGCATTTTTTCTTCACGGCTATGCTGTTTACATATGGCCGCTTTCTGAGCCAACAACTGGTGAACACTGTGACATCTGACAAGTTGTTATATAAATTAGTGAGCGGCTTTGTGAAGTACCAGATGTTTATTTGTTATTTCCTCTACATAGCTGGTATCTATCTATTTATGTTTTATAACTTTTTCTTACCTTATTTCATGTTTTCTATTTCATAGAGATGCACTGGTATTGAAGTGCAATTGTTTACATATTCTACTGATGTTGTTTAATTACTGTCTCTTTATGTTGTTATGTTACCAGGTTTTATGTGGTTTATTCTGACATTGAAGAAAAAAATGTATAAATACCAATTCAGCCAATATGCGTGGACCCACATGATCCTTCTCACAGTTTTTGCTCAATCCTCTTTTACTGTTGCTAACATTTTTGAAGGAATTTTCTGGTACGTTCATGTCCTTTTTTACCATACTTTCATTTACCAGTATCAATATATTATACAGGCCATCCCAAACAGTTCTGGGTTTTTCTTGAAATCTTTTTATATTCTTTTTTTAATTAAGGGTAAAATTGTTACTTTATAAATTTAAAATGAGTTTTAATAGAAAAGTCAACAAATTGGATAAATTTGTGAGTTTTTGAAATTTAGAAGGATAGATATGATATTATGAATATTAGAGGGTGGGATACGTAATTTTGAGGTTTTTGAGGGGTATACATGAAATTCCCCCAAAATATTATACATGCCATACTGAACAGTTGTGGGTTTTACTTGAAATCTTTCAAGTTTCTAGTTTTTCTAATTGAATGTGAAACTTTTAAATACATTTGTTGCTAATTTCTTGTGTTGCTACAATTTCAGGTTTCTTTTACCTGCATCTCTTATAGTAATAAATGACATAGCAGCATATTTCTTTGGATTCTTTTTTGGTAAAACACCATTAATAAAACTATCTCCAAAGAAAACATGGGAAGGTTTTATCGGGGCATCTGTTTCTACTATGCTCTCAGCCTTTGTGGTTAGTCAAATATCAATTTCTTTTAATTCATGATGAAAATACAGAGAAATTTGATTTCAAAATATCATATATCTCATTTTTTTTTTCCAATTGTCAGTTGGCAAATTTAATGGGTCGTTTCCAGTGGTTGACATGTCCTAGAAAGGTACTCTACTTTATTTTTCTTTATTTTCATTTTTAAAACTCTATTATCTTTTAATTATATTAATGAAAATTTGACCTTGGAGAAATACAGGATCTTTCTACTGGGTGGCTTTACTGTGACCCGGGCCCGCTTTTTAAGCCAGAATCTTACTCATTAATTGGATTGGTTCCTCATTGGGTAAGAACATATATTTAAAACATTTTTTTTTTTTCATTTTTTTACATGAAAACCTTGTGCAAAACCTCAAAATGTTCCAGTTACTCCTACGAATATGAGAAAATTTCCTCTTATGTATTTTGGTTCCAGTTCCTTTTATTCAATAATGCCACACAGTTTACTGTTGTAGTGATGTAGTAGGGGCAGTTTGGGTAGTTTTAAAAGTGACCCTGAAACATTCTTACTGCTTACATTTCAATGCAGTTTATCTTTTGTATAGTTTCAGACTGTGAAACAATAGACGAATGTTTACAACAACAATATACATCTTCTTAATATTGATTTATATCTTTTTTTCGATTTTCTTCTTGATTGTAGTTTCCTTGGAAGGAAATTCCAATTTTGCCTGTGCAGTGGCATGCACTTGCTCTTGGATTGTTTGCATCAATAATTGCACCGTTCGGGGGATTTTTCGCTAGTGGTTTCAAAAGAGCTTTCAAAGTCAAGGTAATAATTACAAGTTCCTCACTTTAATTGTTATTCCTTTCTATTATTTGTTATTAGTTGTTACTCAATCACATTTATTTGTAGGATTTTGGTGACAGTATCCCTGGTCATGGTGGAATTACTGATAGAATGGATTGCCAGGTACTTCAAATCATATGTTTTTTTTCTTTATTTAAACATAGATAAAACTCAGTTAATTACGAAACTTACTAGGAAATATTTACTTGAAAGAAATTTGGTTTCATTACTGTTAAATTCTTTCAGGGTTTGTGACTTCAAAGTTGTTTTAATCTCTTTGTATTAAATATGTAAACCTAAACTCGATTTAATTTTATTTTCTAAATTTTATTCTGTGTTTCACTGTAGATGGTAATGGCTGTATTTGCATACATATACTATCAATCTTTTGTGAGGCCACAAGACGTCACTGTAGAGATGATTCTTGAGCAGGTATATATATATATACACACACACTCAGCCTTTAAAAAAAAAAACCCCAACAAATTATTATTTAATATATATAACATTGCATTTGCATCCCTTTGTTACTTTTTCTTTTTACAGATATTGAAAAATTTAAGCTTTCAAGAGCTACAAGTTCTCTACGAACAACTCGGAAAGGTTTTTCATGATAGGCTACTGACTCAATCCTAACTTTTTTTTCTTTTTTTCATTTTTATTTTGTGCGTAGGTGCAATTAAATACCTGTTTAGTGTTACTTTGTTGTAATACATCTCCTTTTTTTTATTTGTTTAATGTAGATTAGGGACTATGCAGCTGATCCATATATTTTTGGATTCATGGCTAAGTTTTAAAGGCTAAGTTTTTAACTTTTATGAGATTTTGTATAGCCTCATTTTCCTTTTCTCTCTCTGTTTACCAATAGCATGGGTAAGTAATTACTTGTATCAACTTATATTGAACTTCAGATAAATTCAAATTCATGTTTAACAGCTGGTAGTTCTAGTTAAAATCAATTGGGGTTTGATAATTTCTGCATGAGAACTCAAATCATAGCTATAAAAATCGATGCAAAAGAAACAAGAAGACCAACAAAATAAAAATGCCTTTAACACTAATAATATGATGAAAGGGGGGGATTTCATGTATACCCCTCTGAAAACTTAAAAATTACATATTTCCTCCTCTAAAATTCATAATACCCCATAAAGTAAAAGATGTCTTATCAGTGAAATTTTTAAGTTCAAGCCATACAATAAATTTCCTAATTATTTCCTGCGATAGCAAGAGTTCAATACAATTTCACTATAAATATAATGAACACAAATGAATTGCTATACAACAATCAGAAATTAAATGGAAAATTCCAAATAATTTTATATCTCACACAAGTAAAATAAATGCATGTAAACCTTAATTAATTAGCTAATATGCCGGTTTAGAACAAACAACTGGCCTGAATCGCCATTTAACAAGTAAACCTCCAATGGGCTGTATGATGAATTAGAAGATAACCTAATTGAAGGTTGTAGCATTTTACTTCCTTTGGGGCATTGTATTGTCAGGAGGCGGGGCCCGGTTCTCATCTGCCATACCTGTATAAATGTTACGCCTTTAGTTCATACTTCATACACAAGCAAAAATAAACAACTTCCTCTAGGTATTATAGGAATCATTTGAAATCAAATAAATGCACATATTTAACTTTTGGTGGTCAAGAGAGGAGCTTCAAACAAGATAAAGATTTTAACAGAGCAATTTTGACTTCATGCAGGGCATGTACTATAGAATCAAAACAGTGCTGCACTTGGTTCGTGCACTGTATGAAGTCAAAATTTCTCTGTTAAAAAATTACCCTTCAAACATCTTACTTCATCATGAAAAAAGACTTTGTCAAGGTCTTATTTTAAGAGGAAAAAACATGTTCAATAGTATTTTTTTGTAAAATGTTAAATGTTTGACTTTTAGCAATTAGGAGCCCAAAAGGTGTAAAATATTAAATCTTGCTATTATCTAAAAAGGAAGTGTACCTCGATAATTCCTTTACGGGGTGCGTGAATAGCTAAGCACAAGCAGTAGTCATTTTTACTATATCCATAATAGTTGGATGAAGTAGCCGATTTATCTTTTTTTGCTAACATCTCCACAAAGAGACAATGTGCATCACGATAACCCTATAACCACAAAAACAAATGCAAAAAATTTAGAAAAAATGGAAAAAAATATGCATAAAATTCATCGGAAGAGCTCAAATATATAGTTGTCCTTTGAAAAAGACACCTGTTTTTTTTAATCGTTTCTATCGTTTTTTTTAATCTTTTCTTTGAACAAACCTGCCTATTCCAGACTTTACATGAATAATTAATGAATTTCTGTTCACTTTTTAATATTAATTAAGGCTAGAAAAGTACATGGATAAACAACAAATACAAAGGAAATAGACCAGTAAAAAGTTTTGGTCTGAAAAAAAATAATTTATTCCAATTTATTCTTAGTTTCTAATACAAAAATGACTGCAAATAGGAACTAATGGTTTAATTTGTTGGTTCTTTTTAATTTTTTGGGAGCTGTTCTCTTTAATTTTTCAGAAAAATTATACAAATATAGAGTAGAAGTAAGAACCTTCCATAATCTGACAACCACAAGAGCTTGAGTGTCAAGAAGTAAAATCCGACCTAAAGAATCAGTAACAGCCGCTAATGTACCGCTAGGAGAGAGAGTTAGCCTCTCCCCTCTCCTTGGTGGGTCTTTCACACATGTCAGAGGCGATGCTGTCCCAAATTATAAAAATCAAAAGAAAAATGTTTTAATTGACTAGTTTACACATTTTATTACATACATATTATTCATGATTTTAACAAAATAGAAAAAAAGAAGAGATGCATAGAAATACAACCTTTTGCAAAGGATTGGGGTTTAGGCCGAGTTTTTTTTGTGGGACTCGGTTCTCTTCTCCAAAGTATACTTGAAAAAGAGCTAATAGTTGAGATAGTAGCTGTTCCAACTCTTGACAAAATTGCCCCTACCAATGACCTGCTCCTGTCTTCTGACAGCCTTTAGATTTAATGAAGTTAGGAACAGTTAATTAACTCCAATACCTAACTGGTACAGTCCTGACTACAGAAAAAGAAAATGTACCGATATGCAGAGATAACGGAATCTTCTCCAATCGTGACAGCACAGTAGTAACGTCTACTCGACTGCAAACAAACAAACAAAATTGCAACTCTTACATTCAAATTTACACTTAATATGTAAGAATAAATCTCTGATTTACAATATAAAATACAATCTTGGATTAAGATATGATCATGGCAAGTTACTCTACATATTATACAACATTTTCTGAAAAATTACCTGGAGTTCCAAAAGGGGAGGAGGCATTAACCCAACAATGGCTGCATCAGCACAAGATCCAAACTTGTTTACATTCCATAATTGGAAGGGTACAGTTGAAAAATTGCTCTCTTCTTCTTCATTCTCATCCGGAAACCTCTTTTTCCAAACCCTCGACCCCGCCTCGTCAGACCACTTTTGAACCATATCCTAACATACCCACAAACCCAAATCAATCTCTCTTAAGATAACAGTATGTTATAATTCGATATATAAAGTACCTGTATATCTAAACCATCGAACCGAGCAATTATGCCGGAGAAAACAATAGAGAGCTCGTCAGAAACCGATTCTTGCAAAGAACCCGCCTTTCCCTTTGCTGTTCTAAATTTGAGTCTCAGTATTCTTCCAGGGTATATACTCTGCATAATTACAGCATCCATAAGAGAAATACAAGTGGGTCCCACATGTCATAGACAGAAAGAGAGAGAGAAGCACCTGCTTGTGAATAAGTTCACCGGCGAGGGAATAAAACAGCAAGTACCCCACAGTGGTCCCCACTGCCAGCACAGGCGCTGCATCATCATCTCCGTCTCTGACATGGGGGACCCACTCGATGGCAGCCAAAATCCCATCAGATTCCCCTAAAGAAGGTCTGATCCTGCTAACAACAGCGTAGTCTCCGTTCCCAACGCGATCGCCAGTGGATGTGGATGCGAGAACAAGGATGAGGGATTTGGAAGGGTGCGCCAATGCGAGGGAATGGCTGTAAGGAGAGAGCGAGGAGAGAAGGGAAGGGTCGTCGAGCCATCCCTCACGCTCACCTAAACCTAGAATTGAGAGATCGTCGCAGCCTGATGCGAGCGCGCAAACCTCTGTTAGGTGGAGGTGCGATCGTCGCGCCATGTCTTTGCAACAGTTTCCCGATTACTGAAGAGACGAACTCGAAGCGTGTCCTTACCGCACGGGATAATTGGTGAATATGCCTAAAGTAACCCAAATTTTGTATTTTAGACCTAGACCGTCCGATCAGAATTTGGGCCAATCCGGCTTAACGTGAGATGCACGTGGCTTCTTTAAAGCAGATCGAACGGCTCGGATCTAAACTGAAAATTTGGGTTACTTTTGGAGATCCGAACTCACTGGTGCTAGAATGGGTGCGGATAACTAAAGTAACACAAACTTTGTGTTTATATCTGGACCGTCTAATCAGAATTCGGACAATCTGAGCCGACGTGAAATGCCCTTGGTGCCTTTAATATTCGCGCCAAAAACAGATCGAACGGTCGAATCTAAACTCATAATTTGAGCTATTATAGGGGATCTGAATTCCGGTGGATGAGCTCCCAGCAGAGCAAAAATAATTTCGGTGCCTTTTTGGATTGTAGGGGTCTGCTTGAAGATTCGTGCAGGGAAATATGTGCAACTTGCATCAAAATTCACACAACTTTTTGGACATCGATTATTTTTACGTGCAAATTTCAGAATCAGTCTATAATAATTTGATCTGTCCAAATTATTTTTCACATTTATAGACCACACCTTATTGACTACGTAGATTATCAAATATTTTAATTTCATATTAAATTCTTTAATTAGAACAATCATATATAGCAGTATATAATTCAATATAAATATGCTCAATATTGAATTATGATCCAACATTTACTGCGAAGAATTTGAACTTCTTCATTTGTACAATTTATACTTCGAACAATATAGTTTCAAATTGTATAACTCCCAAGTAAAATATTTTAGCTACATTTTTGTAGCAGACTAAAATGATAGTCTTTATGGCCGACTATTTTGTGATTATCCTGGTTTTTGTGACTATTTTGTGGTAATATATGCTAATTATGTTGGAAATGATTATTTTGTTCTTTAATTGCTTATAGGAATCAGTGTTGTAAAAAACGTCCATTTAGAACGATTAATTATTAACGGTGATCAAACTGTCATGTATTATTTCGACTAATCAATCAATTATTATTGATTATGGCCGATTATTCTCGATTAATTGTTTGGCGGTACCCTGTCCGTTCGACAACTGCATACCGTTATTTACAACACTGATCGGAACAAAATTATCTTTTGGGAATTTTTATGGTGTGACCTTAATTAGAAGCAAATTCATGAAATAATATACAGCCCGGATTATTATGAAACCGATTATACACTAAATTAATTAACGGTCTTCTATGTAATATAACTAATACATTAAAATCCTTATAATTTCAAAACTTATGATTTCAGGTTTGATTTCTGTCACATCTGCTTTATTTTTCTTTTTATGAATTTGAAAAAAAAAACACTTCTCTATTGCATGGAATTACATAAACTTACAAAACTGCGAACAGTGATTGAGATGTAACCTATTCTGTCTGTTGGTGCTTCTTGTGAAATTTCTAGCTCAATGTTTTCTACACCTTATCTTTGTGCTTTTTTTTGTTGGCTCATTTGGAAAGCTAGCTGCATTTGATTGGTCTCCTTAGGCACTTTGCAAACCTATACTTCAAATTGGAGGTTACAAATTTTAGAACTTTGTATAGCGTGTTTTTTCGCGTTCTTCTAGCTACAGTACCTGTGTTCCTTTATTTATCTATCCGATTATCTTTTTCTGGAGCAGGTGAACAGTGTGGACAGACCGTAGCTGTGCAGATTTCTCCTTCATTTCCTTTAATGAAAGAGTTTTCCTCCTCTCTGGGGCACACCCAAAAGTAATCTATTTTTTTAGTTTAGATCTAAACCGTCTGATTCGAATGCGGTCAATCCGGTCCATGATGGGACACACAGGGCCTATTTAATATGATGGTCCGGATCTAAACTAAAAAATTGAGTTACTTAATTTAGGAGATCCGAACTCGAGAAAGGTTTTACCAAATTTTTTTATTTAATTACAATTAATTTTGTTTAGAAATTTATTAGTAATTTTGAAAAAAAAATGTGGGATTTAACGGAATTGGAATTTTTCGATAGATAATATAATCTAAGCTGTTCGATATGCTTTAAATGTCACGTGAATCTAAACTGGTTGAGTGAATCTTGATGCACATCAAACTGTCATGATCTATTATTAGATCAAATTTTATGTGATGTCCATCAAAGGATCATGATAATATCCCCCAACCTCTACTCCTCATTTATCTCCGTACTTAACTTTCATAACTACTTTGAAAACTACAAAAGTTTCAGCACTAATTTTTTTTTCTAAAATATTAATCTTAATGCACAGAAGTATTTATATCTCAGAACGTAAGTATTTATACCTGTAAGGTGAATTATTTTTATATAAATAATTGTCTCTCCAACCAAATCTCAAATTACATAGGGGGGTCATACACGTTTTTAGAGGTGATTTTTTTATTTTTTCATTCAATCTCGTCCACATTTCTGACGATTTATAAGAAATTTTACGAATCTAAAACCACGAATATCTTCTACGTAATTTCTTTTTCAAATGAGATCAATGATGACATACTTTCAGACTCGTCGTCACACAAGTATTTATATATCGTTATGCAAGTATTTATACCTATATTTAAAAGTATTTTTTACATATGACACTGGCTAATATATTAAAGTATTAATATCAAGTATTATAAGTATTTATACTTATACACTAGAGTATTTATACTTATATAAAAAATACTTGAATAATCACTTTGTATACATTTATCGTGATAAATATTTTTTTGTATGAATAAATAATTAGTGGGGTCCATATAGTACAATCTCTAATTTTAGAAGTGGACCCTCTAATTTTAGAAATATTTAAATAATTGGTAGGGACCATAGTACAACCTTTAAATAATAATTTTTTTATTTATTTAACGTGAACTCTCTAATTTTAGAAATATTTAAATACTTAGTGAAGATCATAATACAATCTTTCTAAATTGTAGATATCGAGATAGAGAAGAAATAAGAGTGTAAAGATAAATATAATTATTCTCCATCAAAACGCCTACATCCTGTTGTTTTCTTCTGAGATAAGAAGTGAAAAACAATTTCTCATCAAACTTTTTAAACAATTTAATTTATAATTTAATAATTTTGATTAAAATAAAAATGTCAGTGCGCTTTACACGAGGATCAACAAATATTTACATTATCACGTAATTTAAAAAAACAAAAACAATTGCACGGACAAGCCAAAAAAGCTTTCCACAAATAAAATATTTATATTATCCAATTTAAGTCTTCTTGCTCCAATTATTGTACCAAGCTATTTAAGTGTTGGAATTTTGACAATTTTAACATCAAAATAGTAATTTAGAAACTCAACATGTTTGACACAATATTTACACTACATATACAAATGCATATAAAAGATAATAAAAATTTCATACATGTTTTATCTTTCATCAATAATTAAATTTTTGTTATGATATGAATTTGAAGTATCACATGAGCCAATGTACAGAAGTAATCTCTTTCTAGTTTTATTTGTTTCCTTCTCTGTAATTAATAAAAAGGAAAAGGAAATTGAATGCTAAAGTAAGAAAAAAGTTCAATGTTTCACAATTATTGTGACATTATTATGATATTTTTCATATGAAAAATATAAATTTGAAAAGACAACTCCATCACTAGAAAAAATAATGAGGAAAAGAAAAGGGCAAAAAGCTGGTCTAATATTAAATGTAAGAATAGTGAATCAGTCGACAGAATTAAATGTTTTTATAAACTTTTACTGACAAAAAAACAAAAAAGAACAAGATATCTCTTTCAACAAAGAAAAAACAGCGCAGTGTCTAAAGACCGTGCAATCTGTATGAGAAGTAGGGGTTTGCTGTCGGGTCGGGTACGAGCGGTCCGGGTATACCCGGGGTCGGGTACGGGTATGGGTCGGGTACGGGTATCCCGGATATACGGGTATCTCGGGCCGGGTTTGCTCGGGTATTTTTTTCAAAACCCGTACCCTACCCGAGTTATATCCGTGCCCATGGTACCCGGCACGGGTAGGGCGGTCCGGGTAGGGTACCCGTTTTTTTTTTTTTTTTTTTCTGTTTTTTTTAGGCGGCAAATTCGAAATTTCAAAAAAATTAGAATTTTTTTGAATTTTTTTGAATTTTTTCGAATTTTTTTGAATTTTTTTGAATTTTTTAACGAGTACGGGTACGGGTCGAGTACGGGTCGGGTCGGGTACAGGTCGGATACGGGTCGGGTCGGGTCGGGTCGGATCGGGCGTTATTCGGACCTGGTTTGCTCAGATTTTGATCCAAATAACCGTACTCTACCCGTTTTATACCCGTACCCGTGTACCCGTTTACCCGACCCATACCCGGACTCGGGCACGGGTACCCCAGGTACCGGGCACGGGCGGGTCGGATACGGGTCCGCCCGACCCGGGTATAAGCAAAACACTAATGAGAAGTCACACATTTTAAACTCAAATAATATATATATATTTGTAAATATTAAGTAGTTGAATGACTTAATCTATACTTTTTATTTTAAAAAAAAATCAGCAGACAAATCCAAGGGCACACTCAAGTGGAGTGGTGGTGGTTTGGGGGAGAGGGGGAGGGGGGTGGTTAATTTTGAAAATTTGATGGAGATTTATAGGTCCGCACCAACTTTGCTTCTTTCTAGAAATCTCTGAAATTATGATATGTAATTTGAGTTAAAATTAGAATAAATTTCTTAAATTCAGATTGATAATTAGAATTAGAGGTCAAAGTATTGAGAATTACAAATAAGAGCATTGAAAACTATAAGTTAGAGCATTGGTTTTTTTTTTTTTATCTAGTATCCGATTAGCTAATGAGTTTCAATTCGATTAGTTATTTTTTTGCCTTTCCTGACAAAAATCCTGAATCCGTTCATGAACAAATCAATACATACAAGTACACAACTCAATTATTAGTTACAGTAGAAAAACGTGGGAAAAGAAGAGTAGAACTAGGGTGTTCTTAAGTTCACCAAGTCTCTTGGTGAACTCAAGTATAAAACCCATCAAATTGGCTTTAAATGACGAATTCAAATTGTTGAAATCCATGTATCTTACGAGTGATGCGTCTACATGTGAAAATTTTAAACATTTGAATTAATTTAGTATAAAGTCAAGTGGTCAAAACACGTTCAAAAAATAAATGCATTAAAATATATTTATTAACCTTCTAATTTTGACATATTAACTTTATACTAAATTAATTCGAATGTTTAAAAATTTCATATGTAGATGCATCACTCATAAGGTAGGCGGATTTCAATGGTTCAGATTTGTCATTTGAAATCAATTTGATGAATTTTAGACTTGAGTTCACCAAGAAACTTGTGAACTTAAAAACACCCTAGTTCTACTCGAAAAAGAAAATCTTAATTTGTGATGACCTATCATTGGATATATGTAATTTTCAACCATTTTACAAGTTTTAGAATTATTCCTTTTCTTCCTTTATTTCTCAGAAATGTCATGATCGCCTTTTCCTTTTTCTAAATGTAGTAGTAGAAAAGCACTATCATCATTATCTAGAATAATTCTTGGTTTTTAAACATTAATTGAGATTGCCACTGTTTAGGGGATTTTTATTGAACTTGATGCTTCATTTGTTGCCAATGTGAGATGAACCAGTAAGTACATATTAATAGTGCTAGTTTGGTTTGAGGCAGCGCATGTGAAATGGTTATTTTTTTTAACTGTATTACTTGTGCACTGCATCGAGTCAGACCAGCTCTGTCAATATTCTTATCCGAGATAACAGTATGTCATTTTTATTATCAATTTTCTTTTTCTTTTGATAAATTATAAAATATAAATATATATAGTCTCTCTTCAAAATTAAAAGTAACATTTTTTTGGTCTATCAATAACACTTCTCTGTAAAAAAATTTAATAATTGTACTATTTATCATTCATATTTATTTCTTCCCATGTCACATGAATTGTGTGCGTTATGGTTTGATCGTCAAATATGCTTTAAGATCCGTGTACACAAAAAAATTGATGTGAACACATAAATATTAAAACGAAGCATAAAGATCTTAAAGTATATCAAACAGTCCTAAATTCATCAAACCTAATGCCGACATTTTTAAAAATACTCAAAAAAAAAAAAAAATTATTAAGAATAACAGAGTTGGAGTTGAAATTTTAAAAATGCCCAAACTGCCTTATTTTTTGGCGGTTAGGAATTTTAATTCCTAACCGCCCCATTTTTGGGCAGTTCGAGATTTTTTTTTTTTCGGACCGCCCAGAAATTCGGCGGTCAGAGAAATTAAATTTTTTTTTTTTTTCAAATATGGTTAACATAGCAAAACACGTTCAAAAATTATGAAAATTGATCGACATGCAGTCTTGACATCGTCGAAAAGGACCGTGAAGTTTCATACAAAATCTCCGAACAAGTATTGAGATATCGGTTCTCAAAAATTATCCGAACTGCTGAATATTTCATTCTGAGTCCAACTTTGCACAACTGGTTAACATAGCAAAACAGCTTCAAAAATCGTGAAAATTGACTGACATGTAGTCTTGACATCGTCGAAAAGAACTGTGAAGTTTCATACAAAATCTCCGAACAAGTCTTGAAATATCGGCTCTCAAAAATTGTCCGAACTGCTGAATATTTCATTCTGAGCACAACTCTGTACATCTGGTTAACATAGCAAAACACCTTCAAAAATCAGGAAAATTGACCAACATGCAGTCTTGACATCGTCAAAAAGGACTGTGAAGTTTCATACAAAATCTCCAAACAGATATTGAGATATCGGCACTAAAAAATTGTCCGAACTGCTGAATATTTCATTATGACCCCAAATTTGCACATCTGGTTAACATAGCAAAACACCTTCAAAAATTATGAAAATTGACCGACATGCAGTCTTGACATCATAGAACAGGAATGTGAAGTTTCATACAAAATCTCTGAATAGGTCGTGAGATATCGGTTTTCAAAAATCTCCAACAGGAATGTGAAGTTTCAGCAGTTCGGACAATTTTTTAGAGCCGATATCTCAAAGCCTGTTTCAGAGATTTTGTATGAAACTTCACAGTCATTTTCGACGATATCAAGACTACATGTCGGTCAATTTTCACGATTTTTGAAGGTGTTTTGCTATGTTAATCAGATGTGCAAAGTTGGGCTCAGAATGAAATATTCAGCAGTTCGGACAATTTTTGAGAGCCGATATCTCAATACCTGTTTGGAGATTTTGTATGAAACTTCACAGTCCTTTTTGATGATGTCAAGACTGCATGTCGGTCAATTTTCACGATTTTTGAAGGTGTTTTGCTATGTTAACCAGATGTGCAGAGTTGGGCTCAGAATGAAATATTCAGCAGTTCGGGCAATTTTTGAGAGCCGATATTTCAAGACTTGTTTGGAGATTTTGTGTGAAACTTCACAGTTCTTTTCAACGATGTCAAAACTGCATATCGGTCAATTTTCACGATTTTTGAAGGTGTTTTGCTATGTTAATCAGATGTGCAAAGTTGGGCTCAGAATGAAATATTCAGAAGTTCGGGCAATTTTTGAGAGCCGATATCTCAATATCTGTTTGGAGATTTTGTATGAAACTTCACAGTCCTTTTTGACAATGTCAAGACTGCATGTCGGTCAATTTTCACAATTTTTGAAGGTGTTTTTCTATGTTAACCAGATGTTCAGAGTTGGGCTCAGAATGAAATATTCAGCAGTTCGGGCAATTTTTGAGAGCCGATATTTCAAAACTTGTTCGGAGATTTTGTGTGAACTTCACAGTTCTTTTCGACGATGTCAAGACTGCATGTCGGTCAATTTTCACGATTTTGGAAGGTGTTTTGCTATGTTAATCAGATGTGCAAAGTTGGGCTCAGAATGAAATATTCAGCAGTTCGGATAATTTTTGAGAGCCGATATCTCAATACCTGTTTGGAGATTTTGTATGAAACTTCACAGTCCTTTTTGACGATGTCAAGACTGCACGTCGGTCAATTTTCACGATTTTTGAAGGTGTTTTGCTATGTTAACCAGATGTGCAGAGTTGGGCTCAGAATGAAATATTCAGCAGTTCAGGCAATTTTTGAGAGCCGATATTTCAAGACTTGTTCTGAGATTTTGTGTGAAACTTCACAGTTCTTTTCGACGATGTCAAAACTGCATGTCGGTCAATTTTCACGATTTTTGAAGGTGTTTTGCTATGTTAATCAGATGTGAAAAGTTGGGCTCAGAATGAAATATTCAGCAGTTCGGACAATTTTTGAGAGCCGATATCTCAATACCTGTTTGGAGATTTTGTCTGAAACTTCACAGTCCTTTTTGACGATGTCAAGACTGCATGTCGGTCAATTTTCACGATTTTTGAAGGTGTTTTGCTATGTTAACCAGATGTGCAGAGTTGGGCTTAGAATGAAATATTCAGCAGTTCGGGCAATTTTTGAGAGCCGATATTTCAAGACTTATTTGGAGATTTTGTGTGAACTTCACAGTTCTTTTCGACGATGTCAAGACTGCATGTCGGTCAATTTTCACGATTTTTGAAGGTGTTTTGCTATGTTAATCAGATGTGCAAAGTTGGGCTCAGAATGAAATATTCAGCAGTTTGGACAATTTTTGAGAGCCGATATCTCAATACCTGTTTGGAGATTTTGTATGAAACTTCACAGTCCTTTTTGATGATGTCAAGACTGCACGTCGGTCAATTTTCACGATTTTTGAAGGTGGTTTTCTATGTTAACCAGATGTGCAGAGTTGGGCTCAGAATGAAATATTCAGCAGTTCGGGCAATTTTTGAGAGCCGATATTTCAAGACTTGTTCGGAGATTTTGTGTGAAACTTCACAGTTCTTTTCGACGATGTCAAGACTGCATGTCGGTCAATTTTCATGATTTTTGAAGGTGTTTTGCTATGTTAACCAGATGTGCAAAGTTAGGCTCAGAATGAAATATTCAGCAGTTCGGACAATTTTTGAGAGCCGATATCTCAATACCTGTTCGGAGATTTTGTATGAAACTTCATAGTCCTTTTCGACGATGTCAAGACTGCATGTCGATCAATGTTCATGATTTTTGAAAGTGTTTTGCTATGTTAACCAGATTTGAAAAAAAAATTAAAAAATTAAAAAAAAAAATTTTTAAAAAAAAAATCTCGGACCGCTGAAAAATGGGGCGGTTAGAAATTAAAATTCCTAACCGCTAAAAATGAGGTGGTTTGGGCATTTTTAAAATTTTAACTCTAACCCTTTTATTCTTAATAATTTGTTTTTTTTTTTGGGTATTTTTAAAAATGTCGGAACCTAATGTAAGTCTAATAGACATCAAACCTACTAATTAATTATAATTTATTATAAAGAATCTTGTCACATCAAAGATAATAAAAAATGATACATTAATAATTCGCATAGATTACAAATTTTGTTTATTAATGATGATACTGGAATTAATTTAAGTACAACATGATACATTGTCTCTGCTGTTTATCCATGTCCTGCCAAAATAAATACTAAACTAAATTTAAACCAAAACCTCTTTTACATTTGGAAGCTGTCAGTCTGTGAGTGAGAGATCCCCTACAATTTCTCTTTTCTGCTTGTACTGTCAGATCAGAGAATCCACCACGTGTTGAATTTTTAATGGAGCACTGACTCTCAATTTGTACGCAGAATTGGAGAGGATCTGGACTTGAGGGGACAATCTCAGAATTCATCCAGAGGACATTTTTGCATATGCGTCCATTTATTATACATTTATTATCTTCTCTCTCTATCTTAAAGTACATGTCATTTCTTTTCCCCCACCGGGTCCACCACTCGTGTTCTTATCCAGTACAGTACCTTACAGTATAGAATGTAATCTTTATCGTCCATCTTAATCTTGCACAACTCTCAAAGCTAATATTTTAACAGCGTACTCTTTGCTTCATGCAGTGCATGAGCTGTATAATCAAAGTGTTGTACTGTTGTGCATTAGTGCATATGGTTCGTGCTCTGAATGAAGATAAAGTTGCTCTGTTAAAATCATTACCCAATATCGGCGAATTATTCTTCTGTATAGAATGATATCTGAAGCGTCCACCTTACCATGCACGAATCATAAAGCGTATAGGAGTTTTTCTATTCTGTAAGGTACCGCAGGGATTCCTTTTTCTTCTTTTTCACGGCCTTTTTCTTTCTTCTCTCCTCATCCATTTCCCCACACCACCTTTTTTTTTTTCTTCTTTTCTCAGTAGTGCTAAATACACTCACTAATTACAAATACATCCCAAAACTATAACACAATTACAGTTGCCTTCCTTTTCTCCTTTTTCGCTTCTCAGTTACTGTTTCCTGCTCACTCAATTAGTCAATTTGCTCACTATAATAAAGTTTGCATCTTTGCCAAAACCCTTTCTTCTCTCTCTCTCTCTTCTTCTTCTAAGCTCTTAGTTCTCAGAATCAGTTAACTGAGTACAAATTGAAGGTAAATTATTACTTGTACACTAATAAAGTTCCTTTCTTTGTGCAGTTTGTTTGGTTTTTTGTTCTATAACTTGATAAATGAATTATTTGTGAAATTTGTGAAGAAAATGGCGGAGATGAAGCCAGAGGAATTCATGTATCGTCCCATGGATCAGTTACAAGGTTTAGAGTATTGCATCGACTCCAATCCCTCTTGGTGTATGTTAATTTTTCATTTTACTTTCTAATTTGTTACCAATTGAAGAAAAAAGGTATGAACTTTATGTAAAAATTTGTGTATTTGTATTGGTAAAAATTGCAGTGGAAGCAATAGCTCTGGGATTTCAGCACTATATACTATCTTTGGGTACAACAGTGATGATACCAACTATGCTTGTTCCTCTCATGGGTGGTTCTGATGTGAGATTTTTTTTCTATAATTATTGGAAATAATTCAAGCAAAACTTCACTTGGAAACATAAATTTTTGGGTGATTTTTTTTTTCTATTTAAATTAATTCTTAGTGAATAAATGTGCAGGGTGACAAGGCAAAAGTTGTACAGACACTGTTATTTGTTACTGGTATAAACACTCTGGTACAAACCCTAGTTGGTACCAGGCTTCCAACTGTGATAGGCGGTTCATTTGCATTTGTCGTACCAATTTTATCGATAATTAGAGACTCCTCTCTTGCTAATATATCTGACGACCATCAGGTGACCTCTCTCTCTCTCTATCTCTCTCTCTCTATCTCACTTGGTGAAATTTGTTTTCAAAATTTGAATTGTGCTTGTAAATTTTGTGTACAGAGGTTTCGTGCAACGATGAAAGCAACACAAGGTGCCTTAATAATCTCTTCTACGATTCAAATAATTCTCGGATTTAGCCAATTATGGGGTATTTGCTCGAGGTACATCTATTTTTCTAAAAAAATTATTTATCTCACTAACTTCTTATGACTAAAAAATAATAATTTGTTGTGCCTTAGACTCTTATCATTTTCCATGGTGTCATCTAAACAAACTGAGTTTATTTATTTTGCATTTAAGCCCCCAACTCTAGTTTTGCATTCCCAACCTCATTTTTTCTTTACAATTTTTTCATAAATCACTATCAAGTTTTCTTATTTTTTTGTGGTTGATTGATAGGTTATGAAATTTTGTGTATTTAATTGCAAAAATTGGAAGTTAGGTGGAAGAAATGGAAATAAAATAAGACTATGGATCCAAAGTCTCAATCTTTTCGCTTTCTTGTTATAACTAGTTGAAATTAGTGTGTTTTCTCACAATAAATATTGACCAATAATTTAACTACTGCTATTTTTATGTGATTATTTCAATTTTACAATTGGATACTTTTCACAAACCCAATTAATTTTTTTTTTGTGGAATATATTGAAATGGTGATGGGACATCTTTGACCAGACTAACCAATCATTAGTTGATATAAGCTATCCTTTTTTAGGGGCTTTGGCACCACATCTTTAATTGTGTTTCTCACATTTTGTAAAGGTGGCATCTTTATTTATTAAAGAAAGTACAGCATTTTACATACTTTCAAAGGTCACCTATTATTCTGAAAATGATGTGCTGGAATATTGTTACAATAATAATACCAATAAAAATAATATGCTAAGTAGAATAATTTTTTTTTTTTTTTTTTTCAGATTTTTCAGCCCGTTAGGAATGGTACCAGTGGTAGCCCTGGTTGGTTTTGGCCTTTTTGACAGAGGATTCCCTGTGGTACCACTTTTACCCCTCTTTTTTTACATATGCACCTTAATTGTGGGGACCCTGGTATTTATTTATTGGTACCATTTTTACTATATAACCAACATGATCTATTTAATATGGTTGTTTCCTCTTGTCCTTTTGTCATTCAAAAAATAAACCCTTTTTTCTGCTCTCCATTTTGCCTGAAATGGAGATGTCCATTATGATATATAGTTTCTCTGTGAAAATACCAGGCTGGAAGATGTGTCGAGATTGGTGTTCCCATGATTATCTTATTTGTTGCCTTGTCTCAGGTTTGACATTTATCTCTTTCTATATTCATACATAGAATATGCATATAAATACATGAATTTTCATCTAATTGTAATTTTTTTTATTATTCTAGTATTTCAAATGGATTCACACAAGGCATGTACCAATATTGGAGAGATTTGCATTGCTAATATCAATTGCCTTTGTATGGGTATTTGCTCATATATTAACGGCTGGTGGTGCATATAAAAACCGGCCATTGCATACACAAATTAACTGCCGTACCGACAAAGCCAACCTCATCTCTTCAGCCCCTTGGTTAGTTTATATTATACTCTTATTCATCTTTGTATCTTCGTATCCTCTTTACTATATTAAAAGTTCAAAGAGAAACCGTTCAACATGACCTCTATATAAAAATATACTTGCGAACTAAATTTTACTTTTCTTAGAATTTTTTACTAATTTTTTAGTTGGGTAAAATATCACTACTTATGAATTGTCTACAATTTTTAGACAGTGATTTTCTACCTATCTAAAAAAAATTCTAATAAATGCAAAAATTTGATCTACAATTACATTTCAATATGACGAGCATGTTGAGTGGTTCAGATTTACTATTTGGACTTAGAAAACAAAAATATTGATCCATAGAACGAACCGATCAGTGCTATGCATAGTACCATAGCCTCCCTCATTTTGTTAAATATTTTCATCTTGCTTCATTGCTTGATTGAATCTTTTGAACAGACTGGATTATATTTTCATGTTAACTGTGCAAATATAATTATATACTAATGAAATGATATGATTGTGAATTATTGAAGGATAATGATTCCCTACCCTCTTCAGTGGGGTCCACCAACCTTTGATGCTGGACACTGTTTCGGCATGATGGCTGCTGTCATAGTTTCTATGGTGGAGGTACTTCTTTTTATTTCAACAATTATTATTTTTTTTCCTTTTTTGTTTTTGTTTCGGTTTTCACCCTTGCTCTTGTACCTAATATTTTGTTTAGTCAACCGGAGCATTTAAAGCAGCAGCTCGACTTGCCAGTGCAACTCCACCTCCGGCACCTATCTTGAGTCGAGGCATTGGCTTCCAAGTAGGAATTTTATTTCCTCTTTTTATATATGTATTTAATTATTTTTCTTAATTAGTTGTTTCACTTATGTTTAATTTATTTGTTTATAAAATTTATGGTAGTATTTTTTTATTTAATTATAAAAAAAAACAGGGATTGGGAATTCTAATAGATGGGCTATGTGGTTCTTTAACCGGCTCTACTGTCTCTATGTGAGTACTATTTTGATTACTGATAGATTTTATTGTGTTTGACATAAAATCAAATGTTTCTCTCTCTCTCTCTCTAACTTTTGTGTACTCTAACAGAGAGAATGTGGGCCTTCTTGGATCAACTCGTGTGGGGAGTCGTCGGGTTATTCAGATTTCAGCTGGTTTCATGATTTTTTTCTCCATTTTAGGTAGAGTTTATTTCCACTTAAAACTTGAAGTCTCTTATTTTTTTCCCCCGAGAGACATTTTGGTAAATTTGATTCTAAATTTTTTTATAGGCAAATTTGGAGCCTTGTTTGCATCGATACCTTTCCCGATATTTGCTGCGGTATATTGCATTCTCTTTGGAATTGTTGGTAAGTTCTTATCATAAATCTCTCTCTGGATTTGTTGGAATTAATTGTAAAATTTTAATGTAATTACATTATAATCATTTATTTTTTGAATTCCTTTTTTTTTTTTTTTTGTGCTTTTAGCGGCGGTGGGACTCTCTCTGTTGCAATTTACTAACATGAATTCAATGAGAAATCTGTTTATTGTTGGTGTATCGCTCTATCTTGGATTATCGGTTCCGGAATACTTCAACCGGTACACACTAGGAGCTCAACACGGGCCTGCTCACACCAAAGCTGGATGGGTATGATAATTTTCTCCATTTGACCTTCCTTTTTACAAAAATATTAATTAGTTTGGATTTGGGTTTACTTCTTTATTTTCCCCAGATAATGCTAGGTACCAGAATTTCACTGGGGAATTTCTTATTTTCTGGAAAAAGAGTTTGCACATACCAGAAATAGGATAGTCAACAAAATTCCTCTCTTCAATATGCATATTGATCAATATTTTCATTTCAAGGTCCAATCAATCAATCTGAGTTCAACATAATCTTCATATGAAAATGTACTTGTAAATCAAATTTTATATTTTTTTATAATTTTTTACTAATTTTTTTAAATAGGTAGAAAATCACTTGATCTAAACTCTACCTATCTAAAAAAATTAGTAAAAAATTCTATATAATGTAAAATTTTGTCCGCAAGTCATGAAAATCATGTTGAATGGCTCAGATCGACCATTCGAATTTTGAAAATGAAAATATTCATATGTTGTAATTAAGGACCAATCCGTTCTATGTATAGTACCGTAGCCTCACTATATTGAATGGTTAAGACTAGTTGGGTGGGGGCATTATAGTCATAATAAAGAAATTTCTTTAGCATCCTTAAATTATAGTTATTTTGTATACAGTTTAACGACTGGCTTAACACGACATTTGCCTCGCCACCAACGGTTGCATTAATCGTGGCCGTGGTTTTAGACAACTCATTGGAATTTAGAGGGGCGGGTCGGGACCGGGGCATGCCATGGTGGACCCCGTTTCGCACTTATGGAGGTGACAGCCGAAACGCAGAGTTCTATGGATTGCCATTTAATATGGGTCGTTTCATTCCTAACTATTATTAAATTAAATGTTAAAGAGTTATTGTATTTGTTTTGTACATAGAATTAAGGTTCAATTAATTTGATGCTCTTTGCAACTCTTGGAGCATTTGAACTTGTTACATGATCTCTTTAAATGCTGACAATATATAGAGATCTCAAAATAAAAATGACATTAAAAAATATGGCAAATAATAATAATTTTTTTTTATGAATTAAAACATGAAAAATATGGCAAATAGTAATAAAAAAAAGTGTTCAAATTTTTTTATTCCACAAGTTTCTGTCAACAATCAAGTGAACTCATTTTTGACATTTTTTTTTTATGATTTTTTGTTTGTCCGTAGAGAATTCAATATTTTTGATTTATTACTTAACTATTACAAATGGTTTTTATATATTTATATATATTGAGTGACACTGTCAAGATATAAATATTTTAATTAATAGTATACTGAATAATTCAACAACAAATTCTCTTAAAAACATTATTCAACAATATATATTTTAGCATCTTACCGTAACACATGATTAGGATTTTTTCCAAGAGATCAATAAATAATTAAAGCTCTTCCAACAATAAATCAGTAGAACATAAAAGAAAGAAATATTATCACTCTATAAAAATAACCGTGTTTGCTATGGTTTTATTACCTATTATTTATACTGGTGTGCCTAATTGAATTTTGCATGTTGAGGCGTGGAACAAATTGTTTGAACTAAATTGGTGATCTTTGTTTGTTAGTTATGCGATTCACTTGTCCAATGAATATACATATTAAAAAATTCATCTAACACATGAGTAGAACTAGGGTGTTCTTAAGCTCACCAAGGTAATTGATGAGCATAACACCAAAATTTATTAGATTGATTTCAAACAATAAATTCAAACCGTTAAAATTGACTTACTTGATAAATGATGAATGATGAATTTACATGTAAAGTTTTTAGAATTTAGAATTAATTTTGTATAAAGTTAAGTAATAAGAAAATGTTCAAAAAATAAATGCATTAAAATTAATTTATATACCTTCTAATTTTGACTGCTTGATTTTATACTAAAATAATTTAAAAACTTGAAATCTTTGCATGTAAATTGATCACAAAATTTATCGTTTGAAACGAGTATAATATGTTTTGTAGTTATGCTCACCAAACACCTTAGTGAGCTCAAAAACATCCTAATTTTACTCAATACATATTTCTTAAAAGTTTCAACACTTTAAGTTGATCCGTGTAAAAATTATTTGTTTTATTCTTTTTGAATAATTATCATATTATAATGTGTATATTACACAACCAACCCAAAGTCACATATGACATGAGTTCCATCACATTTTATTGCATGAGATCACTCATAGAAAAATAGTCCTTTATATCATGCATAATTTGCATGTATTACCTCTCACAAATACATCGTGAATTAACTCTTATATTATCAATTATATATTGTTTGAAATAACTTCTTTGCTCAATGTTATATTATTAAAAAAAAATATTTTTTTAGAAAACTTATAATATATTGTATAAATATGATATTTGTTGCATACAATCAATTAATATTTTTTGAAGAATTACAATCAATTAATATTTAGAATTATATAAATAGATTTATCAAGAGTTTAGTAATTTGAAGACATAATTTAATAGGTTATTAGAGAAAATCAACATTATTAAATAATGATGATTGTATAATTCATATGTCTTTTTCTATCACCATTTTCGTCGTAATTATCACCGCCGTCACCCTTATTCGTCAAATAGATCAGGCGGTAGTTGATAGCCTCCTCATTCTCTTTCCACCACTCCTTCTCATACTCCTCTTCCTCCTCCTCCTCATACTTCTCATCCAATTCATCTTTTTTGGTGGAGGGAGAGGACGATGACAAAAAATAATGATAAATAAATACCTCCGAGACCAATTTTGCCGAAGTATTACTTCTCAGTCTGTCCTAATTACATTAGCGAAAGTTGGTATAATCCAAATATGTGGATTGTGCGACACATCGGCACATGATCAATGTGGCCCTCATCGATTTCCTGAGATGATTTCGAGGCGGTTCTAAACCAATTGTAGCAATAATAGCACATCTTATTGAGATTACCCCCATGAATCCCCTCTTTATAGTGAAAGAGAAAAACTTAATTAGAATATGATTTTTGTTTGATTTGTTAAATGTTCAATATTAAAATATGCTTTTATTGATGAATTATGTGGTTATCATATTATTTATTATTTTATATGTCTTTGATGTTTCAAAATAAATTGTCTAAATTGTTATTAGTAATTATATGGTTTCTTTATAAGGTGGAGGCGAATTGCCTATTAATCATATATTAATAATAAAAATCATATATTAAGAAGTGAAAATTTAGAAGTGAAATTACAAACAAAAACATATTCTATTTATACTATCTAAAAAGATACAAATAATCACCTAACAAGAGCTCAAATAAAAAAAAGTTTGTGCCACATAATTTTGTGGAGAGAAACCAATCAAGGTTAACTATTCAACTTTTTACATTTCATAGACAAAATTTATTTCTAGTAAATTTAACCTTTTCTGTTAGGAAAAAATATTTAACGAAAATTTGATCTAGTTGCACATAATTCGTTCAATGTAAAATATTAATTCAATATTAAAGTTGAAACACAGGTCAATATACAAAAAACCTGAAAAATTAGAGCCTCTCGTCTAGTTAAAAATAATAACGTGACGTGATATGACTAATACTTTATAATTTGGTCAGGTCATGACATGATATGTGATCCCTAAAATGATGGAAAATAATCACGTCATATGAATGGTCCGACTAATTTTTTTTTTTTTCAAATTTTATTTATTTTATAGAATATAACACTAAAATATACTTAAAGTATTACAAAATAAATTATAATAAAATATAATATTGAAAAAAATTGATCACATAACTAAATCATTTGGACATGAAGTCATTATTTAAAAAAAAAACAATGACACAAATGTCTTCATATTCCCTCTATACAAATTGTTTGAATTAAACAGGTGATATCATGTGATTTCTCTATTAGGTATCTAGTTTACTTGTCACGGAACTCATGTGATTTTTTGGTTGATTGTATAATAACCCTTCAAGTTTCATGCAAGAATCGCTTGTTTTATTATTTTTTACAAAAAAGACAACGGGTCGATTATACAATCAACTAAAAAATCACATGAGTTCCGTGACACTATTACATGGAATCACTCATTACAAGCGTTTTTTTTTTTTTTTTTATCATACATAATGTATTACGTACCTTTCACAATTACATCGTGAATTAACTTTTATGTTATCAATTATATATAGAGATTGGCTACTATGCTTATATAAGCATATCCCCACATATGCTTATAACTCATTTTTGTGTTTCTAATTTTCAAATGGTCGATATGAACTGTTAGATGTGATATCTATATTGAAATGTTCTTGGAGACCAAATTTTATATTTTTCTGAATTTATTTACTATTTATTAAGCCACTTTGAAAATCGCTGATCCAACGGTAGCTTAACAAAACAGTAAAATCAGAAGCTACCGTTGGATCAGCGATTTTCAAAGTGGCTTAATAAATAGTAAATAAATTCAGAAAAATGTAAAATTTGGTCTCCAAGCACATTTCAATATAGAGATCACATCTAATGGTTCAGATCGACCATTTGAATATTGAAAACACAAAAATGAGTTATAAGTATATGTGGGGATATGTTTATATAAGCATAGTAGCTAACCTCATATATATATATATATATAGTTGTATTTGAATAAGAGTAAGGCTAAGGTGCTATGAGTTGCATAGAGATCGAGTTACGGTGCTATGGCTCAATATATATTTGATTTTTTAAAATTCTAACGGTCGATCCGAACCGTTCATTTTGTCCTCCATATTAATATGTGTTTGGAGAACAAGATGAATGGTTCAGATCGACCGTTAGGATTTTAAAAACTCAAATATTGAACCATAGCACCGTAGTTCTCTATGCAACCCATAGCACCCTAGCCTCACTTTTTGAATAATATGAAACAATAACATATTTTACTCATATATAATATTGACTACAAAAAATATTTCACAGTTTTAAAAGAAATTTATAATATATTGTATAATATGTCATTTGTTATGTTCAATAATATATAAAATGATCTAATAAATTTACCAAGAATTTAGTTTTTTTGAAAAGACTAATTTATTAAGATAATAGAGAAAATCAAAATTATTTTATTGGTAATAATATATATCTAACAAAGTATAATATTTTTTCCAAGAATTGACGGCTCCATCTATTTCTGAAGTTGCGTAACTTGTCTCTCATGTTGTAATAGTTTGTGAGGCCCAACACCCCTTCTATCGATCCTGGTTGAGTGTTCGCATGAATCCAGCTGAGCTGACTTGTGAGTCCATCTGTCAGTATCCAAACATACCCATCGGACATCATCCCGACTGAATTTGCCACGTTAATTACTTTTGTGGCTAACTGAACCCTCATGTGCATGATGAAAACTCGAGTTTGTTCATTCTGGAGCTTAGCAATAATAGCTTCGATATCAACTTTGTTGGCAGAGGCGGCAATGGGTTGACGGTATGGAATTTGTGCCTCCACACCATGGAGCTCATCCACGAGGTAAGGAATTAATGAGGAACCATATTCATCGTCTTGGTAAATTGGTACCGCACGGCACCACCCAAATGCCTTCACGAGAGCTGCAATTGCATGGGCCTGAGTTATGTCATTTGCCGCAGCACGGATGAAATATGGAGCTCAGTGTGCGACACCGATGGGCTAGATGCTGAGGGAGATACTATTGGAATTTTTGCTTTGGTTCCCAATTCAGCTACAAAAGCCGATTCAGGCGATATTCCCGGGCCGAGAATTGCATGCACTTTTTCATTCATAATTAACTCCAAGGCTGAATATATAAAAATATTCAAACAATGAAATTAACTATATTATTATATGGTTTGAGCTAGTAATTAATTAATATTCTTTGGATAGGATAAACTGCTTTCCCTTGGGAAAGCTTAACAACTGAACTTGTACAAATTGGTTTTGATCGATTTTATCTTCCAACAAAGCTTTTTCGTTGACCCGTGCTGGGTGCAGTTGAATCAAGAGAAAACTTCAATATTCAATTTGAATCGAAGGATACTTGTGAAATGTTGTGTGGTCTAGTGACGGTTTTGCAAAATGTTAAATTTCTAATTAAGAGTAAGCATCTGAGGTAATAAGCTCATTTCATTTAAAAGAAAGAGTAAAAGAACTAGGTTTTGCTTGTAAAATAATGTATCATCTTCAAATTTTCAATAAAGGATACCGTAAAATACAGATGCAAGCTGCAGGAACTAACCGGCAGAAACAGTGGTGATTATATCACCGCCTGGGGAGGGTCGAGTTACGAGGCTTACACGGTTATTTGAGTTCGGGTGAGCGGTGTAAAAATCATCCAAAGCCATTGGGATGGTGGTCTTGGCGATCATCCCTACTGGTGAATTCAGGTCATAAATAAATCCCACTTTGAAATTCATGGACTGAGATGAAGTTAGGGTTGAGAGTTGGATTAGCAGCAGAGAAGTAATGATTATAAATAGGTGGTGAGGGAAGATGGGGAGGAGGTTAGGAAGTGGTTTTGGTCTCATGGGTTGTTGTGAATTGGACAGGAGAGAATTATTTGATTTGGAATCAAAAGGTTTGGGACGTGTGAAGATATAAAGGAGGAGATTGTATGTGGTACATGGGTTGGATTATGATGTTGGATCCTTATACTTTGGAAAAGAACCGTTGCGGATCAAAACAGAAATTCTCTCACATAGTGCACATGGGATATAGAATCAACACCAATCATAATGGCCAGGATTTCTTTCATTATGTGACGTTACCAGCAGGCAGCAGCACATTTTATATATGATAATTATTTCCATGGTTCTGAAAATTAGAATCCGAATCGGAATTACTCACTTGACCGTGAAATTCAAATCGGCTGAATTGGCTGAATCAGATTAGAAACTCAGATATTTGTTTGACAGAAACTTGTTTTGTACTAAAAAATAAGAAAATTTTGGTAAAACAAATAATTTGTCAAAAAACTATGTTAAGACAAAAGATAACATTCAAATAATTGACTAATTATATAATATAATACAAGCATTACAACTAGAATACACATTTTATTGCCAAAAACTATACCGAGCTGACTGGATCACCTCTCGTTGTTGTTGTATAGATTGAAATAATTAATAAAGATATTAATGTAGTGTCAAATGAAAATATATATCTAATGAAGAGACATCTGACTACTTTCTCTTCATTTCGTGGGTGTACATCAACAACTCTCAACTCTCAGCTAGCAACTATCAACGGACTTCCACAAAAAAACAAAGGTGTGTGGATTTTACATTTCTAGTTACTTTACAACACTAATCTTTGCTTTTACCTAAAATTTACATTTAAGAGCCTCAGACGACAAGTTGGTAATAAGGTGTGTTGATTGTAAGTCATGAAGCACATGCATTATCTAGAAACTACACAATTTGACGCTTTCCTAGAAGTATGCATATTATTTTTCATTATTTTTTGACCGCTTGAATTTATATTAAATTAGTTTGAAAATCTATAAAATTTGTATGTCTTCATTTCTGACCGCATTACCAAGAAACTACACAATTTTAATGTGTTCATTTTTTATCATTTTTGACGGCTTGACTTTATATTAAATTAGTTTAAAAAAATTAAATTTTGACGTGTAAACGCATCACTAGTGAAGTACATCGGTTTCAATGGCTTGGATGCATCACTTGGAGCCAATTCGATGGATTTTTGAGTTAAACTCACAAAGGGGCTTGGTGAGCTCAAGAACACCCTAGTTCTAATATATATATTTGTGTTTGGCTATGATGTTGGTGAGCTCAAGAACACCCGTTCTAATATACATATTTGAGTTTGGCTATGATGACTTACAGAGTAAAATATTTGTTTTACTTCACACTCATATTTTTTACTATTGAAAGTTCAAAAAGTTGATCCGAATCACTCAACATGATCTACATATTGAAATGTGTTAGGAGACCAAATTTTACATTTTTTAGATATTTATTATTATTTATTTAGAATTTTTTTAAATCACTATTTTTTATAATCCATAATCCATCCAAAAACTATGATTTTCTACCCATCTAAAAAAATTGTATAAAAATCCAAAAAATATAAAATTTGATCTCCAAGCACATTTCAAAATGTAGATTATGTTGAGCGGTTCAGATCAGCTATTTTGACTTTAAAAATGAAGATATAAACATGAAGTAAAATAAGAATCTTTCTTCGCATCTCACCATAGTCAATTTCTCTCTCTCCATATATATATATATATACAACATAATCTACATTTTGAATTGTTCTTGGAGATCAAATTTTATATTTTTTGAATTTTTGTACAATTTTTTTAGATAGAGAGAGAGAGAGAGAGAGAGAGATTGGTTAATATACTAACATAGGCACAGAGCACTTTGTTATAACAAGTGAGTTTTTACGATTTCGAAGTTCAAATAGTCGATCTAAAGTACTCAACATGCACTCTCGATATTAAAATGTGCTTGGAGACCAAATTTGATATATTTTAAGAAAAATACTATTTTTTCGAATTTTATAAAATAATTGTTATTGGATTTTTTTATTATTTTTTTAAATATGAAAACAATGATTTTAGAAAATCCGAAAAAAAATGTAAAATTTAGTCTCCAATGAT
Organism: Carex sylvatica; assembly: GCA_964058845.1. Lineage (NCBI taxonomy): Eukaryota > Viridiplantae > Streptophyta > Magnoliopsida > Poales > Cyperaceae > Carex > Carex sylvatica. The sequence goes on from CAXKVR010000114.1 coordinate 174,153, forward strand.
ATTTTAATATGGAGAATAGGTTGAGCACTTCAAATCGGTTATTTGAATTCGAAATTGCAAAACTCACTTAGTATAACAAAATGTTAATTATGTGCCAACATTGGGTTTTTATTTCGCAAAGAAGAGATTTTATCCGTTATGATGAATCCTTTGAGTATAGGGATGTAAACGGATTGGATATTATCCGATTTCGTTTGAATCCGAATCCGAAAAATTATCTAAATTATCCGATTCGTATCTATATCCGAGACTATCGGTAAAATTATAATAGATAAGAATACAGTAAGACTTTTAACTATCCATATATATCCAACCGTTAATAGTTTGAAACCACAACAAATGTGCTATATGTTCTTAAATTAATTTATTAAATTGCATATTGTACCAATAATTTATTAAATTACATATAGACATATATTTTGATGAATAATATAACACTATGACATAATTAGTAACTAATATTTTAATAATATAATTGATGTTTTGTAACCAACAAGCTAATTATGAAAAATATCCGTATCTGTCCGATATCCGATCCTTATCCATAACGTTTATATCAAATCCTTATCCGTATCCGTATCCAAGACTATTCGTATACGTATCTGTATCCGAAAAATTATAATAGATACAAAATTGGTAAGACCACTATCCGATCTATATCCGACCATTTATACCCCTACCTCTGAGGTCTTTTACGCGGTTTGTGGGGTTCCAGCTGGTAATTTTTGATCACGTCATGTAATACTTTAGGAGTTACACACAAGTGGGTCAGCTGATAATGACTGATCATGAAACCTTCGAAAGGAACGTAATGGAGGAAGATTTTTCAGCGGGGAACGAACACCACAAAATAATTAGGCTATTTAATTTTGAAGGGGCAGAAATGAATGGCTATTATAATTACTAGAATCATTATTAGTTCATTACCATGAAAAAAAAGTTATAGTAATACAATATGTAAATTAACTCTTGCTCTTCTTTAAAAAAAAAATAAATAAATAGAATGAGACATAATTTTATAATTTTAAAATTTAAAATATATTTTTATAATTTTTCTGAATAAACTATAAAAATAGAATCATATTTTTTTATTATTATTATTTTTAGTCAAAGACAATTACTTTCTTCTGATTCTATGTAGTTCTGCAATTGCGAAACATGCATACGGTGTGTCGTACTTTTATTATATATTTGAACCCAAAGATAACCTCAATTAAGACTCAACTCACCCATACACCATAAACCTTTGTAACAAAGGATTTTTTTAAATTTTTTTATTTTTTCTGCAAAGAAACATGCCCGTTGGCCTTGTATTACATCCAAACAGAGTTTATAAGTAGATTTCGTAGCAATACACTGCCTGCTCTAAAAACAATCAATAATTTAAAATTGCGTATGTAAAGCCAGTGACTCCTTCAATCAAACTGCTCCTTTGCTGGAATATGCCTACAATCAAACTCACTTTCCTTAGCAATCTTCATATTTCGATTATTTCACGGTATGCCATCCAGTCTGCGTCGAGAGGCGGATGGATGTCTAAGCACACATCAGTGAGTACCTGATTATCGGTATAAAAAGTGCATTTGTCATAAGAGACATGTGTCTAATTTGCTAGGCTGATTTTTGAAGAAAGAGGAATTTAACTATAAAACTAAAAAATGTGTATGGGTGAGTTATTTTTTGTTATAAATATGTAGAATTAAGTCCATAAATCTATATGACTATATAAAAGCTTTTTCCCTTTGAGCATAACTGCAAAATATTTAATGAGGTCGGATCACAAAGGAAAGGAGCGGGTAAACGGACTGTGATTCTCGGTCAAAGAAGGATTAAGTTGACGGGTTAACGGGTTTACATCATTGTATCATCCAATACCAATAGGAAAACAAGAAATTTTTTCTAGTGTTCCATTCTTCCAAATTCCTTTTGTCATCTCTCACATCATAGGTGGGTGTTCTTAGAGATGAAAATTAAACCTTATCATTGTTCGAAGACAGCAACGGGATGAACCGATGGGCTTAAATCCCGTGATGTATATCTATCCTATTAATATCTAACCTATTTGACCGTTTGTTCCAGTCTCTAAATGAACCTGATGTATATCTAACCTATTAATATCTCGCCTCCTTCTTGACTTGGCCAACTGTAGGCTCCTGCACCATGGTCTGGTTTGATGCGAACTGAATTGCACAAGTTTAATTCCCCTTGTACCACCACACTGGTACCGTACGTGCCCGTGCACATCTAGTTCCTCGCTATCTGCATAATTATTCGATTAACCATTTACAATGACCAGTAACACGTTTGAGTTGAAGCTGATATTTGCTGGTTTGGAATAGCAACAAGATGATGCTGACATGGTTTTGCGATGACATGTTTTATACATGTTAGGTTTCTAGGGTTTTAATTTTTTTTAAACCAAACCGAATCAAAATATTAACTCGATCCACTAAACCAAAATAACCAAATCATTTAGGCTAATCTTAATCAGTTAGGATTAAAAAAGATTACACCGGATCCAATGAACACACCCCTAATTTTGACTGGTTCAATTGCATAAACAATTCTTCAAGCGAATCAAACCGGAAGTAACTGGATCCATTTTTTTTGGTCCAACGAATAGTCCGATCCGGTTATGATAACACTGCTCAATTCCAACAATAAATTATGGATATTGAATCCATATAACATAAAATAAAGAAATTGTATCCCTCATGCAACAAAAATAATCGTGTTTGTTACGGTTCTATTGTTTGGTCCCGTGTAATTTTGACACTATTGGTGTACCTAATTAAGTTTTACATGTTGATGTATTTGGAGCAAATTGTTAGAACTAATTAAATTGGTTATCTGTCTAGTGTCTAATTCACTTGTCAAATGACTATATACACATTCATTATTTTGAAAAATGATAACGTGTCGATTATAGAACTAATCCAAAGTTGCATAAGTTTTGTCACGCTTCATTTCATGAGATAACTCATTATAAATGAGTCTTTCTATCATGCATAATGTATTATTTCTCACAAGTATATTGTGAATTAACTTCTTTATTATCAATTATATATCGTTACATTTGAATAATATGGACCAACAACATATTTTGGTCGTATGTAATATTATTTACAAAAATAAATCTTTTAAATTATTTAATATACTTATACTATATTATATTTGTAATCACAAAACAGATTTACCTAAAATTTAGTATTTTCTTAGACATCAATTTATTAAGATAATGGAGAAAATCAACATTATTTTGAAAGTATAATATATCTTACAAAATTTAATAATTTCTTCTTATGTTATTATACTATTCTCATAATTACATTAGCTCCTAAATTAGTTACTTATAGTTACTTATAGTTATGTTTATATATAATTTATTCATTTGAGACGTTAGTTAAGTAATGGAAGTCACGTTTTGATTATTTACAATAAATAAATTATTTTGAATAACAATAACCATAAAACATGATTAATGAAAAATTGTTTCATATAAATTGTAAACATGAAAAAAGAAACAAAAAATAAATTGATAATTGGATTTATTTTTTATTTTTATAAATAGAAAGATTTGATTATTGTAAGACAATATTATATGCAACAAAAATAAACTTGAGTATATAATTTTAATTTTTGTTTGATATGATAAAGGTGTAATATCTTTTATACAATAAAAACTTTTTGTTATGTTTTTTTTTGTTTTGAATTATGACTTTTTAATTGTACATATTTATGTCTTTTACAATAAAATATTTTTGTTTGAATGGTTATAATCTTTATTAGTATGATTTATTTTAGGTGCAGGTGAATTGCCTTATTAATCATAGAATTTTCTTGATATATGTCTATCATAAATTCATCAATTAGATATTATTTATTTTATTAATATCCCCATTCTTTGATATAATTAATTAAAGATAGTAATTAATATCAATAAAAAAATGGCAATTTAGCCCTCCCCGTCCCTTGTTTCTTTTCCTATGCACTTCTCTTCACATGAGAACATAAATCTTTTATTATTATTTTCAACAAACAAGCAGAAATATAACATAGCTCACCATGCTTTCTTATTGAGACAAAATTCACATTCTTTCGACAGTGCACAACTATTTCTTTTATACTTGAACTGCATTAGTCAATAAAAAAAGGAAAGATAACTGAAAAGTTGATGGATTAATTTGATTAAACCTTTATTGATTAATTAATCATATTTTACAATGTACAATTTAATATAGGCAGTCTTAAAAAAAATAAAATTGACAGGAAGTCATCTAACAAGATATACAATACAGAAAAAAGGAGATGTCATGCATAATTAGAAAAAAGAAAAGAAATAATAATTGATCGAATGGCAAAAGTAACACTATTTTTGTGAAATCCGGATGAATTCTTTTTGTGAAATATTAAATAATTGGATGACTTAATTTCAATCTTTTCTGGTTGAATAAAAAAATAAGCAGAAGTTTAACCGAATTTTTTATTTTTATCATCTTAAAATAAAAATAAACAAAACAATCTGAGAAATTGGGTGACTCATAATTTTTTCACCACGTCTGCAGTTCGACGTATAATCCAGATACAAAGATACATGGTGGGGTCTTAAAAAAATAAATAAATAATTAAAGCGAGGGTGAAGACAAATGCATTTGATATGCAGTTTGAAACTATGGATATTCATTTTCTATCTGTGTCAAAAAAATGAAATTATTCAGAAATGGTGATTATTTGATTTAACTTTTTTTTTTAAATGATATAAATAAAAATTTCGAGAAATTTGATGTAGTTCCACAAGATTTATTCAATATATAAAAAGGTTGAAACAAAGATAAATATAGAAATAGCGCCGTAATAATGTTTAGGTACGTAGCAGCTTAATTAGACCTGGAACCCCACGAATTCGCATCCTCTGAAATAATTTGCGCAACTTTTTTGGAAAATCAGAACAGTTCAATACGTTCTGCACGAATCTCAAAGCTCAAATAATACTGACCAGTGTTGTAAAAAACGTCCGTTTAGGTCTATTGATTGACCGATTAGTCATTGGCGGTGATCAAACTGTTATGGATTTTTCCGATTAATCAGCCGATTATTTCCTATTATGTCCGATTATTCCTGATTATTTCCTATTAATCACTTGGCGGTACCCTATCCGTCTAACAACCGTATACGATTATTTACTACACTGATACTGACCCTGCGCTCTTCAAATTGGCACAGGACACGTCGGTCACGCAAAATATAAGATATCTCAGAGGATACGCACTCGAACCCTACCTCCACATATCATCTGAGGTAACATCATATTTCTCTTTAGATTTAGGCTGTCCGATCGGAATCTGGATCAATCGGAATCCAGTTCAAAATGAAATGCACGGAGAACGAGACTCCTTTAATATTCGTGCAGATTCTAATTAGTCAGTCTAGATCTAACTAGAAATATCTTATTATCTCAGGTGATACGAGTTCACCCCACCCCAGATCGTCCGCATGATCCACTGCATAACCTCACCGTTTGTGTTTGAATCAAGACCGTCCCATGAGAATCCGAACGAATCTGACCCAAGTCAGTAATGTACATAATCCCTTCAAGTGCTAAAAAAATAACAAACAGACCAGATTCAAACTTAAAACGGTGAGGTACCTTCGGTGACATGAATTTGCACCCAATTGTGAAATAATGAACAAAATTTAACAACTGAATAGATTAAAATACTATGATTATTATGTATAAGGAAAAGCATGTAGTACTGGTTATTTTTATAGTGTATATGATGACAAGAACACTTTGTTGTTTATAGTGACCAATTTCTTGTAATTTCTCAGCCACAAAGATATCCATTTATGTAATATCTTCTTGATTGATATAAAAGGCATGGATTGATACTGATACTGTGCTGACCGGTCCAGTACCTGTCTGATCCCATTTCTATGTCAGATCAAAATTTTGATGATATTTTAATGTTTTAGCCTAAGTTAAGCCTCTTAATAGCCCAATCAAAAAAAATACAAAAAATGGGCCAAAATGCATAACTAGATTGTGAAGTTAATTAGATTGTGAAGCTTTATAAATGCTTTCTCAGCCTCTTTAGAGAGATCAAATGTAAAATGTTTCTAATTTTTGGAAGAATCAGTTAATTATATGTTCATTGTTATTGCTCATTATTGCATTATATTTATATTCATATGCATTTATTTGGTTATTTTCTGTGTTTTCCTTTTGATATCATGCATGACAGTCCTTTGTTCTAGTGTTGCAGCTTTATGAGGTGCATTTTTTTTTATACTGCTGTCATTATTTATGCTGGTAGCCTTCGTGCCTGTTCTCAAACAACACCTGTGCAGCAACTGGTCTAATATTATATACATAATTGCAAATTTGGAGAAGTGAACAAGGGCATATGACGGTTTTTATGTTAAAAAATATCTATTGGGAAAACAATATCTATTTTTGTTACATATATAGTAAAAAAAAATGTTCTTTTTACAATGGTAGCTTCTCTATAAATTAAACGACAATCCTTTCCTTCAATATATATATACTGTAATCTCAAAGCCCCCTATTGCTTGTAACATTTTTGTTTCATGAAAATGGTGTAAAACACCACCGATGATTTACATCATATATTAAGAAGATAAATTTTTAATTGATATTTTTGTTCTTTTCTGAAATTTTGATTCACCAATTCTTATCTTTATTAGAATAATTTAAGTTCAAAAATAATGTAAACAAATCTATAAGAAATCAGACAATAATACTTTAATTCAAATATAGAAATTCATATATTTTATAATTTATTATTATCAAAAAGAGTAATAATATCGTCATAAAAAACCAATAATATTTGTTCTTTTTTAAGTTTGGGGCTGGATTTAACTAGATAATGTCGAATCTAAGGAAATATTTCAGGTGGTATTTATATGTGACATTTCACAACTATTAGCCAAAAAGAAACACAAATATATACATTTTTTTTTTATTTCTGTGTAGATTTTCAATATATTTTTTAAAATATAATTTATTTCAATAAATATTTTTTATTAAATGTATCTCGGAATGGAAAACAAACATACAAAAATAGAGAATATAAATTAACACGCATATGCACTGCCTATTTTTATTTTTGTTTTATGTATCCATATATAGCTCCTAAATTGGAAAAATGACAAACAAAATTCTTCTTTGCACTATATATAAACTCTTATTTTATCGAAGATCCCTCAAACCCAATGAGTGCTCATCCAATTTGCGGTACCTGATTGCTTTCGGTAAGGAATTCGAGCCTGTTTAGATTCACGGTTTCCATTGAAGATTCGTGCTGGGACTGTCAATGTCAATTAAAATTTTCAAGTTCTTTTGAACATAATACTATTGTGAGAACAATTTTCAAGTTCATTTCAGAGCTTCTCATAATAGAAACCATGGTTCACCTTCTCTATTTCCTCGTTGGTTTCAGGTATTGATTACAGAACCAACACCACACAAATTTTGACTGGTAAATCATTTACATATATGAAGAAAGGCTGCAAATTGGTATGAAAGAAGACGATCTACCTGTTTGCATTTGGATTCATTCAAATTGGTATGAAGAGATTGCTTGCAGTGCAATATCATTAATTTTAGCAGTTTCCTTTCAAATTGATGCGAAGGCTTTCAAATTGGTATGAAAACATTGGTGCTAATTTTAGCATTTTTCTTTTGTCCCTGGTACTATTTTTGACCTATCTTGTCAATAACATGTTGTAACTAATTTTAGAGGATCTATAGCCATTTTGAGATAGCTATTATAGCCAGAATAGTAGAATACTTTCAATGTGTACTATAAAAGGAACCTTAAGGAGGCGCTTAGATAACAATGTGTACTTTCAATGTGTGATAGATTTGAGAGGAAGTTTCAATATCTTTCTCCTTAATTTCTTCTATTTGTAAACTTTTGCTTGGTGATTGGAGACTTTTTTTCCTCTGGGGTTTTCAGCCAGGGGTTGATCTTAATGAAACTCAAAAGGTGCTTAGCCAATCCTATAATTTTAGGTTTTATCTATATGTATTGAAGTTTTATTGATTCTTTTCCTCTAGTTTTTATATAATTTACAAGATTCTAAATAGCGATTATTGCGTCATCGCTTTTAAGTTCCGAAAAAGCTACAACTACCTATTTAAAATTCTGATAAAAAGAAAGTTGTTGATAGCGTCATAACTTTTAAGGTCCGAAAAAGCTATAGCGCAACTATAGTTAGCTATTTAGAATCCTGATAATTTAGCCTTTCATGAAATATCAAATGGGTGCTAGAATTTCCCATTTTAATTGTGGAGACTTGGACACATAAAAAGTTTTTGTATTTTACAATTAGCTCTTTTCTCTAAATTTTCTAGTTTGGCTCTTGTTTTCACCTGAAATTGTGTCTTTTGTGTGTTTGTTGTTGTGTTCTATTATATGTTTGAGTCTCTCTTCGCTGCCTAATACCCATTTATATGTTAGATCAAATTTTTTTTCTGATATTTCAATGTTTTAGCCTAAGTTAAGACTCTTAATGGTCTGACCAAATATAGAAAAAGGGCCAAAATGCACAATTGTAATTGTACATAAATGTACTTTAAACAATGGTGTAGTGCCAATATGCTACCTCCTGGTACAATACCTGGTACTGAGAAATTTGCCAAGATTTCCTACTGTTGTTGTTTCATTGTTTCATCTCATGTCATTCTTTTTCTTTATATATGCAGATCTGTTTCAGAAGCTTAAATTTCAAATTCAGAGAGGGGAGAGAGAGAAAGATCAAACTTCATGTCTTTTGCTTCGGACGATTCAGAATATTGTTCAGATCATTCGGAAGATTCCACTGCTGGGTACTATCCACATATGAAAACAGAGGATGACAATTTTGTGGAAAGGTCCTCGCCAATTCTGAATTCACAAAATGGAATCAGACGGATGCGCTTTTTGAATTTCGAGCGAAGGATTAGGAAACTTGGAGGTATCGAAAGATGGTTGCTTTCAAATGGGCTTCAAAAATTTGTACCATATTTCGAGCGAGAAAAATGGAACATGTATATACTGTTTAATAGTTCCATGGAAAGCCTTGAAAAGATGGGTGTACTCCCAATTGGACCGAGGCGTAGGTTGGTTCATGCTATAGAAATGCTTTCTAAGGAGGAACCAGAGGCGCGGTCGGGGCCATCCGGTCCACATCAAGATTCGTGCGGATCAAATTTGGTCCCATGCCCAACGGACTGGCCCCCGTTCCTTCTTGATTAGATTGTATAACAGTGTAAGTTGGAACTTTTTTTGTCATAGATAATCATAATATATTCATTTTCAGGTGGGAAGATTCAACAAAATTGGAAGATCAAATGTAAATGCTTCCAAATTTTTGGTAGAATCCGATAATTGTAGTGCATTATTCATCTGAATTTATTTGGTGGTAATTTTCTATGTTTTCCTTTTGATATCATGCATTGCAGCTTTATGAGGTGCCTCTTAAGCTATGCATTCAATGTTTTTAATAGAAGATTTAAAGTCACAATTTAATACAATCTTATTTGAAAGAGAGAGCCTGATATGTACAAGGTGTGCAACATTATTCAAACGTATTTTACTATTTCTCAATCAAATAGTATTGTACAAAATAAAAAATATGTCTATGTTTCTATACCTTTTTTAAGAATTATTTTTGTAATCAACAAGTATTAATGAAGTGTTAATGAAGTATATTAATGAAGTATACCAACCTTTTAGAAGGTCGTCATGGTCAAAAGTGCAAGTTGTAAAATTTTTTTTAACTTAGATTTGATGTTTAAACGTTTGAACATAGTAATTTAAATGATTGACATCAAAGGTTTAAATGGCTGAGAAATTGCGTTTTAAAAAATAACAACTTGAAAAAAACTCTAAAGTATTTCTTCCTGGATCTCATTTGAAAGAAAAAATTGAGTAGAAAATATTTATATTTTTAGATTTGCAAAATTAATCACGGATCATCTAAAAATGGATGAGAATGATAATAGAAAAAAATGGGCGAAAAAAATATTTTTTATTTTTGCTTGAATATAAAAGTAGTTAGGAGTTAAAACTATTCAGATTTAGAATTTAAATGCTTGTAGATAGACGTTTAAAAGCTTGTGAGTAACATTATTAAAAAGTTATAAACAAAACTTTAAAAACTTAGATATGAGTGCTAAAAATGAAAGTAAGAAATTAAATCCTTAAGGTACTCATTTGGAAATTTGTTTGTGGGGGCAATTATCAGGCTCCACTTTGATCCAAATATATATGATTGGATTACATATAAGATTAATTAATATGGTATGAAGCAACATAATGTTAGTTAACGATGCTAATATGAGACCTGATTCATGCCACATACATACATACATACATACACACACACACATATATATAGAGGCTAATATGATTTCGGTAGCATATGGGCCAAAGTGCTACTGGTTCAAATTTAAAATTTTTAAATTTAAAAAGTCGATTTGAACCGTTAGATGTGATCTCTATATTGAAATGTGCTTGGAGACCAAATTTTATATTTTTCTGAATTTGTTTACTATTTATTAAGCCACTTTGAAAATCGTTGATCCAACGGTGGCTTAACAAAACAGTAAAATCAGAAGTTACCGTTAGATCAGTGATTTTCAAAGTGGCTTAATAAATAGTAAACAAATTCAGAAAAATATAAAATTTGGTCTCCAAGCACATTTCAATATAGAGTTCACATCTAATGGTTCAGATCGACTTTTTGAATTTCAAAATTTTAAATTTGAACCGGTAGCACTTCGGCCCATATGCTACCGAAAGCATATTAGCCACTGTCTCTCTCTCTCTATATAGAGAGAGAGAGTGTGACTAATATGCATTCGTATGCATATGGGCCGAAATACATACGCTCCAAATTTGAAATTTCAAAATTCAAAAAGTCGATCTGAACTGTTCATCTTGTTCTTCATATTAATATGTGCTTGGAGACCAAATTTTTTGAATTTTTTTACTATTTATTAATCCACTTTGAAAAATATTAATCCAACGGTGGCTTAATAAAACAGTAAAATCAGAAACCACCATTGGATCAGTAATTTTCAAAGTGGCTTAATAAATAAATAAAAAATTTAGAAAAATGTAAAATTTGGTCTCCAAGCACATTTCAATATAGAGATCACATATAACGGTTTAGATCAACTTTTGGATTATGAAAATGAAAAAATAACTTATAACACTAGTGGAAAAATAAGAATCAGGATCGGCCTATCTTGATCGGCTATATGAGACAACCGATATTAATATCTATCTGGATCGGTTTTATTTACAAAATTGATCCTAAAAACTAATAAGATCGGGTTTTTTAGTCAACCGATCCTATTTTGTTAACTATCAGGATTGGTTTTCTCTAAGAACCGATCTTGATACTATCAGGATCGGTTGTATATAAAAACTGATCCTGATAGTTAACAAAATAAGATCGGTTGTTTAGAAGAACTGATCCTGATAGTATCAGGATCGGTTTTTATAAACAACCGATTGTAAAATTTTTTTTTTTTTTCAGAACCAACTTAAAAAAAAAAAAAAACTATTAAGATCGGTTGTTTCAAAACAACTGATCATGATAGTATCAGGATCGGTTTTTATAAACAACCGATCCTAAAATATATATTTTTTTTTTCAGAACCAACTTAAAAAAAAAAAAAACTATTAGGATCGGTTGTTTTTGAAACAACCGATCCTAATAGTGTTTTTTTTTTCAGAACCAACTTAAAAAAAAAATACTATTATGATCGGTTGTTTTGATACAAAGGATCCTAATAGTGTTTTTTTTTTCTTTTAAGTTGGTTCTGCAAAAAAAAAAAAAAAAAAAAAAAAAAAAACACTATTAGGATCGGTTGTTTTGAAACAACCGATCCTGATAATACTATCTATCAGGATCGGTTGTTTCAAAACAACCGATCCTGATAACTCTCTAGGGTTCTTATTTTCATTCCGCGCCTCTCATTTTCAACTTAGCGAAAATCAAACCCGCCTCTCAACTCCTCTGTCTCTCTCTCTGTCTCATTCTCTCCCTCTTCTAGGGTTCTTATTTTCATTTTGCATCTCTCATTTTCAACTTTGCAAAATTCAAACCCGCCTCTTAACTCGTTCGTCTCTCTCTCTCTGTCTCCGGCGTCTCTCAACTTAGCAATCTTTGTCTCTCTCTGTCTCGATCATGTCAAAAAAAGCTGAAGAAGACGAAAACTGACAAGGATGTGCCATCAATCTCTTCTAAGTTCATGGAATGAGATGAAGGATGAAGCCCCGGCTTATGCCCTTAAATTATACTTAAGGTACATACTATTTATTTCCTCAAATCTCTTATGTACATTTGAGCATCTTTTGTATTTTTAATTTACACTAAATTGCAGTATTACAGTTCATGGTTTCAATTTTTTTTCATTTTTTTCATTTGAGCAAGGCTTTTTGAGATTATTCCATCGATGGTGAAGAGGTACACTTTGAGGTATGCTAGCTAGCTAGGTTTTTCTTGTCTTTCAATTTAAATAATACATGCATCGAAGATGCACAAGCAAACAATTAATGATATAAATATTTGTTCAGATTTTGAAGTTTGCACTGGAGGAGACGATAAAAGAGGGAGTGCCATACATGTGTCTAAATTTTATTTTGCTATTGCACCAAATTTCTTCAACTATTGTACTTCTTTTCGTGTTTCATGAATTTTATTTTGTGTTCTTAATTGATTTTGAGCTCCAATAAATCAATGGTAAATAAAAAAAAAAATTATGCTGATCAGCAAATATATATGGAAGCTGGCCAAATAAAAAAAAAAAAATTTTTAGATCCAATATAACATCAGGATCGGTTGTTTTAAACAACCGATCCTGATAGTTTTTTTTTTTTTTTAAGTTGGTTTTGGAAAAAAAAAAAAAAACACTATTAGGATCGGTTGTTTTGAAACAACCGATCCTAATAGTATTTTTTTTTAAAGCTGGTTCTGCAACAAAAAAAAAAGTATTAGGATCGGTTATTTAACCGATCCAGATTAGTGTAGTATCAGTATCGCCTTCATCAGGATCGGTTGTATTCCAATACTAATATATGTATATAACCGATCCTGATTCCATATTTTCCACTAGTGTAAGCATATACCCTCATATGCTTATGTAAGTAGAGTAGCCAACCCCTCTCTCTTTGTGTCTATATATATATATATATAGTTGGGCTAAAATGAGTCATGACTTATTTTGCGTTGGTGATCCATGACTTATTTAAGCCATTTTGAAAGTCCAAACGAACGATCCGAACTGTTAGATATGATCTATATATTGCAATGTACTTGGAGACAAAATTTTACATTTTTTTTGAATTATTTTACTATTTATTAAGCATTTTTTAAAATTGCTGATCCGATGGTCCAGAAAATTTTACTGTTTTTACTGTTCACAGCAAAACAGCAATTTTAAAAAATACTTAATAAATAGTAAAAAAGTTCAAAAAATTGTAAAATTTGGTCTCCAAGCACATTTCAATATAGAGATCACATCTAACGGTTCGGATCGGTCATTTGGACTTTCAAAATGAAAATACGGTTTGGAGTACAAACCCTTGGTGAGCCATGGCTCACCCAAGTCCATCTCTCTCTCTCTCTATATATAAATAGATAGTAAGGCTATGATGCTTTGCAAATTAAAGTGTGTGTTTTAATTTGTGCTCATATCTCTAGTTTTAAAGTTGAAAACGTTGATTTGAACCGTTCAAGTTGATATCCATATTAAATTGTGCTTGGAGACCAAATTTTCAATTTTTTTGAAATTTTTTTACTTCATATTTAGAATTTTTGAAAGTCACTATTTTTTATGGTTCATAAATCATAATTCTCTGAAAAACACTGATTTTGAAAAATTATAAAAAAATAGTAAATTTTTTCAAAAAATATAAATTTTTTTCAAAAAATATAAAATTTGGTCTCCAAGCACAATTTAATATGAATATCAACTTGAATAGTTTGGATCGACGTTTTGAACTTTGAAAATAGAGATATGAGCGTAAATTGAAACACTCACTTTAATTTGCAAAACATGGTAGATAGCCTTACTATATATATATATATAGAGTTGGGCTAAAATGAGCCCTGGCTGATTTCGCGTTGGTAAGTCATCACTCATTTTAGTCATTTTGAAAATTCAAACAACTGATCTGAACTGTTCATCTTGTTCTCCATATTGAAATGTGCTTGGAGATCAAATTTTATATTTTTTGGAATTTTTTTACTATTTATTAAGTATTTTTTAAAATTACTGATCTGATGGTCTAGAAAATTTTACTGTTCACAGGAAAACAGTAATTTTCAAAAATACTTAATAAATAGTAAAAAAATTCTAAAAAATGTTTGGTCTCCAAGCACATTTCAATATAGAGATCACATCTAACGGTTAGGATCGGTCATTTGAACTTTCAAAATAAAAATACAGCGTGGAGTACAAACGCTTAGTAAACCATGGCTCACCAAAGTCCATCTCATATATATATATATATATCCGTTTACTTCTTTGTGATAAATACTACATAATAAATTTATGTCCCATCCTCTACCGCTCAGGAAGCGCACAAGGTTGTACGATATGCACATAAGGTGTCCTGATATGGAATAACGCAAATCTTAACACAAGAAGAAAAATCGGATGACCGTGTATTGCACCAACTGCAATTAGAAAATTAAGGAGATATAACATAAACGACGTGTTAGCGAGCATGATTAAACAACCTAGAACAGGCTGTCACTAAATGTACTAAATCGTCACTTATAGTTTAATATTCGCAAAGTCATACATTTGACGGGGGCAACTAGCTAGGTATCTTGGCTTATATAAATATTGTAATCAGAATTTCCAATATGATCTAGAAATCAGACTTCTGTAACTACTTGGAAAGAATGCATCTGTGGCGCTCATATCGTCTGATATTGCTGCTCCTGGTCATCATTTGTGTTCAGGGCCAGAAGCTAAGTTCTTTCCCTGACAATTGGGATGAGAATATCTACATCCCTGAAACTATTGAGTTTCTAATATGATGTGATAGTTTCTAATCTAGTTTCAAGATGAAAGAATTTCTTATTTAGAAACTATGCAGTGAAGTTTCTTATTAAGAAACTGTTTATAAACTCCTTAGTGACTAAATGATACACTCAAATTATTTCTCATTTTTAATTTGTTGCTGACCATGACTTATTAGAAACTTTAAAATTAATTTCAGGGATGTAAGAGTTAGAAACTTTAAAGATCTTAATTTCTAAAAAGT
Organism: Carex sylvatica; assembly: GCA_964058845.1. Lineage (NCBI taxonomy): Eukaryota > Viridiplantae > Streptophyta > Magnoliopsida > Poales > Cyperaceae > Carex > Carex sylvatica. Next base: position 189,446 of record CAXKVR010000114.1, read on the forward strand.
GATTAATAGTTATTTAAAAACTCAATTGACTTGCTGGGATGTAGATGCTTTGATAACCCACTGCGCTCAGCTCATAAGTACAAGATGATTTAAATCATTTTACAAAATCATATATATACACATATTACCAATGACATAAACAAGAACCACAATATATGAATAAACTTTTCTTTTATGTTTCCAAATTTACTTGTAACAAACAAATTAAAAATAAACCCATTATACTACAATAAAATACAATCGAAATACCATAATTGATTTGTTTGAAGTAAACAAAATGCTCATCTTTGTAGCAATTTCTCATTCTTCTAATTCGACGTTCCTTTTTCTGGTCTAGTGCTTTGTATCTGGAACCCACCAAAGTGAAAAGAGGTGAGAAATTGAAAATCTCCCTGTAAATAAATAATGAATATAATAAGTAGATGATCAAGTAAATATTTAGTATGTTTTATTAATTCTATACTATTTCAAAATAAATCTGCGGAGCATAACAAGTAAATTAATTTCCTGTTAATATAATTGGTGCATGTTCCTTGGTACGTAGCAAACTCATCTAGATTTAGATAAGAGTGCTTATGTTTTTGGTTTCTCACGATGATTACAATTCTTTTGTCATTAATAATTAAAAAAATTGAAATAATAAAACTTAATCGTTAATTATGTTCTATATCTAAAGCAATTATACCTCCAAGATATTTTTTTTTCTGGGAAAAAGGTGAAAAAAGTCGTGAAAATTAAAATTAATTTGTTTTGGGAAAAAGGTGAAAAAAAAACTGCAAATTAATTTTTTTTCTGCACCTTTTTTTTCCACCTTTTTCCCTGAACAAATTAATTTTAAAGTTCATAATGTCTCATTCTCTACCACAAGATAAAGAATTAATAATGGTACGAAACAAGATAAGATGAACTAATTAATAATGGCACAAAAAAAAAAGATAATGCCATATATATATCCTTTGACTTCAAATTTCTTAATTAGTATTATAAATGCTACATTAGACTGTCCCATGCATCCTCTACCACTCACGAAGAGGATATTGTCCCATCCACTGATTATGGATTAGCGCAAATCTCAACACAAGAAGACAAATAGGATGGGCATTTCACACTTTCTAATATAGCAGTGGATCTGAATATGACCGTGTCTTGTGTCAACTGTCTATTACAAAATTACAACTTGTTAGATATATGAAAACTACAAAAGAAGATAAAAAAGAATTAACAACTTAATTTCGTACATGATTAGACAAAAACAGACTATCACTAAACTTGATAAATTGTCCGTTAAATTTAATATTTGCAAACTGATAGTGTCAACTAACTACAAGAATGGAACAGTATCCACGAGCGTATACTGACATAAATGTGTTTTTTCTATTAGCGATGGTAGCATCTGCGACGGTATACCGATAGTATCCCTCGAGGATATAGCTAGATTAATTTCTTGGCTATAAGAGGCAGAATTCAAACGTTTGTGTGACTTGAGAGGAGGTTATGGGATGCTGCAATTGATTGGGAAGAATAATTTTGTGGTGCTCATATATATCTTCTGATATTGGTGCTCCTAGTCCTCGTTTGTGTTCAAGGGCAGACCCAAATTCTAACGGTAACATTTTTTGTTAAATTTTTTGCTTTAATCTCATTTTACAAAATTAATTCCACATACCTGCTTGATTTTATACATCATCATGGAAAGCCAGTTTATGCATGTAAAGTCAGTTTATACTCGATCAGTTTCATATTCATTTTTTCAAACCTAACTAAAGATAAACCGGAACTTAAAAGGTTAAGGTACACAAATTAAAATATTATCCTTTTTAAATTGGAGTACAGACTAGACTCCACTTTATACTCTGACTCTAAATTTTTCGCGTCCTTCGTTATGTGTTTCCATGGAGAGGACAATGACTAAACGCATAAAGACACAAATCGAAGGAGGAGAAAATCCTTCGTTTTATGTCTTTCACAATTAGTCTTGGCCTCATACTTTGAATCCTTCTTACTCACACAAAACAAGGGTGTTGATCGTTTTATAAAATTTGATGAGAAAAATAGGGAAAATAAGGGTTTAACAACTATTTGTTGTCCTTGTCGAGTGCGTTGTAATATTAAATTGTTTGTTGACTCTGCGGATATTAATTAAAAGTCATTTGATTTGTAATGAGTTTAAAGAATGATACACACGTCGTTGGATATAGCATGGTGAGATTACCGGAGAAATTGGTGATGATATTGGGGGAAACAAACAATGGTACGAGTAATTTTAATATTGAATTTGAAATTGCATCTAGAATTTTCCGTGAGGAAAATGGAAAAAATGGTGATTATGTTGGTAATGAAGAAATTAGTAGTGAGATTGGTAGGTAGGGAAAACGATTCTCCCTCACGACTTTGCAGCTTCTGGGAAGATTTTCAAAAAGTAATTTATAGGGAAAAATGTGAAAAAAATGAAAACAAAACTGCAAATTTTTTTTTCCTGCACTCTTGTTTTTCTTTTTCACCTTTTTATCTGAAAAGAAATACAAAACTTCATTATTTCCCATTCTCTACCACAAGATAAAGAATTAATTAATAAGATAAGATGAGATGAACTAATTAATAATGGCACGAAACAAGATAATGCCATATATCCGTTGACTTCAAATTTCTTATTATTTTTTTTTTGAAGGTTAGCGGCATAAACCTCTAACATTTGTATTGATAAAAAAAATTTAATTTACATTGTCCTATTAAATTCAACTAATTACATTTTCATCCCATCTGTGTTATCCCTCTCCTATCTCATGTCTTTCTATTTGCTAATCCTATACATGGAGATTCCAGTTATGAATATCCATCAGTGCGTCCTTCATCAGTATAGGGACCGTTTTCGTAATTCCTGAGAAGGTTCGTCTGTTCCTTTCTTTCCATAGAGCCCACACTCCTGCCGCCCAAGTTGTGTCCCATAACACCCTTGCTTGTCTGGTTCGCCCCATTCGACCTTTCAACCAGGCATCACAGATGTTCTCTGCTTGGTATCCTTGCAAATTCATTTGAATGTTGATGTTCTGCCAGAATTCTCTTGGGTAGTTGCATTCCCATAGAATATGGTCTCGTGTTTCCAACTCACTGCTGCTACATAATTTGCAACCTGTGTCTACCGGGCATCCTCTCACGTGGAGTATCTCCTGTGTGAGTAGTTTGTTATCCATAAGTAGCCAGATAAAGATCTTTACCTTTATTGGTATTTTTAGTTTCCATAACGTCCGATGGTGTTCTGATATCAAATTTCTTATTATTATAAATGCTACATGATATTGTCCCATCCACTGATTATGGAATAGCGCAAATCTCAACACAAGAAGACAAATAGGATGGGCGTTTCACACTTTCCAATATAGCAGTGGATCATCTGAATATGACCGTGTCTTGCGTCAACTGTCTATTAGAAAATTACAACTTGATAGATATATGAAAATTACAAAAGAAGATATAACATAATTAACAACTTAATTGCGTACATGATTAAAAAATAAACAGGCTATCACTAAATTTAATAAATTGTCCGTTTAATTTAATATTTGCAAACTGATAGATATATATGACGGTGTGAACTAGCTAGGTTAATTTCTTGGCTATATATAAGAGGCAGAAATCAAACTTGTGTGTGACTTCAGAGGAGGGTTATGGGATGTTGCAATTGATTCGGAAGAATGGATTTGTGGTGCTCTTATCTTCTGGTATTGGTGCTCCTAGTCTTCGTTTGTGTTCAAGGCCAGAACCCAAATTCTAACGGTAACATTTTTTGTTAAATTTTTGCTTTCATCTCATTTTAATAAATTCCACGTACCTGATTGGTTTTATACATCATCATGGAATAAACATATTAAAGCCAGTTTATGCATGTAAAGTCAGTTTATACTCGATCAGTTTCATATTAATTTTTTTAAACCAAACTAAAGATAAACCGGAACTTAAAAGATTAACGTACACAAATTAAAAGATTATCCTTTTTAAATCGGGGTGGAGACTAGACTCCGCTTTATACTCCAACTCTAAATTCTTCGCGTCCTTCGTTACGTGTTTCCATGGAGAAGACAATGACTAAAAGCATAAAGACACAAATCAAAGGGAGAAGAAAATCCTTCGTTTTATGTCTTTCACAATTAGTCTTGGCCCCAACTTTGAATCCTTGTTACTCACGCAAAACAAGAGTGTTGATCGTTTTATAAAATTTGATAAGAAAAATAGAGAAAATAAGGGTTTAAAGAACGATACAAACATTGGATATCGCATGGTGAGAGTACCAGAGAAATTGGTGATGATATTGAGGAAAGAAACAATGGTACTAGCAATTTTAATATTGATTTTTGAAATTGCATCTGGGGTTTTTGGTGAGAAAAATGAGAAAAATGATGATGAAGTTGGTAATAAAGAAATTAGTAATGAAATTGGTAGAGAAAAAGGTGAAGAAAAAACATTACTGCAAATTATTATTTTTCTGCACTTTTGTTTTTTTTCCCCACCTTTTTCTCTGAAAAAAAACAAACAAAACTTCATAAAGAATTCATAATGGTAGCAACTAGATAAGATGAACTAATTAATAATGGCACGAAACAAGATAATGCCATATAACCGTTGACTTGTAATTTCTTATTATTATATAAATGCTACATGATATTTTCCCATTCTCTACCACTGATCACGACGAGGATATTGTCACATCCACTGATTATGGATTAATTAGCGCAAATCTCAACACAAGAAGAAAAATCGGATGGGCGTTTCACACTTTCTAATATAGCAGTGGATCTGAATATATATGACCGTGTCTTGGGTCAACTGTCTATTACAAAATTACAACTTGCTAGATATATGAAAATTACAAAAGAAGATAGAAAATAATTAACAACTAATTACGTACATGATTGAACAAAAACAGACTGTCACTAAATTTACTAAATCGTCCCTTAAATTTAATATTTGCAAATTGATAGATATGACGGTGTCTACTAAAGCTAGCTAGGTTAATTTCTTGGCTATAGCATATATAAATACTGGACCCCAAATTTCTGATAAGAGGCAGAAATCAATCTTTTGTTTGACTTGCAATTGAGTTAGAAAATGGAACTTATTCTTCGTCTGATCGGGGTTGTCTAGTCTTATAGCTCATCATAGTTCCTCTAAGTGCACATGAGGGGGGAAATAATGAAGATGAGGGACAAAGACTATCTCAACACCTATCGGAGGGAAGAAAAGGGAAATGAAGAGAAAATAAAGAGACAAATTAAGGTTGAGAGATGTGAATGAACCATACACGGCTTGAACTAAAAAACAGTGTTTGAAACATGAACAAAAGAATACACGGTCTTTAAATAAAAGACTGTGTATGAAGTGGTACAACCGTACACGGTTCAATATTAACAAACTGTGTACAAATAAACGTGACTTACTGACGCAGTTCGAAACTTTCAGATCGTGTGTGTGTTGGAGTTCTTTCTGCGCAAGCACCTCCTCCCATTACACACTATTAATGTGGAATTTTTAAGCATATTTCTTGTATGGTCGTATTTTTTGTACTAGTGCATCCAAAAGTAATAATTTTCTATCAATCTAAAATAATAGTAAATTTTTTTAAATCATAAAGTTTGTTCTCCAAGTACAAATTTTTTTATAAAATTATGTTGAGCAATTTCAATATTGTATTATTTGAACTTAAAATGAAATACAAATTCTTACATGGGCGGATGTGTACGTAAGGGCATCTACATCCTAGCAATTCAAATGAGTTTCTAAATAATTATTAATTACTTTTTAGAAATTAATGTCTCTAAAGTTTCTAACTCTCACAATTCTGAATTTAATTTTAGATTTCTATTAAGCCGTTTTGAAAAAGAGAAGCAATTGAGCCAATCATTTGGCCAACATAGAGTTTATAAATATTTTTTTTATAAAAAACTTTACTGCATAGTTTCCAAATAAAAAACTCTCCTATATCCCTAAAAGTAAATTAAAATCTGTCACATCAGATTAGAAACTCTAATAATACTAGAGGTATAAATGCTCTAATACATCTATATTGTCATATATACTAGACAAAAATGTACATAAATAATTGTACGTGGCAACGTTGTTTTTTAATTTAGCCTCAGTTCTCTTCTATACATCTTCTTAATTAATAATGCTCCTAATCATTAATTAAATCATAATCAGATTGTTTACTGAGAATATCTATAAAATAAAGCAATTAAACTGGATTTACTGTCAAAGACAGCCAACAAAAGAATAAATAATTAATTGCAAACCCTATGTTATTTTTTTTAATATTTTGTTCCATACATCACTTTTTATAAAAAAAATATTAAAATTGCTTGTAATCGTTTATTTTACCAAGGTCAATATAAAAAAAAAAAATCAGCTTGATCTTTAACAGCTTGGTAGAGTTTATTTTAAAAAAATATTAAAATTGCTTGTAATCGTTTATTTTACCAAGAACTCGCTGCAAGCAGTGCTACATCTGAACCGCTTTCTTATTTCCTTAAAACTTAGCACTGAACTTACTCCATTTCCATGATAAGGAACACCACCTTGTTATGGATTAAAAATTAACCTCTTTCTTATAAGATTGGTGTGCTTATTTATTATTCTCTATCAACAGTAATTAATAATTTGACCGATATCTATCCCTTCCAACATTCGTCCCATTTCTAGGCTAAATGGCACTAGTTATAGAATATAACAATTAAAAGTACTTATTGTTTATTCGATCGGGCTAATATCATGCATGTCTCCTGAATTAATGAGTATTATTTTTTATTTTAAGAATCTCACTTTAATTATGGATATTGGTAATTATAAGTGTACACTGCTTAGATATGTATTACAATATGAAGAAACTTATAATAAATTCTTAATTTTTTCATTCTTCGATAAGGAAAAATGGCCTCTATACATCCATATTCTTTTGAATATATATAGGAATTACAATCTTTTCAATCATCATTTGGGCTAATAGTTCCCCAATTAATAATCATAGAAAAATTAATTTGGTTTGACTGAATTGAAACCCCCCTCCCAACGTATTATATCTTTTTATTTAAAACTATCGGTAAATGTTCACGCAATGAAACCGAATAGTTCTTGATATGCATTTTTTCATTTCGTGTAAATTTAATTCAGAGATTTCATGAACTTTGTATGCGTGAAACTTTTGTTTCCAAACAAACACTTTAAAAAAAATGCCACCATTAGAAAAAAAAAAATGTTATTGTACATATCAATCAGTCGCAACATTGGTGCATAAGGGCCTTGCCAGTATATGTTAGATGATTACTCCAAAAGAAAAAAAGAAAAAAACTCAAAATTAACGAAATCATTTTGATCAACAATTACAATTTTCTTCTCTTTGCAGGTTTCATAAACATAGACTGTGGTATTACAAGCAACACGAGTTATGTTGACAGCTTTACAGGTTTAACATACGTATCTGATGATCAATATATCGACACGGGGTTGAATGACAAAATCTCTAGTTATTATACACCGTACAAAGAATACAAAGACCTTGAGACCCTTAGGAAGTTCCCTAATGGTACTAAAAGCTGTTACACACTAACGCCAGTAACAAAAGGTTCAAAATATCTTGTGAGAGCAACATTCTGTTATGGGAACTATGACGGATTAGAAAAACCTCCCAGCTTTGATTTATATTTTGGTGTCAATTTCTGGTTTACTGTTATCTTCTATGGACCTAATTATTTTTACGCTCCCGAGATTATTGCTATTGCCCCTGCTAATTATATACAAGTTTGTCTGGTGAACACGGGACTCGGGACTCCTTTCATCTCCGCACTGGAGTTGAGACCATTGTCTAGCACTCTTTATGAATTTGCAAATGCTACCCAATCTCTGAATATGTATGATAGGAGAGACTTCGGATCAAATAATTCATTGGTACTAAGGTATGCAAAAAATAGAATTTATCAAGAGAAGGAAAACTTCATTTGCTCCTTCAGGGCTTACTTTTGGTTATAATATAACTTAGACATGCATCCTGAATTTGTCCATTGTGAGAATTTATTGATCACACATATTTAATTATATTTTCTAGACCTGCTAGATTCTTCTAATTAACCTACAATAGTTCATTTCAAAGCACCAATTGGTCGAAAACATTCAATTCACCTCATGAAACTAGTGACATTTTCTTAGATATATAAAGTTCAGTAAAATATAAAATTCTATAAAACTCTGATATTGTGTAGAACATAATTGAATAATTAGGAATCTCTTTTGTTGGTTGTGAGCAGGTACCCTTATGATAAACATGACCGGCTATGGTATAGTTACACAGAATCTTCATTGAATTCAATATCCACAGGCTCTGATATTGACGGCTTTACATTTGAGGTTCCATCCCAGGTGCTACAGACAGCTGCTGTTCCCTCAATAGCAAACAGCTCCATTAACATACCATGGTCGACACCTAGCGAGTCGACTATCTTCTTTGTCGTGCTCCATTTTGCTGAGATCCAGATTGTGCAAAACACTAGTCTCAGGGAGTTCTACGTATATGCAAATGGAGAACAAGTGTTCAAGGACCCTGTTCCCTTAAAATACCTTACCCCCGGATTTGATTCCTACACAATTAGATTCCATACAAACTATAATGTGTCGCTTAAGAGTTCCACAAGGGCAACTCTCCCACCCATACTCAATGCATATGAGTTGTATACAATCTTACCAGTGACAATGTTGCCAACGGATGACACAGATGGTACATCTCTATAATTTTTTATATCGAATCTCAATATTGTTCATTATCCTCAGTGGATTAATTCTGGTACTTACAAACAAACTTCATCAGAAATAGTTTTAAAAAATCTGAAAGAATTTCAACTTTCATGCAGTTAGTGCCATTCAATCAATCAAGGCAAAATATAATATCAGAAAATATTGGAACGGTGATCCTTGTCTTCCTACAAACAACAGTTGGACTGGGGTTATTTGTACAACTAATTCATCTCATATTCCCAGGATCACAGTTTTGTAAGTTTTACATACAATATAATGCTTTCTTAAAATCTTCTTTCTGCATTGATCCTTCTGCAGAAGCAATTAGGTTCTACTTTTTGCAGAAATTTATCATCCAGTGGATTAACCGGGGCAATGGTATCTGCATTTGGATACCTAACTGAGCTTGAGAAATTGTAAGTTCATTTAACATTCAGGAAAATTAAAACTATTTTAGGCAAGTTATTATAACATCAGTTACATTGTTGTAACTTGTAACATAGCAATTAATCAGTTTTTGACATGAAATTCTCTTTTAAAATCCTTTCAGAGACTTATCTCACAACAATCTGTCGGGCAACATTCCTAATTCTCTGGATGAATTAGCATCACTTACATTCTTGTATGACAAGAGAACCCTTTCTTTTTAGCGACTGCATCAATTCCCACCGTCTCATCTTATGCTCTTTTTAATTACAGGGATCTCTCAGAAAACAGTGGGCTTTCAAGAACACTTCCTCCTGGTCTCCAAAAAAGACAAGATGATGGTCATTTGAAAGTGCTGTATGCCTATTTTCCCCATGTTGATATGATGAAACTAATAATCCTTTAGTCCTACAACTTGTTTCAGATGCCATTTCTTTAGTTTAGAAATTTGTTTACTAAGTAGAATAGTAGATACATCCGTTAGTAGTGACAGCCTGCAATCCAGTGCTTGGATGTTCCAAAACTGTGCAAAAACTATCAGACATTAAATGATAGGTTCTAATCATATTTTAATTGACTCTGTTTATCATTAGTCATGTTGTTTTGTCATTTGGTAAGGTATCTCTTAAAGGAGCAACAGAAATAATTTCACAAAAAACTAAAAAATAACAAACGATCGGGTAGCATGTATACATATAATTTGACCAAAATTTTAAATTTCAGTTTTAACAGCCCTGACGATGGACAAGGACACAAGAAATTCCCAAAAGCAGTTATCTTTATAATTGTGGCTGTTGTTATCGTGTTGCTGATTGTTGGATCAGTGGCACTATTCTTTTTGTGCCTAAAGAAAAAGAAAGGTAATTGTTCCATAATGATTTAATTTTTTTATAAAAAAAGGTGAAATCAAAACTTCCAACTCTAAATAACCGATTGTTGGTCTATTCAAGGCCTTTTTGTTTACTATTTAAATAACCCATTGTTGGCCCATTCACCTAAACAGTTGACTAACTTACCAATTTAATAAGTTTAATATTTTCCAAAATTAAAACATTAATTTCAACACCCATGAGATCCTCCAGTGGAGTTTTCAACCTGCAACCTCTCACACATAAGACATTGCCTTGACCAATAGAACAAAGACTGGTTACATTACACACTTTTCCTTCTTGGATGGCATGAGATCAAGTGTTTTTTTTCATTGGTATATGCATATATGTAATTTTGAAAGGAATCTAAATATGAAAGGTACTTATACCCGCAGATCAATGGAATGAAAAATTGACCTGGCGATCTCTCCTCAATGGAGTTGACTGAATGAACTAGCTACACTGTTTGCCTAATTTTCCGTATTAGCTGATTGTTGCATCGAAACATTTGATAAGTGATTTAATATTTGTAGATAAATGCATCAACCCACTTACATCTCATGTACTTGATAAATTATTTAATATTTGTAGATCCTGGAACAACTGGTACGGGACATAGCTCTCATGTACTTGATGACCCAAATAACCCTAGCGAGTCTGGGACTGGAGGAGAGGGATTAAATTTCAACAAAAAGCAATTTAGTTTTACTGAGCTGAAGCTTATCACAAATGACTTTAGAGAAAAAATTGGAATTGGGGCGTTTGGTGAAGTTTTTAAGGGAACACTTGTAGATGGAAATGAAGTTGCCGTCAAAGTTTGTTCGGATTCATCTTCGCAAGGGCCTCGACAGTTTCTGAATGAGGTAACAAGAGTATCTGTCATTCACTGTTGTAGCATTCGCCATGCATGATTAACTATATTTTATCAGTAGTCAGGACCATAGTTCAAAAAATTGGCCGATTCCCAACTCGGAATCGGACGGGACCAGTCCGATTTTTACCCGATTCTAGGATCTATGCGAGTTTTCAGAAAAAATCGGATGAACAGACGGAATCGGCCGAGTCAAGCCGAGTTGAGCCGATTCCGGCCGAGTCACACTAACCTGGACCGAGTCGGCTGTGCTGTCGAGCAATCAGCGCTGTCGTAGGTCGAGTAATCGGCTGCGCTGCGCTGTCCATTCGATTTCATTCGGCGCAGAAATTTCAGTTGGCGCAGGAGTCCGAGTTCCATTCGATTTTAATCGGAGAAGTAAGAGTACGCACATGGAGAAGGAAATGAGAAAGGGGTAAAAGGGAAAATTACAATCCAACCCTCTTCATTTTACTATTTTACTATTTTCAATTTTCTCTAAGATCCAGTACAGATCATTTTCTTTCTAATTTTTAGTAATTTACGGGAGAGAGATGGAACAAAGGATATGAATGGGGTATTCGGGTCCCACCTGTCTCATTAAAATTTTCTTTTTTACAATTTCAACCTTTAAATTTTAAGGTTTTGTAAATCAGTCCCACTTAAGTAAAAAAAGATTAGAAAAATTTCAAGTATAAATTTTCTAACATGTCTATCTCGTATAAATTCTAACCTTCAATATTTATTTATAACTATTTCATTATGTACTTTATTTTCAGACAAATCGATTTTCAAATAATTTGTTTATTCCATTTAATTTTAAATTAACTAAATTTTCTTATTCATCTGCCTAAAAAACTATTTGTTTATTTAATGTTACCTATTTTAGTTATAATGTTTGTATTATATTGTTATCTAGGAGAAATTCAAAATTATAACTTTAATACAGAGAACGATGAAATGATTCACCCAGTTCGGCATAGCTTCTGGCAATAAAAAGTTTGTTCTACTTGTAATGTTATATTACATTATATAATTAGTGGATTATTTGAGTGCAATGTTTTGTCTTAACATAGTTTTTTTACAAATTATTTTTATTAATTTTTTTCCTACATTTTGGCTAAAAAATAAGTTTTAGCCAAAAAAATCCAAGTTATCGATCTGATTCTTCCGATTCCGGCCGATTCATCCGATTCTGATCCCATGGTCAAAAATCCGATTCCGAGTTTCAGAACTATGGTCAGGACCTAGTACATATATGCTCTGCATTTCCTCTTACAGGAACTTAGATTACCTGGATATTCATACTTTGAAGGAAGTAATACTTTGAATATATTGTATACTATGGAAAATATTTAGATCAGAGTATCATTTTAAAGGAAGAGCATCTAAGGCAGAATGGACCTCAAATTTTTATCTAGGTTGAAAAGTTGTCAAGGGTTCATCACAAGAACTTAGTATCACTACTTGGCTACTGCATGGACGGAAATTACATCGCTCTCATTTATGAGTACATGCAAGAAGGAAATCTGCAAAATTGGCTTAGAGGTGGTAAAGATGCAGAACTATATGTGTTTCCCATGTTCAAAATTATATTAGTATCAATATTTCTGCAAGTTATTCACTGCACCAATATTTATTGATAAACGCATTGATGTAAATCAAGGATCCAAACTGTAAAATTCAATCAGATAAAAACTTGACAGTGTGCAGGATGAGGATTTAATGTTACTAAAAACAAGGTGCTAAACAACAAGGAGATCAAAATTTTGGCTTATAAATTTCATAATTGACATATTTGACTTGTAGGTAATGCTCAGCCCCTTTCATGGAAACAACGGCTCAGAATTGCATATGAATCTGCTCAAGGTCTGTAAATTTTGTTACTATTGCCATCAAGGAATAAGTTGTTTGATATGTCATTAGTGACTCGATTTTTGCATTTAATACAGGATTAGAGTATCTTCACAAAATGTGCAATCCACCACTAATTCACAGAGACATAAAAACCAGCAATATTCTTCTTACCAGAAATCTTGAGGCAAAGGTTTCCGATTTTGGTTTAGTCCGGGCTTTCTCAGGCACTCATGTCTCCACCAAAATCGTCGGGACACCTGGTTATTTGGATCCCCAGTATGTTCTCCCTACCTCTTCAGTCTGTTCTAGTCATTTCTTAAGACGTAAATGCACTAGACCAGCATCCTATATGAAGGGATTTGTTGCCCCTGTATTTTACCTTCAAACCAAAGCAGTAATTAGTGTAACTAAAGGACATGAAACAGTCCTATTATTTCAATAGTTGTACTCATGTTCTACAAGGTCATCAGCATGTTCCCTTAATTATTTTACATTTTGTAAGGTTAGAATGGAAACCGTCTCCATAATTTAAAAAAAAATAAAATCAAAATGTATATAAATAAATTTTTTAGAGAATGTTAATTGAGGGTGGATAAGATCTATTATTGCTAGTTTTCATTACTTTATGTACTTGTTTGTTTGTTTGTTAATTTTTTTATATCTCTGCAGTTATGCCTCCACCTCCCAGCTCATAGAAAAAAGTGACGTTTACAGTTTTGGGGTTGTCTTGCTAGAAATTGTCACCGGCAAGACGCCAATCCTCCAACGCCCACAAAAGACACATTTGACTGAGTTTGTGCAGCAAAGGCTCTCGAAAGGAAACATTGAAAGCATATTGGACCCATATATGGGAGGCCAATACAGCTTAAACTCAATTTGGAAAGTTTCTGAGCTGGCACTAAAGTGCACCAACCTACCTGCTAAGAGGCCTGACATGACAGCAGTTGTGACAGAGCTCAAAGAAAGCATGGCTCTAGAAATGTCTCGCTTTGAAATAGATAGCATGGCTTCGGGGAGCATAAGCGAGTATAGTGGAAATTTTGAGATGGCACAAATAGGGGGCTCGGGGCTACCAGATCATGGTCCTCTGGCAAGATAAATATCAGCTTTAGATAGCAAGGTGCTGCATGTTCTGTGTCCCCTACCCTGTCAGTGGTTTGGTTTGATGTAAAAATTGTTTATTTGTAAGAAAAAAAAAAACCTGGTTGTTTTCTTATAGTAATTTAAGCATTTATAGATTGTGTTCTTCAAAGTTTTTCTTCGTGAGGTTGAACGTAAGAAAAATGGATCCTATGGCATGAGATGCTATTAAGAAGACTTATACCCTGTTATACTTGTGTAATAAAACAATTTCCATGAATTCATTTTGGTTCATTTATTGACTTGCATAGATTAATTGCTAGTAACAAAAATTGATCATGTAATCTGTTGCTTACACTCTTACCTACCGAGAAGTATCTGGGACTGCCACTGATACTAAGGAAGCCTCGGATGTTGGATTTTGAACCGCTGATCAAGCAGTGCAGAAAAGGATGCCAGGATGCAAATCAAACTTGCTGTCATTTGGGGGTAGGGTTATACTGGTAAAATCGGTATTGTCCGTAATCCCACTTCACTACATGCAAACGTCTAATTTCTGAAATGAGTTTTCAGGCACATAGATAAATCCAGAAGGAGATTCCTGTGGAAAGAAACGAAACATGCAAAGGGATTAATTGCCTTGTTAATTGGAACAAAATATGTGCACAAAAGAAAAATGGTGGCATGGGGGTGCTGGACCTAAGAGTTCAAAATGAGGCAATGTTCACAAAATGGTTGTGGAAAATCGAGGCAGATCAAAACTAGCTTATGGGAAGAAACTATGCACTTCCTCTTCGGGATAAGTCAGGCAATGCAAATTAACCCTGATAGCAATCAATCATTCTTCACAAGGTCACTTATTACCATCAGGCCCTTCTACTTGTGCTCAACTACAAATAATGCAAATTAATCAGCAGAAACTGACAAGGAGATGGACAGAGCACGGCATCTTTACCAGTTCCTCAACATACAAGACAATGCAAGACAGTGAACTGGTCTGCAGGTTTCACAAAATTCTGTGGTAGATAAAGGCTCCCTTAAAGGTAAAGACTTTTATCTGGATAGAGCTACAAAATAGATACTGATGCAGGAAGTACTAATTACCAGAGCTGCAACATAACACTGGGCTATACAAACTGTGCGGAACTAGCGTAATGGTAATGAGTGATCTTATATTGCACCAATGCAGCTATTTGGGAGGATTTTGGTGGGGTTTACTACACAAACTACACATACAGGTGATAAAAACAGAGTGCTATTGGAGGAAGAGAAAACAAGAACACAATTAACTTTCTATTAACTCTTAAACAAATATTCTTCTCTTACATTCTTCACAGGACACAACTCAATTTATAAACTCTTAAACATTAAAGTAAACTCCTAAAATTCGTACACAAAATAAATGAAAAGACAGAATTCTAAACAGCAGCCCTTAATTCTGATCCTTGATTACTAAAACTGCAATAATTTTTTATAGGGAACTCTAAACGACTTGAAACTTGAACCACTAGAAACTACACTCCAAGACACGTCAAATAGACTCATCATTTGTCTAGAATGATCTAGAATTGTCCTTTTAAATTCACTCATTAATCAGCCTCAAAATCTGTCCACTGTGCAGTCACGAATTTAATGGCATATTAAGTTTATTCATCAACAACAGGCCCATTCTGATAACCAAAACTCAGGCACTGTGGCCCGAACGTAACAGGAGGGTCTTCTCCCAGGAAGACAAACCAGTGGCAACAGTGGTAACTGATACTAGTATTGAAATTCAGTGTTGGTACCGCAATTTGTAGAGAGACCCCTGAGTTTTGATCAACAGGTAAAGGACCTGAATCACAGGGAGTCTTGATATGTAATTTGCTTATTTTACTATCTTTTGTTTGCTTTTTCTTGCGATTTCACTGTGTATAGATTGTAAATATCTAGGTTGAAACTGTCAGTGGGCGATTGACAATTGACCTTCAAAATAAAATAATTGATCATGGGTTCACAAAATGAAACCCTGAAGCTATTGTAGAACAATAGAAACAATCTTTCAATAATTATTGTCAACCTCTTAAGATCTCATATATTAAAGTACCCAAACCCCATTACATCACATATGCAAACAGTCTACAAGAAACATTTTCTTTTCTTCTGTTCTTTAAAATGTTACATAAATGATAAGACTGCCCAATACATTTTCTTTCTCAGGCACTAATATCTCCCTCTACATCAGCTCAACTTACGCAACAACAAAGTAGGCACTTTTTGCGAAGGTAAAAAATAATTTTTCGCGACGGAGTACCGTCATAAACATTTTTTTTCTATTACTAATGATACTTTTCGCGACGGAGTACTATCATAAATATGTTTTTTCTCTCGCAAAAAGTATCTACCTTGTTGTTGTATTATTTGTTGTTATCAAAGTAAGCAAATTCAAAAACACTCATTTATGTATCTATTATTTTTTTTGTTCAGTTCTTCAATTAAAATATCGAGAAACGGACGATTAAGAGAAAAATGCTACATTTCGTTGATGAAAACAAAAATTTATTTATATCCATACTGAAAAAGTTAATAAAAAAACAAAACACAATGGAAACGGTACAGATCATATAAAAGGGTAAATAAAATTTTGTGGATGCCAAACGAGCATGTTTTTATCACAATCGATCCCAAATTTAATATTTGTTTAAGTAAAGTGATTCCATTTTAAATTTTGAGGGATCGATGCTTCAATTTTGAATATTGTTACAACTCATAAAAAATAATGTATACTACCCGAAATTTTTATTCATAGGAAAATGAAGAAAAAAAATTAAAAATAGGAAATATTATTTGAAAATTTTAAAAATGGGAAGGCAAGAATAATTTTTATTTTCTTTTTCTTTTTTTTTGCTTTGGATGAGCCATGGTGTCCCATGAATAATTTTTTTCTTTTCATTTTTTTTCTGGTTTGAGATGTGCTATGGCATCCTGCAAGGATGCCATGGCTTCTATATACTTATAGCGTTATCTATCTTTTCTCTTGCATTCTCTCTAATCACACTCACTTGCCTCCTTCGTGATATTTTACATAAATGTGCCCTCTCCCTGCCTTTTCATTTTTGAAATTCCCATACAACATTTCATATTTTTAATTTTTTAATTTTTTGTTTTCTTATAAATAAGAATTTCGGGTATACTATGGTGAACCCGCACTTTGCGGCTATTTTTTGTTATATAAAACCTGATAATAGTCTCTAGCAAAATCTCTTTGAAATCCTCTGAATTCTAACTACCTTGAACTGAGACCACTTTCTAGAAGGTTGCAAGTGGTTGAACATATAAATATTAAATATTGCGAGTATTTATACCTCGTCATGAAAATAAATAAAAATTCATTTTATCAAGTTGAGAAAAATAGATGAGCGATTGAAGAGCGCAAGTAAAAAGAAATATAGGCACAACATTTGAAAAACTGTATCATAAAATATACTGTCATAGTGTAAGACAAATATTCAATTTAGATCCATACGTCAGATCCGAGAAAGCACAAAATTAAAGATCAGATGGTGGTCCAATTTTGAAACAAAATTTGCAAAACTTTTGGCGTACAATGGTGACACAAAGTGATCCCGTTATGATCTTGCCTGTTAAGCTCACGTACTGATTTAATAGTAATAGAGAAGAATAAAGAGTTACAAACAAAACAAAACAACAAAATACTCAAATTTTCAATTAAAACATTTTGATACATATTTAAAGTAAAAAAAAGAGATAAATGCTATCATATGAAATGCAAAATATGAAATACTATTAATGCTAACTTTTTAGTAAACCAACAAAGATTTTAATTCTTATCAGATCCCAAGCGGACAAAGGAAATAAATAGATCAATTGTCTCAAAGACTCCTAGAAGGCCTCCCGTGCATGTATCTTGATAAAAAATAATTATTCAGTATACTTGTAGAATTAATTCCTTCAAAGTTCGGTCCAGGTTATTAAATTTGTGGATCATATTTCAAGTTAAATATATATATCCTTGATCTGTCTGGATTTGTTGTGGCCGTTGTCTACATCCGAATATGAATCGGATATGTCTTCAATACGCACCGCGTCAAATGGATAATTGTGTTCTTATTAACACCATCGGTTCAACAGATTTATTGTGGCCGTTGCCTTAACTAGTGAGCCGATGGCGTTGATTCAAAAATATTGGGCAGCTGAAACAACCACACAGTGATAGAATATATTGAACCTCAACACCATCGGTCCAACTAATGGTGTAGGTCCTAAGAATGGAAGCGTCTAATTGTCCACAGACATTTGTCCACCATTTATCTACAGAAAAACGGTCATTTGACCTGCGCCAATCCTGTAAATTTAATAATTTATTGTTGTAACTTGCAAAAGCAATCTTATAAAAAACATAATCAAAAATTTCAAACATCCAGAAACTTTCATTAACGGTTTGCAGCTTGGCCAACTTGGTAAACTAACTGTACTTTTCATACTAACAGTTAATGACGGTTATTTGTGATTAATGGCAGTTATTTGCGGTTAATGACAATTTTACAAAAACTTCTAAAACATTATAAACCCGGAAAACATCTGCAACTGACATTTTTTTTTCAAAATAAACCTCAAAAATATTTTTTTCTGCAAAATTATAAATTTTTAATTTTTTTTAAAAATTTCATAATTTTCTCCTTCAGCCTCTCACTGTAAATTTCAATACTGCAAAATCAATGCTATAAAAAACTTGCGTTAATCATGTAAAATTGCTAAATCAATGCTGTAACTTATGTAACAAATATTATAAAAACGTAATCATCATTTTCAACCATCCAAGAACACTATCATTAGACTTGCGTCAATCCTGTAAAATTACTAACTCTATGATAGAACTTATGTAACAAATAATATAAAAACATAATTATCATTTTCAAACATCTAGAAAAACTTTCATTTGACTTGTGTCAATCCTGTAAAATTACTAACTCAATGCTGTAACTTATATAACACATCTTATAAAAAATATAATTAAAATTTTCAAACATCCAAAAACTTTGAAACTACCAGTACAAATTTAATGTGTCATATCCTGTAAAATGTTACATATATCTTGTAATTCAGATATATATGTACTGTAAAAAATGGTGAATACACAATCAAACAAAAATAACAACATACGAATAATATTTAGATAAAATCTCTGTTAAAATGCTAAATCTGTTACTGCATACAATGAAGACAACAGATGCAAACAGTAAAATTAACAGATGCAATCACATTGTTAAACATTAGTAACTGTTCACAAGATAAATACTGTAAAATTACAAGATGAATAGTGTAAATTTAATGGGTGAATACTGTAAAACAACAAGATTAATATTCCATATCATCTCCTTTCTCCAAATTTTCACAAGATGATTACGAGATCCCTTATTGCATCAAATCAAATAATAAATTCAAATAAAAGTTCAATACAATACTAGATCCGTTACTGCATCAAATCAAATAACAAATTCAACAGAAATAAAGAAATAACTCACTAGATTTAAATTTCGATATATTGTTCAATCCTAACAACTTCTATCTGATTGAAATTCACTCCTGAAGGTTTTGTTGAGAAAGAGGAAGGAAATCGCGAAAAGAGGAAGAAAATCATGAAAATCACAAAAATTGCGGAAATCACGAAAATCGCAGAGCAGATCTCATTGAAAATGAAAGATTCGAAAATAAAATTCAAAAAAAGGAAGATACGGAGTCGCGGGATGACATGCTGATGAACTAGGGCTTGAACAAACAACAATGCCAGTCCGCAGTGCTGATGCCGTCAAGAAGTGGGAGCAATTGTTGTGAAGGCCATGACCAGTGGGGTCAAGAATGGAGAACACAGAGAGGGCAGATGCTAGAGGCATTGGAGGATGAGAAGATACCATTTTGGTAGGGAGATGCCTTCGAGGTTGCCCCTTTACTTCACTTACAGAGTGGAAGAAAGAAAAAAACAAAAGGGTAGCACGAAGAGACGGGGAAGGAATGAAGATAAAGAAGGAAGCTTGTTAGAAGTTAATGATATTTAAAATCGGAATTGGATAAAGTTGTGAACAATCTGTGGACAAATGTTAGTGGATAGAAATATTTTCTCACTAAGAATATCGGTTCGATTGTTAAGACGGTGGCGTTGATTCCAAAAAAATATTAAAGAAATGAAACCTGACTTTTCGATAATATAGGTCTAAGGTCTTTGAAATCTTGAGTCTGGAACTTGATCGTTCGATCTGCAATTGTGTGATTCAATATTTTTTCTAGCTTAGATTCAATGGTTGGATCTAAATTCAAACCGTGTGTTACTTGAAAACGTTTAATTTTTGAGATGGCAGTCTAATCAACTTAAATTTATGTGATCACCTTTCTTTTGTTAGGGTTTCTCAGATCTCTCGCTATCCCTCTTTATGTGTTTACCCATTTCTTCCTCTCTTCTCACTAGTTCCCCTTCAACAAATAAATTCACGAGTGACTACATGAGTACTTTGTTCTACTCAATACTTTTCAAAATCTTAGGACTACTCGAGTCCGAGGAGGTAGTGCGTACGTGCATGCTGACAAAGAAGTTGAAAAACCTATGGATCTCTTTACCCCTCCTCAACATTAATGACAGTGATTCTTTTGCTCTAGTTTCCGTTAGGGGGATCATTACTTCACAAGATTAAAAATGTTTATATTATGGAGTCTTATCTCATGTTCCATCTACGTGTGGTATGAAGCTAGCCCGATCGTGTCTTTTATATACATATTGCACATGCATGCATACATCAATATAACCCCATCAATTGATCAACCCATCTGTGGGAATCAATTGAATTGACCACCATTTTTTGGTTTTATATGCATGCATGCATGCACACATACGTGATCAATTGATCACACGATATGTTATTGTGTTGTGGGAATTAATTAAATTAACCCAACCAATCTGCATGCATGCATTTATCTTTTTCAAATTTTTTTTGTATATATGTGATTTTTTAACAATAAAATATTGTGGGTACTGTAATTAAATAAATTCACTCTCATTTTTTTTACTTATATGCATGCATGCACACCTGCATACATCGGTATACATCAATTGATGAACCGATATGTTGTGGGAATTAACTAAATTGAGCCCCATTTTTTGTATTTATATGCATATATGTACACATACATCAATTGATCAACCCATCTGTTGTGGTAATTAATTAAATTGACCCAATATATAGTTTACAATATAATATTGTGGGTACTGTAATTCTATATATATAGTTTATTTCCACTCGTGTTTAATTGTATATATTATTATTCCAAACATGTGTAGGAACTGATTGCAGAGGATTTGCCGAAAGAATACCTAAAATTGAGAACTTAATGGTTCTGACTGTTTTTCTTTGTTCGTATTCATTTTTAGAAATGTAAACTTGAATCATAGAGAGTTATCCAAATAAAATTGACAAGGCATATTACAATAATACAATATGAATGTTGTGTAAGTTTTTTTTCAAATACATAGCTTCTCTTCATTTTTAAATATTGTTGTTTAAAGTAAAGATTTAGTTTTCAATTAATTAATTATTTGTTACAGTTTTGTGATAATATGCCAGTTGAATGGTATAGAATTATGGTTCCAAACCTGCTGGTTGAAGCATCTAGCTGACAGAAAAAATCTCGAGATGGTTAAGATTATGTTTTGAAAGTTTGACCACTAGCAATGAAAAAACCATTATTAGATGTCTTTTTTATTTGTTTGTAGGCCCCTATTATATATGTAATAGTGACATAAATTGAATCAGTCAGTACCGCGTACCAGTAGAGCCACAATTAATTAATCTGATAACGGAAGACACTCCATCCTAGCCCAAATAATTATAAAGTAAGCTTAACATTTATTTTTATTTTTTTGAAAAAAAATAAAAAAAAATTAATGTATTCGAGGCACATGTCCGGCTCTGGTGTAGGACGATGGCCTTAGGTCTCAAGATCCAAGGAGGACCAATTTTTATTTTTTTTTAGTTTGTATATATTAAAAAAATTAATATGTAGATATTAAAAATAAATGAAATATTAGAACCAAAACTTTATACATATAAAAGTTCAAATTGTTCTATAAATAGATATGATTTATTGACATATCAATGAAAAAAATTGTATATATAAAGGCCCAAACTTTAACCCGGGACCCCAAATCTTCAAAACCGACCCAGTCAAAACATTACAATTGTTATCTCATTCAAAATATTTCCTCAACTTATAAATATTTTTTCTTGGTCGTGTAACAAGTCGTTATGGGTAAATGGAGAGGCTTAGAACAAAACAGTGGATTGTTACTGGAGTGTGCACATTTATATGGTCAAACTGGTTACGATAGGCTAGTTGACTTTTTTTTTTTTTATTGAGTCAAGTCAAGGACTCACATGAAAGAACGTGATGTCCTTGCGACCTGCTGAGATGCTAAGAAAGTGACATTCTTTATTTGCAAGTGGAGATTACTTGTGACTAATTAGCAGTTGCGCTATAAAAAACAGTCGTTCCTGCTCATGTTTTCCAGACAAGAACAAGAATTGTCCTTGTCAGAAATGGTGCGAAGTTGCTCAGTTCTTCTGGTAATAGCTGTGGTTATAATTGGGGTCCATAGCCAGCATGATTCTCTAGGTAAGACTTCTCTGTCTTCTAGTATGTATTGCATTTGCCTAATTTCTCTCTGTATTTTCTCTGTTTTGTCTTCAAGTAATACTGAGAGAGGAAGTGAAAGAAAACAAATGAATATTGTTGTGAGAACTTCATTGGAGAAAAACATTTAGGGTTCAACAGTTTACTAAAAAGAACTCAGTATATAATGATTAGAGTAAAGCTAGAGTGTGACGTGCTCATCAAGAGAGTTTGGTGAGTACAACTCCAAAAATTCATCGGATCAATTTCATACACCGAATCCAAACCGTTGAAATCTATGTACTTCATGAGTGATGCATATACATGCAAAATTTTGAAAATTTCGAGTTTATTTGCTACACGGTCAAGTGGTCAAAGAAATAATAAAAATTTAATATATAAAATAATTTATAAATTAACTTATAAAATGTTCATTTCTTTGACCACTTGACCGTGTAGCAAATAAATTCAAAACTTTCAAAATTTTACATATATATGCATCACTCATGAAGTACATAAATTTCAACGGTTTAGATTCGGCGTATAAAATCGATCCGATGAATTTTTGGAATTGCGCTCACCAAATCCTCTTGATGAGCACATCACACCCTAGCTTTACTCTAATAATTAAACCAAAGCAGCGAAAAGCTTTATCGAACCAACTCTTCCATCTAAAACTCTTTGTTAAATGGTTGCTGGTTTTTGTATAAGCTAGTCAATAAACCCAGTTTTGACAGCCGGTTTTAATGCATATACGATTTTGTTATTGAACCAACTCGGAATGATCTCTGGTTACGTTTTTTTTTTCTGGGCCAAGCCGCCCAGTCCGGTCCGGGTTTATTTTCATTAATGCCAATTAAATTATGAAATGAGTATGCAGAAGTTACCAATTTTTAGTCGTAAACCGCTAAACGCTATGTAAGGAGCTAAAGGGCTATAAATTATAGGATATATCAAAGATTTTTGTCTAAAAAAGGGCTGTAAATTAGAGGATATATCAAAGATCTTTGGGATCACAATTTAATTTAGCTTTATAGGCTTAATTACTTAATTGCTCATTTGCTCTACCCCACCTTGTTACCGATCTGCGTATCCTCTGAGATATCTCAATTTTTGTGTGACTGACGTGTCCGGTGCCTATTCGGGGGTGATTAAGGGTCAGTATTACGTTTGCTTTGAGATTTGTGCAGAAGTATTTAAACGGTTGAAATTTTTCATAAAGTCACGCAAAGTTTGAGATATCTCAGAGGATACAAATTCCCTTGTTACCCATCCAGACCCAAAAAAATAAGAAAGATATCGAATATAAAAACTAAAGATTTCTTCTTTCTCTACCAATTGTACCACACATCAATTTCTTTAGCTCCCTTATCTTTTAGAGCATAGGAGGAAAAATCGGAATTGGGTGAATCGGTCAGAATTGACCGAATCGAATCGGAAACTCATACTTTATTGCCAGAAACTTGTTTTATACTAAAAAAAATGAAAAAAATGATAAAAAAATTATTGTCAAAAATTATTGTCAAAAATTTCTGTTTAAACAAATGATTACAATCAAATAATCCACTTACAATAAAATATATGTAGTTATGTATTTTAGTAACAAAGAAGAGTACAGTGTGGTGGTAGTTGGCTTGGTTGATAATCAAGAGGTCCTTGGTTTTAGTCATGCTGGATGGGAATTTTTTTGCAGATCGATATTTGTACGTTTCGGTTGATGGTAGGACTGGAATCAAACCGTTTCGGCCAAAATTTGAATGAAATACGACCATTTCATTTGAAATTTAGCTGGAATCAGGCTATTTCGGCTGAAATTGGACCAAAAATTTGGGACCCATTTGTACATAGTGGATTTTGGTGCGTACAGCGTTTGAACTTTTGATGGACCAAAAAGCCCCTGCCCAGCTCGATCCCCTGCCCTGTTTCCCCCTTTTCTGACCGTCCTTCCCATGCTCGAGATCCCTGCCCTAGCGTACAACCCAGCGAAAGAAATATTTTAAACTTGGTGCGCACAGGCCCCAGCGAAAGAAATTTTTTATTTCCTTCTCCCCCACACCCCCAACGAAACCCTAGTGGTGTGAGGTGCGCAGCGAGCGTGGCGAGCTGGAGTGTCGTGGGGGAGAAGAGCGAGATGAGATTTGCACTCGCCAGAAGCACTCACAGGTTTTTCTTCTTCTAGGTTTTCTTTTTCACTTGGAGAATCATCAATCGCCAAGAGGAAGAGTACGTGAAGGGGTCGAAAGGAGGAGAGAGAAAAATACTAGGAGAATGGTCTAACCGAGTCTACCCGTTAATCTATTCCGATGCCTGCCTTCGCTGTAGGGGCATTTTGGTTTGTGAAAAATTCAAACGCTGTACGCACATAATTTCACGCTATAAAAATGGGTTTCCAAAAATTTACATACCGTATAACTTGATCTGAAATCGGATCGGTACGGTCTGATTCTAGGCCGGAACAACTGATTTTTCCTTCTATGTTTTAGAGCTATTTCTTGATTTTTTTTTAAGGTTAAATTTTTTTTTTTGAAGGTTAGCTATTTCTTGTTAATGGTTCGGTAAATCTTAATTGAAAAATAGCAATTAATGCAGATGCATTAACATTCTCTTTCATTTCCAGAGGAGCGTGCATTGACATTCTTAGTTAAAAGCCTACTGGCCATGTAATCATAAAAAAAAGAAAAAAAAGATTAACCAATAGTGGTTCGGAACAAGATAAATTGAGTTAATTAATTATGCTGATATGAGATCTGATTCATGCCATATAGCCGTTGACTTCTTGGTGATAAGTTCTAGCTAGGCTGCCCCTCTCCAATTTGCACAAAAGGTGTTCTAAATTATTGGAATAGTGCAAATCTCAACGCAACAAGAAAAATCGGATGGGCATTTCACAATTTCTAGTGCAGCAGATCTGATAATGAATACCACGTCTTGCATCAACTGTCAATTAAAAATGTAATAAAAAGATATAAAATTAACGATGTGTTAGCCTACATGACTAAATTAAAAGGCAATAAATTTACTAAATCATCCCTTAAATTTGATATTAATTAGCAAACTCATACATATATATACTAGGTTTCATGGCTAGTATATATAAATACTGTGTCTGTTTCTCGAACTTCCGATTGTGACTTGAGGGGGTATATGGGATTTATGTTTTAACTGTTAATTAGGAAGAATGCATTTTGTGTGCTCATATCTTTTGATATTGCTCCTCCTGGTCTTCGTTTGTGTTCAAGGGCAGAAGCCAACTTCGGACGGTAAAAAAATATATATATATATTTTTGCCATAATTTCATTTTATTCATTTCCACCTTCTTAATTTAATAGTTGGTTCCTTCATGCAATGCATTAATATCTCTGTTTTCAAAGTTCAAATAATCAATTCAAATCATTCATCACCAAAGCCGGTAACTCGCCATTACGTTTGGCGCCAAACCAAAACTTGTAACAGATCGGTTTGGAGTTATTGGATATAAAAGGTTTGTTGCTCGGATTAGACTGTAAGAGTAATTGTCATGATCTACACTTGTTATGATTGAGCAATGGATCATATAGAAATGGGCCAAGTACTGTTTGAGATAGTTTATTTTAAATTTTACACACGGATAGCACATTAGCCATCTAAAGTCTTGAAACAAAAATCGTGAAACCCGGATCCGATTCTGCTTCTTTCGTTGTTATTCATGGTTCACTTCGAAACAACTCGAGTTCAAAACCGATGGCTAAGATGTGTCGGATCGTCGTAACACAGTGGAGATCTGAGATGCTCACCATGAGAGGGATGATGCAGATCTGATTGAGCAGTCGCGATTCCCCTCTCGATATGGTCGGGGTGCTCGGCACAGCGGACTGGTGTAAGCTAGAGACGACCGGTGTGACGGTGACAGCCCATCCAGCATCCAGGGTGGCGGCGGCAGTGGAGCACTGATCTAAGATCAGAGGTGGCAGTGGCATGGCAAGGGTGGCGGGTTGGATGCTCAGTAGTCTGCTACGGCTGAGCTCAAAACCTCAGATCCATCTTGAAATCTTGCGCGATCTCTCTGAAAGCTTCTGAAATGGGAGCTTCGTGATGAGAAGCTCGGTGCTTTTCTGGTACTTCCTAATTGTACGAAGCGCCACTGTGCCCGGCCTTCAACAATAAGGCTTCTTCAAGTTTGCTGGTAAAGAAAATCAAGTTTTGTTCTTGAACTTCTCAGATTTGGTATGGAATGTGCTTGTTTGGTTTTCTGATTACTGATCTGGTTTGGATAGGAGATGAATTCAGAGTATTTACTAGAATAGCAGAACTGTAGGGAATAGCACTAAATCAAGAATAGAGGTTTACTTTTTAATCTGGAATAGAATAGAGAGAGAAACATATATGAATAAAGTTTTATTCGTATTAAAAATGAAGAAAGTAGAATAATAGAGAAGGCTTAGCTTTTTGGAATAAGAGTTTTTCTTTAATTAGCTGGAATAAGATGAGATAGGTAGCATAATTTCTAGAATAGGTGTTAGCCTTATTCCAGCATTATTCCGATTCTGATACCCTAAGAGATTTTAGGAAAGAGAAACTATATTATGCGTCTTGATATCAAGGAAAGATAAATCTTGTATTGATATTATACATATAGAAGGAAAAACCCTCCGTTCAATTGGCGTGTATTGATTTAAAGCCGAGTTACACGGTATGTGAATTCATCCGAAACGTTTCAATTCCAGTCAAATTTCGGACAAAATGGTCCTATTCGGCTATTCTAGTCATACCATCAGCCAAAACATACAAAAATCAATCTCTAAAAATTTTCTCATCCAACGTGACTCAAACAACATGTTAACAACCAAACCAACTACCACCACACTATGCTATCTTTTATTCCTAAAAGACACAACTACATGTAAATATAAGTGTTGAAATGCATGTATTATATTGTATTAGTCTATTGTTTGATTGTAATCATTTGTTTAAATAGAAATTGTTGACAAATTATTTTTTTTTATCATTTTTTTCTATATTTTAGTATAAAACAAGCTTCTGCTAAAAAGGTCCGACTCTCCTATCCGATTCACCCAATTCTGATTCCACGGTCAAAAGACCAATCCCAATTCCGATTCTAATTTTTCCTTATATGATATTATGTGTCTTGATTACAATTACATGTAGGGAACCTATTTATATTATTGATTATGATATATTGCTAAACATCTCCATTAATCATCACCTACCTACCACTTGTATTCCTAATTATCTCCCACATTGTACGCTCACTAATATCTCCAATGTATATCTCTATCACTCAACAAATGTTGCATCAACATTTTTCCAACTTTATTTTGGGCTAATAGTTCCACCCGCTATAAAAATTCTCCAATTTTCATTTGGGTAAACATCATGGTTTGACTGCTTTTATGTATTTTTTATACATGAATTTGTGTAAATTAATTTTTAAGATTTCATGTTCATGAATTTTGTTTGCATGAAATTTATGTTCCCAAACAAACCTTCTTTTCAGTTTTCATGATCAACAATTACAATTTTCTTCTCTTTGCAGGTTTCATAAACATTGACTGTGGTATTGCAAGCAACACTAATTATGTTGACAGCTTCACAGGGTTAACATACGTATCTGACGATCAATATATCGACACAGGGTTGAATGGAAAAATCTCTAGTCAGTATGCAGTGGACAAAAATAAGTATACAAATCTCGAGACCCTCAGGAGCTTTCCTAACGGTACTAAAAATTGTTACACTGTAAAGCTACTAACAGAAGGATCAAAATATCTTGTGAGAGCAATATTCTATTATGGGAACTATGACAAATTACAAATTATTCCCAGATTTGATTTATATTTCGGTGTCAATTTCTGGTCTACCATTAACGTCACTAGACCTGATTATTGGCATGATTATGAGATAATTGCTATTGTCCCTGCTAATTATATACAAGTTTGTCTGGTGAACACCGGATTTGGGACTCCTTTCATCTCGGCGCTGGAGTTGAGACCATTGACTAACACTCTCTATGAACTTGCAAATGCTACGCAATCTCTGAATCTCTATAATAGACTAGATATGGGATCAAATAATACATTGTTGAGGTATGCAAAATCTATCATTTATTTGTGAAAATTTACTTATCAAATATTATAGTTGTCCATTTTCTCTTGATTATGTTCTTCTAATACCTACAATAAATTATCCCGAACACCAAATTTTCAGGTAATGATCAATTCTCACCTCCCAAAACTGAGTGATACTTTTGTTTAATTAAATGAAGTTCAGTAAAGTCAAATTTCAAAATAAAATATTAAAATTAGGTATCTATTTTGTTGGTCGAGAGCAGGTACCCTAACGATACCCACGACCGGTTGTGGCTTAATTACACAGATTCTTCATGGAAGGCAATATCCACAGGCTCTGACATTGGTGGCTTTACATTTGAGGTACCATCCCCGGTGCTACAGACAGCTGTTGTTCCCTCAATAGCAAACAGCTCCATTGACCTAGCATGGTCGACATCTGACGAGTCGACTAAATTCTTTGTTGTGCTCCATTTTGTTGAGATCGAGGTCGTGCAAAATACTAGTCTCAGGGAGTTCCACATTTATGCAAATGGAGAGAAACTGGCCACGGAACCTGCTCCATTGGAGTACCTTAACCCAACTTATTATTGGTACACCCATAGAGGCCACACAAATTATAATGTGTCGATTAAGAGTTCCCCAAGAGCTTCTCTCCCACCCATACTCAATGCATTTGAGTTGTACACAGTTTTACCAGTGACAATGCTACCCACAGATACCAGAGTTGGTATATCACTAAACTTTTTTATATTGTCCTCAGTGGAATAATTCTGATAGACAAACAAATTTGATAAGAAATTAGTTTACAACATTTTAAGCAAAATTTTAATCTTCCATACACATACAGTTAAAGCCATTGAATCAATCAAGGAGAGTTATAGTATAAGAAAAGGGTGGAATGGTGATCCTTGTCTTCCTACCAACAACAGTTGGACTGGCATTAGCTGTACAATTAATTCCTCTGATATTCCCAGGATCACAGTTTTGTAAGTTCTATATCCAATACATTGCATAATTGAATTTTTCTTTCTGTATCGGTTCTTTTTCAGAAGCAATTAAGTTATATATTTTTCAGAAATCTATCAACCAGTGGATTAACCGGGGCAATGGTATCTGAGTTTGGATACCTAACTGAGCTTGAGAAATTGTAAGTTCGTTTAACATTCAGCAAAAAAGCATTTTTCTAAGCAAGTCAGAATAGCATCGCTTACATTCCTGTAACAGAGCAATTAGACAGTTTCTTACATGCAATTCACTTTTATAATCCTTTCAGAGACTTATCTCGCAACAATTTGTCGGGTAGCATTCCTAATTCTCTCGATGAATTGACATCACTTACATACTTGTAAGACAAGGGAACCCTTTAATTTTTAGCCAGAGCATGAATTCCCAACATATCAACAAGTGTTCTTTTTTACTGCAGGGACATCTCCGAAAACAGTGGTCTTTCAAGAACACTTCCTCCTGGTCTCCAAAAGAGACAAAAAGATGGTCATTTGACAGTGCTGTACGTTTATGTTCCCAATATTGATCAAATTAATGATCCTTTATTGCTACCACTTCTTTGAACAAATTGTTCACTATGATTGATACCATAATCAACAAGTAGCCAGGCATCCCATGCTTGGATAATCCAGAACTGTGTAAAAACTATCAGACAATAAATGCTAGGTCCTGCATCTTGATCTAATTTTGAGTTACTCTGTTGGTAAGGTAGCTTCCCATATGCTGGCCTAGGTCATGAACGAGCAGCCTGGATACACATAATTTGACCAAAATCTTAATTGACAGCTACAACAGTACTGAGAGTGAATCAGGACACAAGAAATCTTCGAAAGCAGTTATCTTTGTAATAGTGGCCATAGTTATCGTGTTGTTGATTGCTGGAGCAGTGGCACTTTTCTTTTTGTACCAGAAGAAGAAGAAAAGTAATTGTTGCATAATTATTAATTTTCACTTTCTTTTAGTAGTCAAAATTTTCAAATTTTCACTATTCTTACTTGCAACCTCCCATACAGAGGGCATGAGATCAAGAACTTTTTTTATTGGTATATGCATATATGCCTATACGTAATTTTTCATTACAAACTTTAATTTTTAGGATGTCATTGAATACCAGCTACACTAGAAACATGACCATAAATAAAAAGAAATTATATCCACATTGGAGTTTAACTGCCCAGTCAACCTGCATTACCTCACATTTTATAAATGATGTATATTTTGTAGGTCCTCGCATCAACCCACCTCCATCTCACAAGGACCCTAGAACATTTGGTACAGAAAATAGCTCCCTTGTATCTGATGACCCAAAGGACCCTGACAAGTCTGGAGCTGGAGGGAAGGGACTAAATTTTGACAAAAAGCAATT
This sequence comes from Carex sylvatica, assembly GCA_964058845.1. NCBI lineage: Eukaryota > Viridiplantae > Streptophyta > Magnoliopsida > Poales > Cyperaceae > Carex > Carex sylvatica. The sequence goes on from CAXKVR010000114.1 coordinate 220,398, forward strand.
TAGTTTTGCTGAGCTGAAGTCTATCACAGATGACTTCAGAGAAAAAATAGGAACTGGGGGGTTTGGTGAAGTTTTCAAGGGCAGACTTGAAAATGGAAATAAAGTTGCCATAAAAGTTCGCTCTGAATCATCTTCGCAAGGGACTCAACAGTTTTTGAATGAGGTAACAGTCATATCTGTCATTCATCATATATATATAATATAACATTTGGATGGGAGCTAGAATAGCTAGAATAGTGAAATTTGATATTAGTAGATAAGAATAGAAAAAAAATAGTGATTTTCATATTTGTGTAAATATAGTGCTATTCAGATTAGGAAAATTATTGTTTGGATTATATATTTGGAATAGTGAATAGCTATAACCGAGAAAATATAGTGTTAACACTTAACAGGGTGCTAATTAAGAGAAAAAATAGCCAAGTGGGGTCTCAAACTAATTATCACGACACAGAGATGATAGAAGTCGTGTTAACTTTGTCATTTTGGGACTGTGTTGGCGGAAATTCGAGAAGAAAATATATTTTTCTCTTTTTTCACACTTCCGAATAGTAGCTATTCAAGTTTTTCCAAGGAATAGAGAATAGCAACTATTATAGCTATTTTGAATAACAAAATTATTGTTTGAATGAACATTGCTATTTTGAATAGCTCCTATTCTCGAATAGTCTCTATTCTTAACACATCCAAACACACCATATAGCGTCCAGCATGGATAATTCACTATATTTTGCATCAGTGATCAGGACCTAGCACAACTATGCTCTGCATTTCTTCTAACAAAAGCTTAGATTACATGAATTTGTATACTTTAATGGAAGTGACACTTTGAATAAACTTAGCGCTGTATAATAATGTTTAGAACTGTGTATCATTTTAAAGGCATAGCACCTAATGCAGAATGTATCTTAAAATTGTATCTAGGTTAAAATGTTGTCAAGGGTTCATCACAAGAACTTAGTCTCACTAGTTGGCTACTGCAATGACGGAAATCACATTGCACTCATCTACGAGTACCTTGAAGAAGGAAATCTGCAAGATCAGCTCAAAGGTTATAAAGTTGCACAATTAAAAGTTCTATCTCTTGTTACAGCTGAAAATTATGTACTTCACCAATATTCTATAATAAACACTTTGATGTGAATCAAGGATGCAAAATGTCAAATTCAATCAGATAAAAAAATGGCAGTCTGCAGGATTAGGATTTAGTCCTACTAAAAGCAAGGTGCTAAACTACCAAGTGATAAAATTTTGGCTTAAAATTTTTATAATTAAAATCTTTGACTTGTAGGCAAGGCTCGGCCTCTTTCATGGAAACAACGGCTCAGAATTGCATATGAATCTGCCCAAGGTATGTAAATTTTGTTTCCATTGCCATTAGGGGACAACTTGATTCATAGTTCATCAGTGACCTAATCTTTGTTTGCATTTCGTACAGGATTGGAGTATCTTCACAAGATGTGCAATCCACCACTAATTCACAGAGACGTAAAAACCAGCAATATTCTACTTACCAGAAATCTCGAGGCACAGGTTTCTGATTTTGGCTTAGTCCGGGCGTTCTCAGGCACTCATGTCTCCACCAAAATCGTTGGGACACCGGGTTATTTGGATCCCCAGTATGTTCTCTCTGCCTCTCTAGTCTGTTCTTTCTTACTTGTCTATTCTATCCATTTTTTAGGACGTATTGGTACTAGACCCAGATTCCTTCCTATGTGAGGGGATTTGTTGCCCCTGTGATGCATGTTTGCCGAATTACCTTCACCTAATATTGAACTCCCCTATATATTATAATTTACAATATTTGTACTCAGTGGCGGAGCGAGACTTTCAAGCTATATGGTCAAACGTGAGTAGGGGTCAATCATATAAACTTTTTAAGCTGCGACTGAGAGTCAATTTTACACTATTCATAGAATATTACTAAGTATGTAGAAAATAAGACACAAATACAAAAAAATTGAAAATAAATGGAGGTCAATTGATCCCCATATTCCTTCCACATGGCTCCGCCATTGGTCGTACTCTTGTTCTACAGGGTCATCAACATTTTCTCTTTTTGTTTCCATTTTGTAAGGGTAGAAAGGAAATTGTCTACCAAATTTTATATTAAAGTAAACAAAATATATATAAATTGAAATTTATAGAATGTTCATTGAGGGGAAATTAATCTATTGTTTCAAGTTTTCATTACTTCATGTACTTGTTTATTACTTTGTTAATTTGTTTCATATTTCTGCAGTTATGCCTCGACCTCCCAGCTCATAGAAAAAAGTGACGTTTACAGTTTTGGGGTTGTCTTGCTAGAAATTGTCACAGGCAAAATGCCAATCTGCCAAGGCCCACAAGGGAATGAGCATTTGACTAAATTTGTGCAGCAAAGGCTATCCAAAGGAAACATAGAAAGCATATTGGACCCATATATAGGAGGCCAATACAACTTAAACTCTATTTGGAAGGTTACTGAACTGGCACTTCGGTGCACTGACCTACCTGCTAAGAGGCCTGACATGACAGTAGTTGTAGCAGAGCTCAAAGAATGCCTGAGTCTAGAAATGTATAGCACTGAAACTTGGAGCGAAGCTTCTGGCGACATAATCAGTGATTATCAAACAAATTCTTTTTGTGGTGTTAGCCCTAGTGGCAATTTTGAGATGGGGCATATTGGGAATTCAAAGCTACCACCAGATTATGGTCCTTCGGCAAGATAAATATCAGTTTTAGATAGCATGATGCTGCATTGCCTTTGTGTCCTTTGTCAACGGTATGGTTTAATATAAAATTGTTCACTAAAAAAAGATGGACATGTTGTTTTGTTATTGTAATTTAAGCATTTACACATTCAGCAAATCATTTGTTAAAGTTTTTTTCTTTGTGAGGATGAAAGTACAGAATATGGAACCTATGGCACGAGGTGCTTTTGAGACAATTTCCATGAATTCGTTTTGGTTCATTTCAATTGACTTGCATAGATAGCTAGTAATAAGAATTGATCATGGTTTTACAAACTGAAACTATTAAGCTATTGCAGAACAATACAAATGATCTTTCAATAATTGCTATTATTTGTCAACGTCTTAATCTCTGATTAAAGCACCCTAACCCCATAACATCACATATGCAAACAGTCTACAAAACATTTTTTTTCTTCCGTGCTTTGAAATATTACATAAATGATAAGACACCAATAATATTTCTTTTCTCAGGTACTGATGTCTAGTATCTTTTATTCAGTTCTTCAACTAAAATAACGAGAAACAAACAATTAAGAGCAAAATTAATGCTACATATCTCTTTATAACAAAAGTCATGCATTTTATAATCCTTTTTTTATGAGAATCGTTTAAATTTTTTTGATGATCATGTATTTTATAATCATATATATCATTTTTTGAAAAGCACATACTAAATAATGATTAGTCTAAGGTAAAATATAGCTGTAAGTTATATCAGAATGCATAAAATGCAGATCACTAAAATGTACATCCTGCAAGCTATATCTGAAAAATAATATAATTTTGGAAAGAGTACAAGACCAAAAGAAGAAATAGTAGCTTGCATCATTAAGAATTAACTCTGTTGTAGTTGTCATATTAGAATTGTTTAACTCAACAGTCAGGAAATGTATGAATTAAGTAATTAACTTACGAATGTATAACTATGGTTCACAAAATCAGAATCGTGATCGGTCACTTGACTGTAGAATCGGAATCGATTGAATCGGTTGAATCAGGTCGAAAAATCGATATTTTTTTTGTACATGCTCTAATCCCAGTTTCTTGTTTCTCCCTAATTGGGAAATAAATCTGATGTTCTTCTTGATGAATAACAAGGACCTGTTATTCCGATCCCAGCCATTGATATTGGTTGTGATTCGCACATGAATTTTTTTTGTTAAGATTTGTGTATAGAAAAATGTGAACGGTTAGAATCGGAATAACAGGCTCCTGTTATTTCTCAAGAATAACAGCAGATTAATTTGCCCCTAATCGTCCTCAACTACAACCCCTCTCTCCGGGGGCAAGAGAGAAACAAAGATACTCCAATACACAGAATTTAATTAACTGGAAATTCCCCCTCTATGATGCCGGAAAAGGAAGATTAGATTAGCAGCCGCGCGGGTGGAACGGAAGAGAGTGACGAAGCATGTAAGGTGAAGACTGAGAGGTCGCACGACTTTAATAAATTGGGAATCCAACATGGGTGAGGGTTTTGCTCTGCAATGTTGAAGCTTTCGAAATGAGATTTGAGAAGAAGAGATACTTACCATCCCACAAAGGGTTAGAACTCTTTATAATTTCCTCATTGATTCCTTTCCTTATTATGCTCCTCTTTTTTATTGGGGCTCATGATACTTGAAAAAAGTGTCTTGGTATCCTGATTCGTCACATAGTAGAGAAGCCATACTCTGGTTTGCTAAAGTGGAGACAGCAAAGTGGGTTTCGCATGGCAGAGAACGACTCTACTTAATTATTTGTCACTTGAGTACGTATTGGTTATATTGCTAAAATTTAAAATTTTCGTGTCTAATTGGGGCTGGTATGGGCATATGCTCAGTCAACTTATTGCACCATGTGGAAAAGTTCAAACAAAAACAAAAAAAAAAATAGAAAGGAATGGCCAAAATGCTTGTACACAATTTACTAAAGATACCACAATTCGGTTCACAAAAAGACTGCCTATTTATTTATTGCATGGGATTACAAAAACAAAGCCCTCCAACAAAATAGATAGATAAATTATCTCGTTGCGGGACCTTCTCGAAATCATTTACAGGTTTGCAGTTGCACTCCCGCTACGGGTGCCCTGTGTAGAGATCTCCAAATCAAGGCTTTCCTTGAGTTCTGCAACTACTCCACTCATGGTAGGCCTCTGAGCAGAGCTATTATCAGTACACCTGCATGCCAGGTCAGTAACCTTCCAAACAGAGTTTATGTCATACTGCCCATGCATTCTTTGATCCACTATGTTCTCTATGTCTCCTCTTGATAGTTTTTGACTTACCCAATCTATCACATGGCCTCCATCTGGGCCTGCAATGATAGGAGGCTTGCCTGTAATGACCTCTAGCAGAACTACTCCAAAGCTAAACACATCACTCTTTTCACTTAGCTGGTACAAGGTATAGTACCTGAATTTGCACAGATTTAATCATAATCGGATGGAAAGGAACTTGTTAATTTAATGATCTATTGTGTAATGTATGAAGGCTTTTTTATCTAATGCTGCAGAAATAAAATAATTCAATTCAATGGTGTAAAAAAATTGAATTTATGTCAGGGCTGCATCAGGTGAGCAATTGTTACATTTGTCATTAACTTGTTGGCAACTACTAAGGTAAATTCTGAGGTAAAATACTTTATAATCAACAAAGCAGAACAAAATTCTCCAGAATTGAAAAAAGATGGTTACTGTGTTAAGAAGATCAAAGAAAATAAATTAAAAAGATTTAGCTAAATCAAAAGCAAATAAGAAAAGGGGTCTTACTCAGGGTCTAGGTAGCCTGGGGTGCCAACTACTGCAGTTGAAACATGACTACTTGCCTTGTTAAAAGCTCTAGAGAGCCCAAAATCGGCAATCTTTGCTTCAAGATTTGCATTTAAAAGAATGTTGTTGGTCTTCACGTCTCTATGGATAAGCGGTGGATTACACGCCTTGTGCAAATACTCCAACCCTTCATTGTTTTTGTATTGATAAACACTTAGCTACAGGATGATATTTCAATCAAGGCATGTTTATTTACCCTATGATATATATATATATATATATATATATATATATATAAATACGAGGGTTGAAATACTTTCATTTTTCATTCTTCGATCATGCTCTACTTTTTAAATCCTCAATAACAACAACCAACATCAACAAATTAAGTCTTTAGTCCCAAACAAAAATTCTAAACCTCACTGACAATAAAATTGTAACTTATGTCAGTTTCTCTGCAAGTACTTGACAAAATTTACGTCCAGAAAAGGGATATATGCATCTGATTTCCATTTTTAAAATGCTGCTCTACCTTGTGCAGATTCGTATCCAACTTGAAGCCGTTGATTCCAAGTCAATGGCTCTCCATTATCTGCAATTTGACAAAATAAAGCCTTATATTATACACCACGTAACTATTTCAGTGATCTCTTGATCATGAGAAAAGACCATGATTGTGTAAAAATTAGTTGACCTGTGAGCTTATCTTGTAGAGTTCCTTCTTCCATGTACTCATACACAAGCGCCATAGAATCTCCATCCATACAAGTACCCATTAGTGACACCAGGTTCTTGTGATGAACTCTCGTTAAATTTTGAGCCTGAAAACAAAGAAAAAACATATCTTTAAGCCAAAACTTGTTCTGTTAGCCTCATAGTTTGGATTTTTAAAAAACTCTGGATAGTTTCAGTAAGAACAGACTGGTCATGTGACACGGATTAAAAATTGTTACCTCAGCTAAGAACTCTTTGACTCCTTGTGAAGATGAATCAGAGCGCATCTTCACTGCAACTTGAGTTCCATTTTCCAGGATGCCCACATACACACTTCCGAATCCTCCAGTGCCAATAGTATTCTGGAAGCTGTTTGTAATTCTCTTCAGCTCACTGTAAGTGAATTGACGGTTTTCAAAATTCAACATTCCTTCTCTTGCTCCATTTTGTTTTGCATGTTGATTTGTTAGTGGGGTCGATCCGTCACTTTCATTTGGTACAGGTATCTTTATTTGGTTGTCTGTTAGATAACAAGATTTTAGGTATATCTTGTCAGCATCACATTTTAAAAAGCAAATACAAAGCTAGATTTAAGCTGATGCAGATGTGAACATTCTGTTTTTTTAATGATTATGCACAGCAGCATTTAGTTCACAATTATCAGTTGATGTTAGGGTTTTTAACATCTGAATCAACAAATAGAAATGGGAGAAAGAACTCGATGTAATCACATAAAACCAGCACCAGAAAGGCAGCCAAACTGGTACAAGTTAGGAACAGCTGAATTTATCTGATTATGTGTTGAACCTAGTATGTAATTTCATGTCCTTTTTTTAAGATGATTGCATGGCATGAGAGGCTTTGACAAAACATGGAATAAACTTAGTCATATGAAATAGACAAGTGGAGCATAGTTATTTAACTTATCTAAAAGAGAGAGAAAAGAACAAAGAAATGGCATGGCCTACGTTTGTTTTTTTTCAAGCACAGGATTAGTATAATTGCAACTGCAATGAGAAGCACCCCAATCACCACCATGACTGCCGTTTGAACTACTGGGATTTTCTTTTTCTTACTCGGCTTTGTAGAATCTTCAAACCTATGTAAAAAAAAAAGAAATTAAAAATGCCAACCTACTATAAGCTTGAATATATAGCTCCAGACCTGCTGAGGTTTTTTTTTTTTTCCTTTGCATTTAAGGTGCCAATCAAGAATTTAAAAAGTCATCTTGCACTTGCAAGTTTATTATCAATAGTCTATGGTGGAACAAGAGCGCAATCAGTTTTGCCAATGATATTTTCACTTGCATGATTTGTTTTAAACCTCTCTCTACTTATTGGGGCCCAAATAGGTCCTTTGCACTTTGATTTTATTTGTTATAAGAGGACAGGAAGCACTCTCTGTTTGGAGCTTGACATATTCTCTGCTATCGGACTCGTGTGGGACAGCCAAAGAAGAGGAACAAAATAAAAATGTAAAAGGAAGTTGCAGAAACTGGATATTGACTACTGTGTACAATTACCCTCTATGATCCTATGAAATGTACTTGATGTACTGCAATCCTCTCAGATAGGTATAGACTGTTTAAACCCAAAGCATTAGTAAATTTCCTGATAGATGTTTCCTCAATTAGGCACAAGAGTACAGATAGGTTGGCCTACTTTGTATATTGCACCTTTTCTTAAATTGTTATTCCGGTGGGCATTTTATAATGTGTACAAACAATGTTGAATGAAATGTCTAAGTGGTGGTTTCGTGCTGTATTGAGAATTTTGACCCACACAGGAAATCTCTCTTTTACTTTTCTTCAACTAATTTTTACTCTTTTATGTGTCTTGTTTTCTTTTGGATGATCTTTTCTGCTGGGCTACATTACCTACTATGTGACCTTTTATAATAAATTATGTAATCCCAAAGAAAATTAATCAGCCATTTTACTCTATAGCATTAAAAAGGAACATAAATTAATTAACACTCAAAACAAGAAAACATACTTAAAAATTAGGGTCCCATCTTGTTGTTTTTTCTGAAGACCAGGAGGAAGGGTGGTAGAAATGATGTTGTTTCCTGTTATGTCCCTGAAAATTTCATCAAACAATTACCTAATGGATGATGACGTTCTTGTTTGAACAAAATATAGGTTAATGTGGAAACCTACAGGTATGTAAGAGCTTTCAGTTGTTCGAGGAATGTAGGGAGATCCCCTGACAAGTTGTTACTTGACAAGTCCCTGAAAAAAGAAAAATAAAGGACACATCAGGAAATAGAAAAGTTAATATGAGAAAATGAAGACGAGTTTGACAGCCACTGTCAAACCTTAAAAAAAATTAAAAAAAATAGAAAATGAAGTCTCCCCATACTATTGATTTCAATAGTGTTTTCCCAGAGTTCGGTTGAGAACTAAGGATTCTAAAGACAATAATCTCAACTAAGAACTTAATATTAGCTTACTTAAAAAGGACTTACAATGACTCGAGAGAGCTTAGATTTCCAAAAGAAGATATTATTGCACCTGTCAATTCACTGGATGACAAGTTTCTGAAAGAAAAAAAAAATGTTTCTTACTAGTTATTAGCTTCTTATTTCAAAATGAATTTATGTAGTAAAATAAATGCTTACAAGGCTGTGATTCTTGGAATATGGGTGGAATTAGCTGCGCAGGTGACACCAATCCACGAGAGTTCCGTAGGTACACATGGATCACCATTCCAACCTTTGTTTACTTTGTAGATTGCCTTAATTGTATTAATGGTAGTAACTGCAATTAAAATTTTATACATTGTATCATCACATGAAAAAACAAATCGACCATATTCAAATTAAAGCAAAGTTTTAAGAACTCAACAAGAAATTTGGCATCATTAGTTAATTATTTCCATTAGTTATGATAACTCTCTTGTGAGATAAGGAAGATGTCAATTGAATTGCAAAATGAGTTAGATGATGATCGATGATCAAACTTTACCATCTCCACTACTGGTGGGAACCCCAGTGACAGGCCTATTGACATAGATCTCAAGTGCATTCAATAGAGGCGGGAGAGTTGAGTTTGTAGTAGCCTTAAGTGACACATTATATTCATTGCGACCTGAGGTGACATATTTAAGCCATCCTGAATATAGTTTAGTTGGTACAGTAGAGTTGAATACTTCAATTAGTTTTCCATTGGAAAATATATCAAACTCCCTATGACTAGTGGATGGTATATCCTCGATCTCGCCGATGTGAAGAATTACTAAAAAATTTATGGAACTGTTGTCACTGGTCCAACTGTAATCAAGGGATTGATTGGTACTGAAAGTGGTGGCAGCAGTTTGCATGACGAGAGTCGGGGTCGCAAAGTCTGTGTCTGATTCCACAGGGAAGTTTGTTGAGATCTCTGTCCATGTCTCCTGCATGATGTTTGGCCAAATCCGGTCATACAGATCGTTAGGGTACCTGTTTCAGTTTGTAAGAAAAACCAAGGTAAGAAGAATACTAGTGCAGGCCATATAACACTCTCTCTCTCTCTCTCTCTCTCTCTCTCTCTCTCTCTCTTGATTGACTGGAATTTCCCATAGGATATCTTAATTATCTTATCTTGAATATTCTGATATTTTCAACAGAGCAAATTTCATATGGTAAATTTATGTTTTCATATTATTTTGAGTTTGAACCTAAAAAATCTTCTTAACTGTAATTAGAATTAAAGTAGGTGATGGAGAGAACAAAAGGCATCAAAAACAAATTAATCGGTCCAAACAATAATATGTTAATTTAAAACAAAAGTATATACCATAGAATTTCTTATTAAGATGTTTACCTTAATTTTGGGTAATTGCTTCCTCCTATGTTCACTCTTTCAAAATAAATCAAAGAATGTGTGGAATCTACATTTTGATCATAGGTGTTCTTCAATGGCCTCAACTCCAGCCAAGAGATAAATGGAGTACCCTGATTTTTATTTATGAGACAAACTTGTAGGTAATCAGCATTGGTCTGGACAAAAATCTCACTAAAATGATACTCATGCGCTTCAGTTTTGTTAAATGTGTCCCAATAATTGACCCCCAAATGGATATCAAATACTGGGGGTTTATTTAAGTTATCATAATTCCCATACATAAATATTGCTCTAACAAGGTAGTTTGATCCTACTGTTAAGAATCTTAAGGTGTAGCAATTTCTGGTTTCACTAGGAAAGCTTCTGACTGTCAGCAATTGTTTGCGTAGGTCGTTTAAGGCATAGTCGGGATGAACTTGGGCGTTGACTCCGGTGTCAACAAATTGTTCATCAGATACATAAGTCAACTTTGTTTGGTTGTCAACAATGGATGATTGTGCAGGAAGTCCACAGTCAATGCTAATAAAACCTGGAACAAAAAATAAACAAACCACAAATCCTTTTTCAAATAATTAATATTTTTTTCAGATGGATTGTTTCGTGTTTATAATAGTGGTTTTGTACTAAATAACCTACAGCACTTGAAAAAAAATTATATAATAGTGAAAATACTGAGACAATTTTTGGCAGTCTTACCTAGAGAATCAGATTGGCTATGGACTCCAATTATAACCACGGCTAGTACGAGAAGAACTAAGTAACCCCGTGACATTTTTGGCAAGATCAATGACTTCCCTTGTTAGCACTACCGCCTGGTCGTGTGGTGCCTGGCTGAAATCTGTTAGATTGTTGATCTCTGACTGAATTCCATGCGTCTGGTTCACCAGGAGTATTTGGCAAGAGGAGGAGCAGGTGTAGACAGCTATTTGCTTGCTCATGGAGAGAGAAGAATTGTTAGTGAAGTGGTGAGGCGGATAAAGGAGAGAAGAAAGCGAGCAGAGGAGAGGGCTTCTGAACCGCGAGCAATTATCTTGGATGTTTTAAAGGCTATATATATTTTGTTCAGATATACAAAAGAGGGTTGGTCAGAGGGCATCGTATATCAAATTATTATAAATTCAGAAATGTAATGGTTTTGTAATTAGGGGTCTCAATGTCACCCTTTACCTGTTTACGCGATCCGTATCATATTTGAAAATATAAAGTAAGGATAAGATTTTTTTTTTTTTATTTTGTTTACTTATCGAGTATAGATAAGGGTAATGATTTTTTTTCTTTATCTTACCCGTTTCCGTATAAGATAATTTTTAAATATATATATATATATATTTGTATGAAGATGATACATAATACAATAAAGTTTTGTACTTTATTAAATTTTTATAATACAAATTAGTAGATTCATTATTATTTTTTTCATTATTTTTCATGTTTTGGAAAATATTTTATCGAAAACACAAATTGAAATGTCAATGATATTTTTTTATCCGTTTATCCGACTCGTACCGTATTCGAATAGACGAATAAAGATTTTTGATATCATAACGGATACATGTATGAAAATGCCTCCACCGACCCGTATCGTACCGTTGACACCCCTATTTGCAATTAGTCCTTGACATGTTACTAGGACAGGATGCAATTGACTCTTCTTTATTTATTTGTGAAAGGTTTAAAAAAGGCTGGAAATTGTACATTGAGCCTGCATGTTTACTCATGTTTATAGAGGTGCTGTACTTGTACGGTTGTACCAACACATCGTATAAAGTGTTGGAAATTTCAGAAGGATACTACAAAAACAAAGACAAATTCTCTGCTGGAATAAAACTGAACTCAATTACTTGGTTAATTAAACAGATTACAACTCCACTATTTAAGACATATCAAATGTCTAAATATAGAGCCCACATTCTCCACTAACTCCACGCCTAAATTACAGGACCACAAAGCCTATTCTTAACTTAGAACCAACTACAACTTCTACAGACCGCTATACTTAGATACCCACTACTCCCACGCTCCTAAAAATAACTACAACAGAATTCTAAATAGAGAAAGCTAATTTTGGATCAACTTTCAACACTCCCCCTTGATTCAAAATCGGTTACTCCAAGTTTCTTTCGCAAATTTTCAAATGTGCTTAGTGCCAACGCCTTGGTTAGAATATCTGCCTTCTGATTTTCTGAATTGACAAATTTCAGTTCCACTATCTTCTCTGCCACTAAATCTCTAATGAAATGAAGTCGAATGTCGATGTGCTTTGACCTTCCATGGAACACCGGGTTCTTTGACATTGCTATGGCTGATTGATTGTCACAGAAAATTGGGGTAGGTTGCTGCTGTACTTGTCCCACATCTTCAAGAATTCTTCTAAGCCAAACTGCTTGACAAGCTGCTGAATTGACTGCAACATATTCAGCTTCTGAAGAGGATAATGCCACTGTTGCCTGCTTCTTCGAACTCCAACTGATCGGACTTAAACCGAATGAGAACATGTAACCTGAGGTGCTTCTTCTGTCATCTGCACATCCAGCCCAGTCACTGTCGCTGTAACCAATCAAGTTAAATGACTTTGTGCTGCCATACCACAGCCCATAATCGGTTGTACCAGAGATATACTTTAACACTCTTTTTGCTGCGCCAAAATGATGTTTGGTTGGATTCTGCATGTGCCTAGCGATTACTCCTACGGCGTATAAGATGTCAGGCCTTGTGTGTGTTAGATAAATCAGACCACCAATTAGACTTCTGAATTTTGTTGCATCAGCAGCACCTGTACCATCATCTTTCACTAATTTTTCATTGACATTTATAGGTGTCAAGGCAACCTTGCAACTATGCATTCCAAACCTCTTGAGTAGATCTTTTGCATACTTCCTTTGAGTAACAAAGATGCTACCATTTTCTTGCTCCACTTCCAACCCAAGAAAGTAATGCAACAACCCCAAATCTGACATTTCAAACTGACTTTTCATGCTTAGTTGAAATTCATTCAACAATTTTTCATTTGTACTCATATAGATCATGTCATCAACATACAAGCACACAATCAAGAGCTCCTCTCTTTCATTCCTTTTGATGTAAAGATTGGGCTCATTTTTGCTTCTTTCAAAACCAGAATTTATAAAATAAGAATCGATTTTGCTGTACCAAGCCCTTGGTGATTGTTTCAAACCATACAAAGCCTTTGCTAACTTGTACACCCAGCCCTCTTTGCCTTTTACTTCAAACCCTTTAGGTTGTTCAACATAAACTTCTTCTATCAACTCACCATTAAGAAAGGCTGACTTAACATCAAATTGATACACTGATCTTTTTAACTGGGCTGCCAACGCTAGCAACAAACGCACTGTCTCAAATCTTGCCACTGGTGAGAAGGTTTCTTCATAATCTATACCATACTCTTGTGCATAACCTTTTGCTACAAGCCTTGCTTTGAATTTCTGCACACTTCCGTCTGCACCGAACTTTGTTTTGAAGACCCATTTTACTCCAATTGCATTCTTACCTTCAGGAAGTTTCACAAGTTGCCATGTTTTATTCTTCTCAATTGCACTCATCTCTTCTTGCATTGCCTTACACCACTCCTCCTTTTCTGCCGCTTCTTCATAGGTTGTGGGATCTGCAACAAAGAGAACTTGTGTGGTTTCGTACAGTTCTTGCAAGGTTTTGGTCTTTCTACCTGTTGTTTCTGGACTTCGATCACGCCTCCTATAAACTCTTATTGCTGGTTCAGGACTTGAAGTTTCTTCCAAGCTCTCTTCACCACTCAAAAAAGATTGGCTTATGCTACTGTTGGAGGGTTGCGTACTAGTGTTTGGATTAGGTTGTTGTTGTGCAGTCATTTCATCTACTTCGTCTATTGTTTCTTCAATCTGTGGTTGTTGTGCAATATCCTCCCACTGCCATCTTGCTTCTTCATCAAACACCACATTTCTACTTATTAAAATCTTACCACTAACTGGACTGTACACCCGATACCCTTTAGATTGTGTACAATACCCGATGAAAATACATTTTTCAGATTTTTCATCAAGTTTGGTTCTCTTCTGTGGATTAACAAATGCATAGGCTATACATCCGAATATTCTTAGATGACTTACCCCTGGTTTCCTCTCGAACCATGCCTCAAATGGAGTTTTATTCCATACCGATTTTGTTGGTGAAATATTCAGCACATACACCGCAGTTGCAACTGCTTCAGCCCAGAATTTGTTTGGTAGGTTCTTGCATTTGAGCATGCTTCTACCCATCTCAACAACCGTTCTATTTTTTCTCTCTGCCACCCCATTTTGCTCAGGTGTATAGGGTGTGGTTAACTCACGGTGAATCCCTTCGTTTTCACAGAAATTTATAAATTCTTTTGAGAGGAACTCACCTCCTCGGTCTGTTCTTAACACCTTCAATTTCTTTTCAGATTGATTCTCTACAAAAGCTTTAAACACCTTGAAATTTCTGAATGCCTCGCTTTTGCTTTGTAGGAAATACACCCAACTCATCCTACTGTAATCATCTGTGAAAAGAAGAAAGTATTTGCTGCCTCCAAGAGATTCGGTTTGCATTGGACCACACAAATCCGCATGAACTAATTCAAGTACTTGTGTTGCTCTCTTGGCTTGGCCTTTTGGGAATGGAAACTTGGCTTGTTTACCGAATATACACCCTTCACAAACACCTATTTGGTTGATTTCGGGTAGGCCATGGACCATTTGTTTTTGGTTCAACAATTTAAGACCATTGATATTCAAATGACCATATCTAAGATGCCATAACTCAGATTGGTTCAAATCTCTTGCAACCATTGCTTTTTCCTTTACATTTGAAACCTCTAAGGGAAACAATTTATTGGTTGCCATGTTCACCTCTACCAATACCTGGTTTTCAGATTTTATTACACAAGTTTTTCCTTCAAACACAATTGAATAACCACAATCCATCAATTGCCCGATACTCAGCAGATTTTGAGTCAATTCTGGAATGTAATACACATTATGCAAGAATTTCATACCATTTTCTTTGGTGTGCACTGCAATTGTGCCCTTGCCTTCTACCTGAATCTGCTTGTCATCGCCGAGTTTAACCTTCAACTTGCATGTTTCATCCACAACTTCAAACAACTGCTTGAATCCGGACATGTGATTTGAACACCCGCTATCGAGAAACCAGATGCTACTTGCTTCGACTTTGTCAACCTCGCTGCTGGCCATGAAAAGAGTTGGTTGCTCATCCTCCTCTTCGGTATAATTAGCTTGACTCTCCTCCCTTTGCTTCTTGTAGCACTCGGATTGATAGTGCCCAAACTTGTTGCAATAATAGCATTGAACGTCCCTCTTGGAATCGTTGTATGAATTTGCTTGATTGCTTCTACCTCGGCCTCTACCTCCTCTACTGGAATCAGCCCGTCCTCTGCTGGGATTGTAGCTGCCTCTGCTCGAATTATTTCTTCCTCTACCTCTGCCTCTTGGGTAACCATCAAATCTGCCTCTTGATGACTCCCCCTTCATGTAAAATGCCTTGTCATCGCCTTTATCTTCGGCCTTTGACATCCTTGATTCATGAGTCTGCAGTGACCCCATAAGTTCATCAAAGGTGTAGGTTGCTAGATCTTTGGACTCTTCAATTGCTGCAACTACATGATCAAACTTGGGTGCTAGGCTTCTTAACACTTTCGCCACCACCGTCTTCTCTTCCATGGTGTCTCCAAATGCTCTGATTTGGTTGACAACTCCTTGTACTCTTGACAGAAAAAACTGCACCGACTCTTCTTTGTTCATCTGCAATGTTTCAAAATCTCTGCGTAGACCTTGAAGCTTAATTGCCATAACTCGAGAACTTCCTTGAAATGCTATTTTCAAGGTTGTCCATGCCTCCTTTGCGTTGGTGGCTGCTGTAATTTTTGTGAACACCGTGTCAACAACGGCTTGTTGAATGAAGAACAGCGCCTTCGCATCTCGCTTCGCTGTTTCTGCTGGTGTGGGATCTATGCCCGGTGCTCCCGTCTCCACCAATTCCCATAGACCTTGTGACTTGAGCAAAGTTCGTATCTTGATGCTCCAAAACTCGTAGTTGTCTCCCTTGAACAGAGGAATCGACGGATTCGAAACGCTCATGTTTTCTGCCATGGTCGGATCTGCCCTGATCTCTAAACCTTAGGCTCTGATACCATTTTGTTGGAAATTTCAGAAGGATACTACAAAAACAAAGACAAATTCTCTGCTGGAATAAAACTGAACTCAATTACTTGGTTAATTAAACAGATTACAACTCCACTATTTAAGACATATCAAATGTCTAAATATAGAGCCCACATTCTCCACTAACTCCACGCCTAAATTACAGGACCACAAAGCCTATTCTTAACTTAGAACCAACTACAACTTCTACAGACCGCTATACTTAGATACCCACTACTCCCACGCTCCTAAAAATAACTACAACAGAATTCTAAATAGAGAAAGCTAATTTTGGATCAACTTTCAACATAAAGAAATAAAGAATGTCAAGATGCCAATGTGATGTCATGCAAAATGACGGGAGCCACGTTTATACTTGCGAGGTATTAAAAAGGTCAACCCACCTTTTTTTGGAAAATCATTTTTTTTATTAAGATTAGTTCTCAATTTAAATAGAAATTGTTTTATGGGTGGAATTTAATTTGAAGCGCACCAAAGATCGATCAATTTATTAGTACTGTCATGCAAAGATCATTATATCATTTCTCCTTTAATTAGTGATGGTAAGCAATGACAGGAGATTATATCTTGCATGAAATGAAAGTAATTAAAGCTAACGAGCAATTGAACATGAAATTATATTTAGTCGCTTTGAATAATAAGTGTTGCTCTAGTACTATGTATAGCGTGGATTTATTCATACTACGGATTAATATTTTTGTTTTTAAAGTTTACACTAAGTAGTAAGAAAATCTAAATTATAGTTTACACTAAGTGCATATTTTTATGGAAACCATATTGAATAGTTTAGATCGAATGTTAAGACCAAGCTTCTAAATAGCTAGCTATAGCGAAGCTATAGCGGTTTTGGAGCAAGAAAGCTAAGCTACGGGCTAAAACTGCGCTAATCAAGCTACAGCCGCTATAGCGGTAATAGCGGTCCGCTATAGCGCGTAGCGTGTAGCGGCAATAGCGGTCCGCTATGCTACATGGGTTATGATTTTGCAATTTTTTTTTTTTTTTTTTTTCTGAAAACATGATTTTGCAATTTTAATGGGCCTTAATGTCTAGATTATTATTTTTACTTTATCAAGCTATATCAATACAATGACACATTTGCGGGCTATACCGCTAGATCAATTAATTAATTTTTTTTTTACTTTATCAAGCTATATCAATACAATGGAACATGTGCGGGCTATACCGCTATATCAATTAAATTTTGAATCATGCATTAATATATGGTAGTGGTATATTTTGAATATAAAATATATCGATAGTGTTTGAATTAGGGATATTTTGAATGATAATTTGAACTTTGTATTGGTTTAATATGAATATTAGAACTTCTTAATTAATTTGGTATTTTTTTTCTTGATGAGACATTTTTACTATTAGTAGAAATATAAAATATAATTTTTGAAATATAAAAACGCTATTTATAATAGCTTTCGCTATAGCTCCGCTATTCGCTAAAGCTTTTTTTTTTTGTCTCCCCGCTACACCGCTATAAACGCTATTTAGAACCTTGGTTAAGACTTTCAAACCTAAAATTTAAGTCCATAGAGCGTGTCAAATATGGAATATGCATAGTACCATAGCCTCACTCTTGAATGATTATCAGTGTTTTAAATAGCGCTCTATAACAATGCTATGGCGGCGCTATATTGCTTTTAGATCTTAATTAAACACTATGCTATGGGATAAAGTGCGTTATTTTAGTTACGACCGCCAGCGGTAATAGCGGTCAACTATATATAGCACATAGTGAAAATAGCATACACTATGCTACATACATAGGCTTTTATTTCAAGGTCCAAATTGGAAAATTATTTTAAGGCTCAAATTGCTTTTATGTTTCTAAATAGAAAAATAAAAATACATGACATGATGCTTAGGTTATTTATAATAGAAAAAAAAAATAGTCTACATCATGATGCTTAGCTTAGGCCATTTTGAATAATAAAAAAAAGAGACAAATAGCTAATTATAGTATTACTACAGATATTTTGAATATGAATTTGGATTTTACACTAGTTCAATATAAATATTATAAATTATTAATTAATTTGTTGTTACTCGTTTCTATACAAGACTTAATCTATATAATGTTGATAATTAGTATAATTATATAATATAATTTTTGAAAACAAAAGTGTTATGTAGGATCATTTTCGCTATAACTATATATACTATTTGCGATAACTCTTTTTTTTTTAAAAATTTCACAATAATTACTATTTAAAACCTTGATAATTATAACCTTCATAAGTAGGGTAGCACGTTCTTATATGTTGCGTTTATTCTGTGTTTTTGTGCAAGTGCATATTAAATAATTATCACAAGATGGTAAAGTACGTACAACTCATGATTGGCATTACCGTACATCATTTATAGAGTTGTAATAAAAAATCAAATAGGATAGGAATAATTAGCAATAGATTAATTTAACATATTTTATAATAACCAAAATAAAATCTTAGTTTTAATTAAAACCTGATATTTTAGAATGTGATCTACATTATATTTATGTCATAGCTATAAAAAAAAATATTATAACTTAATGCAAATTATAACATTCATTAAATCATTATTAAATTTAATATAAAACTAATATTTAGGGTGAACAATATTTTCTAAACTTTTTTTGTATTCTTTAATTATATTGAAATCAAAGAGAAGAACGTGGATTATAAAAATGAAACAATAACAATAATATGAAACCAATACCAGACCATCCTGCATATACTTTACTACGTACAGCTAGATTAAACCAAATTGCCCTTTTATTTTTTGGGGGAATTTCTTTACATACTCCTAAAAAATCTTGAAATTACATATTCCCTCTCTAAAGTTCGTATTATCATGTTCACCCCTCTCAATTTAAAAAACTCATAAATTTACCATATTTTTTGCATTTTATTTTAAAACCCATTCTACATTTATAAAATACCCATTATACCATTTATTAAAAAAATAAAGTATATAGTTTGTGTAAGATAAATGTTCGGTCTTCTAATCGGTCAATTTTTGAGGGTAGATGTGTCATTTCTCTACTTGTGACGCACACACAGTGTCATTTAGACATATGTTTGTGTGTGCGTCAAAAGTAATTAAAAAAACTGAATCATTTGCCCTCATAACGGTCAATTAGAATACCAGACATTTCTCTTAAACCGTCTATATATTTAATATTATTTTAACAAAGGGTAAAATCAATATTTAATAAATTTAAATGATTTTTAATATAATAGGTAAAATTGGGTAAATTTGTAAGTTTTTGAAATTTAGAAGGTAAATATGACATTATGAACTTTAGAGGGAGATCGATGTGTATGTAATTTCAAAAAATTTAGTGGTATACATGAAATTTCACCTTCTTCCGTTGATTGTCATGAAATAATGCCCAGTGATGACTAATGAAGGTCTGTTGCCATGGACAACACAACTCACCTTACAAAAAGGTCCAATGGTTGATCCAAGACGTTCAAATTGAAAGGTGTGTATATATACATATATATATATATTGTTTAACAGTAAAACATGAGTAGAACTAGGGTGTTCTTAAGTTCACCAAGTCCCTTGAAATTCAAGTTTAAAATCCGTCAAATCGGCTTTAAATAATGAATCCGAACTGTTGAAACCCGCGTACCTTAAGAGTGATGGGTCTACATTTGAAAATTTTAAACATTCAAATTAATTTAATATAAAGTCAAGTGGTCAAAAAACATTCAAAAAATAAATACATTAAAATTAATTTATTAACCTTCTAATTTTGACTGATTGACTTTATACTAAATTAATTTGAATGTTTAAAATTTTCAGACGTAAACGCATCAATCGTAAGGTAGACGGATTTCAACAGTTCATATTTGTTATTTAAAGCCAATTTGACAGATTTTAGACTTGAGTTCACCAAGAGGTTTAATGAACTTAAGAACACCCTAGTTCTCATAAAATATTATCAAACAGGAAAATTATCCAACTGGATCATTTTGTACCATAGTTTAGTTCATTTCAAGTTATTTTAGACTAAGTACAAGTTAGATTAGAGGTGTTGGCTCAGGTCATTTGAGTCTCAAACCAATATAGAAGAACAAAAATAGTATACCTACGATTAGTGATATAGCCAAAATTTGAATCAGGACTGAACAAAATATTTCTATCTAGTCCGCTCTGTCTGCCTCCGCCGAGAAGAGCTCTAGCATGGTTGTTCACCTTCTCTTCACAAATCATCCTCAATGAATTGCTTTGTCAATCGCACAATCAACAACCGTCTTTTTTTCTTCTTTTTTTTGTTGTTTCGAACTTTTTTTATTTTTTTCACACAATCAGTGTGTTCGCTGTACTAGACGGATCACAGATATAATTAGAGAGGAAACATGTAGCGACTAGGATTTTAAAAAATAATGATACGCGAATTTATGTTTTGGCTTAAGGAGCTGATGTAACACTTTTATTCCGTAATTGAATATGTCATGGTACAGCACGGTGTTATTACTAGAATTTTCAAATTTTTCCATGCTGCACCTATGTTATTTTCAAGGGTTAGCAATTTTCAGCGACAGGCCCATAGAACTAGTAGCGTATGAAAATCTCTGCTATCCGCCAATGAAAGTATTTCCTATCTGTCTTTAAAAATATTTTTGCGTGACTCATGACCCGCCAAACTATATTTCATTAGTTTCTTAAATTATTTTCAGTATTTACAATGTAGTAGTTGGTGGAGAGACCAAAAAGGATCACAGACAAATTAATTGGTCCAAACAATAATTGATTTATTTGCAGCAAAAAGGTAAACACCAAAGAATTGGATTTGCATGCATATTTTACCTTACAATTGGGTAACTGTTTGCTCCTACATTCAGTCTGTCTATGTAAACCAATGATTGTGTGGAAATTGCAAATGGTAATTAATTGCTTACTTTTTTGGGAGAAATAAATTTCATGTATACACTTTGAAATCTTTAGAATTATATATTTTATTTTTAAAATATATAATGTCATTTCTCAATTAATTTACTTTTGCGAGAGGAGCGATGATAAGCCGGAATTATTATTAATAAAAAATAAATAAAAATATATTGACAATGAGAAAGAGATTCGGAGAAATTCGAAATATAAGAAAAAACGTAATTGTCTGTAACGTTCATATGACGTTATAGATGAAAATGTTCAAATTAGCGAAATCACATTAACTATTAATTAACGGTTTACGCTGACCGTTTTGATCTATCACGTCCAGACATTTTGAAAAAAAAAAAAATTGGACGTTGGTTTATTGTACAATGTCCAGACATGATTGTTTTTGATGCAACCCGTGATATTGTTTTTAATTGTTTTTGCTTTCAAGGAATTGCTTTCATCAATGGAAGGGTCTAGAAACGTCAATATATCGGTAGATTGAACCCTTCTCCACTGTTTTTGACTAAGTTTACAGTGTACTTCTACTACTTTTCACTTAAATTGGGTGATCAAAGAAAAAGGTCAAGGCTTCCGGTTTCACTAAAGTTTACAGGGTGCAATTATTTCATAAAGAATGCACGGACGTTCTACAAATCAATGTCCAGAAAAAAAATTTAAAAAATGTATGGACGTGGTAGATCAAAACGATCAGCATAAACCGCTAATTAGTGGTTAATGTGATTTCGTTAATCTGAATGTTTTGACCTATAATATTTTTTGGACGTTACAGACAATCACGTTTTTTTTATATGTTCAATTTTTCCGAATCCCTTCCCCATAATTGATATTTTCTTATTTATTTTTCTATTAATAAAAATTTCGGGATGATAAGGGACTTTGAATTTGAATTCAAACTTAGTTAAGAAATATAAAACATGAATTATGAATTATTGTTTGTCGAATACCGCAAAGGAGAGAAGATGAATTTTGACTAGATATATAATAACAATAATGGTATTGCATGTTGGAGAAATGGAAGAGGAATGACGTCGGCACTTTTATTTTAAAGAATCAATACAGTAAATAAGGTGAATTAAATTAATTTAGAAATGATGATATTAATGAAGCATTGTTGCAGTAGGGGTGAAAACGGAGCAGATAATGCTCATACCCATACTCACATCTGTCGGATAATGAGCAGATACAAATACAAATATGGATGTTAAATGGATATCACAATTCAAAATCAAATTTGTCTTAAACGGATAGTGTACGGATACGAATTCGAATACTGATACAAACAAATAATTATCGGATAATAAAGTCACATAAACTTAAGATACAAATTCTAATTAAGAAATAAAAACAATTCAAAAGAAATAAAAATAGTTTGAACTTTAAACGTGGGAATTCATAAAAAAAAATTAAAATAAAGAATCAAGATACAAAATGGAGACACGAACCAAAAAGCTTTGTAAGTTAGAAACGGATGTGGCCTCCGTTAAAATAGAAAATAGAGATGATGCTTGAAATGGAGAAGAGACCGAATACAAGTAAAGGTAGCATTGTAGTCTGCAGAAGGTACAGACTTCAATTTAAAATTTTGCTCCGGTCTGAATACAAATAAGTCCCACAATAGAAATCATAGTGGATGCTGAGGCATTTATATACTCCAACAGACTTTATCATTGAAGTTTGTTTGAAAGGCTATTCTGCTTCTTGGGAACGGATATTATCCTAAACGGATTTGGATAATAGGTTGTACAAATAAATTTTATTTTTCAAAAATAAAAGGAGTAATTTGGTTGAGAACGCAAAAACAAAATGGTTATGATGTAAAAATTGTCAAATGATCGAATTTTTTTTTTTTTTGATGAACTTATCATCAAAATTTATTGGATTAATCAGACTGCTAAGACTAATTTTAATATACTGGATCACTTACAAGATAAATTTATTAATTAATTTATCTTTAAAATTTATTGAATTGATTTAAAATAATAAAATAAAACTGCTAAGACTAATTTAATATACAGATGGATCACTTACAAGATAAATTTATAAATTAATTTAGTATAAAATCAAACTGGAAAAACAATGCAGATAAATATATTAAAATTAACTTACAAATTTTGTTTTCTTGATCGCTCAATGTTATGCTAAACTAATTTGATAATTTATAAATTTAATATATATTTCAACAGCTTGAATTTGTATTTCAAAATCATTTCAATAGATTTGAAAAAACAAGGTAATTCCAGTGATGTTTTAAATCTCAAATGCTTATCCTTCTCCTACAATTCAAATTACCATACAATTAAACGTCTAATTTCTTGGGAATCAGCGGGAGACTTAAATACAGTCAGATCTTCTACAATAAATCATATTTTATGTTTACAGCCAGATCGTGACCGTCCGATTAGAAACCGGGTCAGGTGGGCCCTTCAATATTTGGGTCAGTTCAAATTAGGCAGCTAAAGGCACAGAGACTATCATTGCAGAATGCAGATACGTGACGAAGAAGAAATATTCTACTATCTCCCGGATAATATCCCTGCCCATTGTTTGTTTGATGGTGCTAATAATAAGGGGATCCTCTCATTGTTCATGGATGCAGTAGAGGTCCCTCTCAACTTGACTGAATCTCTTACGCACGTATTAAACCTATGTCAAAACGGTATGCACCTGGCCAAGGTTTTTTCTTTCTCATCTCCTTATCTTGTCTCCGTTTTCCCTAACCCTAGTACTAAGATTGTATAGATTACTAAATTTCAATATTCCTTATAGTGATAGCTGGATCAGATTCCTTTGTAATTTACATAAGATCGTCGAGTGACTTGAATTTCACCGTGCTCGCCTCCTCCGATGACGACATATCTTCATTAAAGAGTATGATCTTTATATTCATTTAACATTTGGTGCTTGTGCTCTATGAAATTTTGTATACCCTTGTTGAATAAAATAATTTAGTTAAATGTGTTTCGAAATAGTTACAAGTACTTACCTTTGTTACAGGTACTTACCTTTTTGAGTTGTTTTCTTGAGCAGAAAAGGCAGCATCACAGCATCTAGCTCTATTCCCGCATGATGGAAGAATTGTTTCACAGGCTATTAAGGTATTTTGCTCTATCTATCTCCAGTTATTAATTAATTAAGTACAATGTGCATTTGTATTGTGGATGGAATTCTTTCTGAAGTAAAAGTTAACATACAATGACTATCTTTGCAGATAATACATGAATGGAACAAAATACATGGACCTCGTACATACATTGTCCCGGATAATATCCCTGTTTGTTGTTTGTTTGATGTGGCTAATAAGGGGATCCGCTTATTGTACATGGATGCAGTGACTGTCCCTCTCGACTTGACTGAAACTCGTACGCACGTATTGGACCTATGTCAGAACAGTATGCACAGGACCAATGTTTATTTCTTTAGATACAGCTGTGGTTGGAGTGTTGTCTAGGGAGGGATGCCATGAATGTGTTACATTCATGTCAAATTAATTCCTAGAGGGTTTTTCTACTTATTATCATGTTAACTAGTAACATGTATGAGCTTCAACTTGTATCATCACTACCCATATGAGTACCTTTATGTCTGTTATATGTTGTTTTATTGCTGAACTAATCATACAAGCTAATCAATTTCAGGTGATCCATCTAGCGGTAGAGATAGAGATTGCTCACTCAATCAAAATCACAGGGGTAATACTAATAACCGTTGTACATCAGAAGCACTAAAGAGGAAGTCTCCAGGAGACAACACAAACAAAGATCTAGTTGTGGGAGAAGCACTACAGAGTAAGTCTCCGGGAGACAACACAAACTTTGCCATTTTGCTTGGCATTAAAGAAACTGGATAGTTGAACTGAACACTTAAATAGAATCCACTGTACTGATATGATGTCTCTTGACCAGTAAAAATTATAAAAAGAAAATGACTAGTACACAATTTATACCTACGGGCTCTTTTGATTGCAATCGTGAAATGAAATGAAATGTCATCACACAGATGCTCTTTTGCTTGGTATTAAAGTAACTCTTGTGTGTTTTTTTATTTTTATTTTTATTTTTTTTAATATACTAGTCAAGTGCCCATGCGTTGCAACGGATATTGAAATATTATTTTGATCACTTTTTTTAAAATGTGAATTTAAGAATTGATTGTATAATCATGTATTTGACTCCAATTGAAACTAATTTTGCCTACGTGTTGGGAGAGGAGAAAGGTTTAGTTGATTTTCACCTAGACTCATATTTGAAACAAAAAAATGAAATAAAAATATAGCACCTTAAGTACCGTAATTTTCATTTGTGTCTATGTTGCTTTCAAGCCTCATTGAAAATCTATTAATATGCCTTATTAACTTCTTACAAGCAAAACCATCAGCACTAACAAAAAAAAAGAAACCAATAGTAGAAATATTAATCAATCAAAATTAAAACAAGAAAAAAAAAACAATTAATTCTTCAGTGTAGTCTTTTCTTATTGTACTAACATTTTTTTGTTAGTATGAGATATGGACAAATCATATCTAGCTCTGAACATGAAAGACCAAGAATAAAAGTTGTGCCTTTTAAATTAGGCATTATTTGATTTAATCACAACCATTGTGTCATAGACAGTATAGCTTGATGGATTAAAATCAAACGACAACTTTATGCTCATGCACAAACCTGAAATTATAAGATGAAACAATATTGTACCTGGTGATCTCTGGCTTTGATGAAACAACAAGATTATTTTATGCTCTTTCAACTTCATCTTAATATGGTACAAAACAAGAATGTCAAATTAGTAATTAGTAATATCCTAAAATGGGACATATTAGTACTGATGTTACGGTACAGCCAATCAATGAGGAGGTTTTCTCAAATTCACATTTTGTACACAACCCATCTATAAAAAACTGTAAATTATGGTATCAGGTTCTAAATTATCTCATTTAAATTTGGGTAGGAAATAATAAACATTTTCAATAATAAAAGAGATATACTAATAGCTCAGTATAAATTTTCAAAAGATCCTCTAGCTTGAATATATATGTCAACATACGTA